>VYZV01010221.1:9610-61801 GCA_013401275.1 Pandion haliaetus
AGCGAGGAAGCAGAGGGGGGGATGCACAAGAAGTTGGGAGGGGACACAGCTGGGACAGCTGACCCCAACTGACCCAAGGGATATTCCATACTACATGACATCATGCTCAGTGTATAAAGCTGAGGGAAGAAGGAGGAAAGGGGGGGATGTTCGGAGTGATGGCATTTGTCTTCCCAAGTAACCATCATATATGATGGAGCCCTGCTTTCCTGCAGATGGCTGAACACCTGCCTGCCCATGGGAAGTGGTGAATGAATTCCTTGTTTTGCTTTGCTTGCACACACGGTTTTGCTTTCCCTATTAAACCGTCTTTATCTCAACCCACAAGTTTTCTCACTGTTACCCTTCTGGTTCTCTCCCCCATCCCACCGGGGGGGGGGAGTGAGCAAGCAGCTGGGTGGGGCTTAGTTGCCAGCTGGGGTTAAACCATGACAATTTTACATGAATGTGTTCTTGATGCCACCGCTAAGATGAAGTCTCATCTCTCCATAATGCTACCATTTGCCCAAGTGTGTGAGTACCCATTACTTACCGACATGTGTTTTGTGAGATTGAATTAGCCAAGCTCTTGGGGCCTCCTCTTGGCTCTCCATTTCATCATCCTGGTGTCAAATACTCCCCTGGCTGATCTTGGTTCATCTTCCTTTGGAAGCAGGTGATCAAATGGTCCCTGTTCTTGTAAGCCGCTGTATGGACTTTATGCAATAGCAACAGTTTTTGTCCTCTTTCTACCAGAACTACTGTTCCTAGTACTTTGTGCTATGGATATTCATGTTCTTTCCATTGCACATGTTCTCAGTTCCTCCCTTCTGTTTCTATTCATTCATCTCTAACTTAGTGCTAGCAGCAAATTTCTGTGATACCTTGTACAACTTGTGTCCAGGCCACGAATAAAGATATTTAACAAGAGTAGTCCCAGACCAATGCTTGAAAAACCTACTAGAAGCTCTCTTCTCTTCAGCAGATCACCTTTCATCTCTTTGACCCACTTATCTTTGTAATTCATGGAGTAATCCCTATCCTTCCCAGTGTAATCGTATTTCCTATCTGTTGCAGTATAAAGTGCCCTTCAGAACTGCAGATCAGTTCTGCTGTGTATTGTTTAGAAAACCAGTTCCCAAAGAAGTACTGCACTAGTTTTGATATTTTAACAAAACTGCGTTGCATGTTGATTTTATTTTGAGGAACAGACAGCAGTGAACCCTTCCTGCTTTACCCCTGCAGCCCATCTGTTCACATGTTTAGATTATTTTTCCATTCAAAGCTTGATGTAAAGATTCTTATCAAAGCCCCTGCTGTAAAATTATAACACGGAAGATATTTTTCATAGGAAACATCACTCTCTCATCGCTTTTCTTCTGTCAGCCTCTATTCTGCAGAACTTGTCCTGCTGGATGGTTTTGCAGAGGAACAGGCATCTGGTGGACCATTCAGGTGTGAGGGTAATAGGAAACTCATAGAGAAACTGAAACTGGCCTGTGTTAAGATTAAAACAGATCTGTGTAATTTGAGCAGACAAAAATGGAATTAAATTTTGAGAAGGGAAAAATCAAAATATGTTTACGTACTGAAGCTAAGCTAGTTATTGAGTCTATAGGGTGAGATTTGCTATAGACGTAACACAAAGAAAAAACACACAGACTTGTTTTCCAGACTCAGTCAGGATTGAGGCTATTAGTCTAATTGCTTGCCCTTTGTTTTTGTTTTACTTAATTGAAGTCTAATTCCTTAACTAAGGGAATTACTGTTCTGACATCTGTAGTTTGGGAAAATAGTGAATAGTTGAAAAAACAAGCAGGAATGCCATATGGAAAGCTTATTAAATGTCTAAATGCCACTGACCTTTGTTGGGAGAGACTGATAACAAAATTTTAGTTGCTTTATTACAATATATTTGGCAGCAGCTGCCAGTCCCTAAAGCTTTAGCTTCTGGGTGCTCGAGAGCTATAGTAGTAGACCGGCTTCAAAAAATCCTTGCATCATACTGTCCTGTCCCTAAAGCCTGTTAACGCCTGGAAGATGTTATCCACAACCTCAAAATACCTCCATACATTCACAGTTGGGTTTCACCATCCATCCCACATGGTTTATGGCACCCTCGTGCAGGTACAGGCATGGCACGGGACTATATGGTGCTTGTTTGCAATCCACACTGATCTACTAATGATGGTGCAAGGAGAGACACCTCACTAACCAGTCTCTAGCTTGGTCTGGCAGGTATGGATGCACTTACAGACCAGATAATTGGGTGGATTCCTTTACGTTTTGAGGACAGGAGCAGGAGGGAGGTTCTTCTCTTTGGGAGCAAAGGCAGGCAGCACCTCTCTCTGGGCTGTGCTCAGAGGAGCAGGTTGAGGGAGGGGACTTGTCCCATCCCTGGGCACCGCTGAGGCCCCACCTGGAGTGCTGGTTGTTGGACGGGGCAAGCTCCAGATTCTTTGTGTTTCTCTGAAATCCAAGTATGGTGCTGGTAAGCACACAAGGCAGAGCACATTGTCCTGTACTTTATTAAACCTGGCTTTCACTTCCAGCATAGCAGCACGTCGCTCCCAGATCTCAAGTACGTTCTGAACTGCAAAAGCCATCCAGGTCCACATGAAAGCTGGTTTTGACTTGGTGCACAGGTACGTTTTGTTTGGTCAGATCTTTGTGTTTAAGTAGATCAATAAAGTGACTCACTAAAAAACTCTATTTCTGTAAACATGTTTTCCAGTGGTTAAAACTTTGACTAAACCAATGTTCCTGACATCAGGTATATTGGGTAGGCCATGGCAACTTACTCTGTATGTTCTAGGAGAAGAAGGAGGGAAGATTGTACTTTTAGATAACACTCTCATAGTCTGTGAACAATGTACACATCATAATTCACACAGGGGTTCGTCAAGTTAAAAAAATATGTCAGGAAGTCATTTATTTATTTTTGTCAGTCAGCTCTGGCAAAATCATGTAGACTCAGACACCCTGTGAACTTTTTCTTTGGTTTAATGTGAGGGCTGCGCTTTGTTAGAGAAAATAAAATAATCCATTGTCATTTTTGTTTTTATCATATTAGGTTTTTGGCAGAGAATTTATTCAGTTTCTAATATATAGTTATTTATGTGCTACTAACTAGCTTTTCTGCATTCCCTAGAGAAAGCTCCATTAAAACTCTTAATGTGACACCACATATTTTTTAGTAGACTAGAAAATAGTTACAATTTTAATTTAAATTGAAATGACTGTGTAATGGCTGGACAAATCATTCTCGGATCCCTAGAGCTCTTAATTGTAATTCTCCATTGTTTCTATGCATAAATTTTCTTTTCAAGTGCTCATTCTGAAATACTTACTATTTTTTTTAATGTTCTGTACTCATTTAATAGTTTTTTATGCTTACAACTTCATGATTAAACTTTAATGTTAAATATAAATGGTGGCAACAATAAGCCTATTCCAGTGTTGGGAAAATAGTGTGCTTATATTTTGAGGTGACTTTAATTCAAGGAACTTCTTTTTGCAGAAGGAAAGGGAAGGAAAAAAATTCTTACTGAGAGTAATGGGCAGATTTCATTGTGTTTCCATAGCAGAGAAGCAATAATCATGCTTTAACAAGCAGCTCTTCTTTAGCCCTTCCTACTGCCTTGAGTCGTCATGACATAAAATATACCTTTACCCAACAACCTCCTGAAAAGCAATTGAGTAGTTTGTCTCTTGCATCACCCATGTTCTGATTTGATTTGGGCTGCCCCAAGGGATGGGGAGGAAGGACCGAGGGGCATCTCCTGCCTCCTAGAAGATTGCACCTGTCCCAGCCTGAGGCCCCCAGGGGAAGCTGTCTGCCTCTGCTTCACATGGGGTTACCTTGGTTTTCAAAGTCCATCTGAGACAGATACACCTGCGAAGCCCTGTCCTCAGCAGTAGCTCTTGGGGTTTGAGCTATCTTCGTTGATCATGGCCCTGGAGAGGCTATGGTCTGCCTTTCTCCACCCTCAGCACTATTTTTGCACCAATAGAAAGTTTTCCTTCCAAACACATCCTGCCCCACAGCCTTGAGACCCTTCTGACCTTCTTCTTCCTCCTCCCCTCTGCCTGTTCCACCAGTTCTCCCTTTCTTCAAGAAGCCTTTGACCTTCTTAGTCCATAGCAGCTCCAAGCTCCTTCATCTCCTACCCAAAGTCTCCCCGTGGGGTACGCACTGGGCCGCCCTTCCCTGGGTGCTCCTTACATCCCGTGTCCCCTCTGGGTCCTCTGCTGCTTCTCACAGATTTCAGTTTCCCAGGCTCCCCTTCTCCCTTGTCCACACCTCTGGTCCAGGCTTGAGTCTTCTGAAATAATTACCACCTTTCCTGAAGACAATAAAAAAAAAGTGAGACAATGACTATCCTTTGTAGAGCAAAAATCTCAGTTTTAACTGCTGGTAGGAAGAGAAATTGCTGTCTCGGACAGACTGTTGGCTTCAACAGCAAGACGAGGTTGAACCTTCGGATCATCAGAAGATGTCACAATCCCAGGGAAGAACAAAATATCCCAAAATTTCCTACAGGACACAATTCCTGTGTCACACTGCTGATGCTGGGCAGTATTACAGTTTTATTTTGTGGTATGTGCCACCATGCTCATAAAACCATGTGTGAACAGCACTGTCTACCCCAGGGCAGGATGCAGCTTGCTCATATGCACATGAGATGAATGCCAGTAGAACAGGTGAGCTGAGGTACAGCAGCAGGTCTGGGAGCCCCAGGACTGGGACGTCTCTCAACCTAAATCAGGCCTTTCCCTGGAGTGCGGGAGCTAGGTCTCCCTGCAAAGGTCTGGCCAGAGGGAGGATGCCCTGCATTCGGGCTTGGAGAAGGTGCCTGTCAGCACAGGGCAGGGAGTTCATGGGGCTCGGGAAACAGCAGGAAATTCTCACGAGTTTCACGAATTTGAGGAGGAGTACAGGAGCAAGCACGGAAACTGGCACAACCATTTAAAGGTGCTCCTGCAGCAGAGGGAAAAGTAATACATCTTTTCTCAGGGTGAGAGGTGATCGAGATTTGCCTTGCAAAATGGTGCTAGCAATTGTGAAAATGAAATTGTTTTTTGCAATTTGAAATTCCCCATCAAAAGTGGTTTTCTTGAAAAGCTGTAGCTATCTGGGAAAGAAGGAGGTAGTGGAAAATATTCAGCCTTGCGCCAGTAGTCATTTTCAGGGTTTTGGCTTCCCAGGCCAACTGTGAAAATGTAACAGAGTTGCCAGATGTTTTGGCCTTGAGTGGTAGCAACGGGAAATTTAGCCAAGGTAAAGCAAAGCTCCCAAATGGGGAACAGTAGAGTGGCTTCCTGCTGTTGGTAGCAGCATCCTCATTTTGAAACATGGAGATCTGCAAGCAAAACTCCTAAACTCTCTGAGTGTTACTGTGCAGTGATACTTTACAGCCTCCTATTGCAAATGTTCAGGGTAATACAGTTTTTCCTTTAATTAAAAGCTCAGCAGTTAGAAACCCATCTATTTTTAATTAATTGTGTAGTAATAGATTTTCAGTTTTGTTTAACTTATGTGATAAAAAAGAAGAGGTTTAACTTTAGGATCTGGGCTGCTTAGATAAAATCCTGTTCAGCACACACCTACATAATAAAACTGTAAAGTAAAAAACAACGGAACGCCACTACACAGCCTTACTCGGTTCTAGAGAAACAGTCCTATGACAGGTGATTGCCGGGTGCATAGGGAAAGGAAAGGGACGCCGCACTAAGATGGGGTGTTGGAGGGTCCTGACCTGCTGTGGCGTGGGAGTCAGATGAGTGGTCTCAGATGTGGACCCCCCCCTCCAAAGGGCAACAGTGCATGTAGCGGGGCACATGGTCTGGTGCGGGATGCTGGACCCAGGGGCAGCAGCGGGGACATGCCTCCCGTCCCCCTGCGGGAGCTCGTGCTGGGGCGGGTGTTTTGGGGGCCTCCCCCTTGCTCAGGGGCTGACAGGTGTTTTAGGAAGGGCAGGACGAGAAGGGGGTGCCCTGCAGCTGGGAGCAGGCTCCTGCTTTTCTGCTCACTGGTGCTGTGCCCGATCCTCTGCTCAGCCCCATTGCAGGCGCTGGCTCGGGAGGAAAAGGCTTGTGCTGCTTCTGGGGACAGCTGGGCTGATGAGGGTCCCCGGGGCCGGGCAGGAGGCATGCTGTTGGCGGGCGAGCTGACCCTGGGAAGGGGCTGGTGGCCCCCCCAGCAGTGACGGCACATCAGGCCAAGGCTGCACGCATGGTCCAGTGTGGGCTCAGCATCTGCACGTTCAGATTGCGAGGGGGTCTCTGGGCATGTGAATTGGGAGACTGGGGAAAGGAGCTGCAAATGCACTCAAGGTGCAGAGTGGGTAATTTCAGTATCCCCAAACCGGAATCCTTGGTCCCTAATGATGTGAGCCCACAGCCACCCAGCCATGCCAATGCATGGGCTGCAGCCGGCAGAGCTGCCAAGAGCTAATGTGAGGACAGGGCTCAGGCACGTTGTTATTTCTGAACTCACACCCATCCCTGCTGAGCTTGGGTATGGTGGCAGCAGCAGGGGACGTTGTCTGCATGCTGGTCACTCCGGCTCTGGTGGGACAGGCGATGACCAAGCAATGTGGCAAGCAGCCATGAGAGGGTTTGAAGGTCACTGGGCTCCTCTGGTGCTGGCACTCGCTCCCTGGCAGGGGTTTTTCCCATGCCTTCCTGTGGACCAAGCCTGTCCTCCCCCAGGGCAGGAGCAGCTCTGTGCAGCTGATCTGAGTGCTTGGTCTGCTGGTCTGCCTTTCCCATGAAAAGCTAGCCAGGAGCCACCACAGATCATTCTGGGCGGAAGCAGAACATGATTCTTCTTGACTTTGTTTTCAGGGTCAGAGGAGATATTTTGTTCAACCTGAAGCAAAATGCGTATCTTGACTTCCAGACAGATTTCCCTCAGAAAGGAGCTGACACAGTAGCGGGGGGAGAGAAGTAATTTCAATATACCTACAGTGGATGATTTTAAAAAAAACACAAGTCAAACCACCTTAACATTTAAAAGAAACCCCCTCAGCAACAGAAAGCCTTGCAGACATGGGTTGGTTCTGGAGACAGCTGTGACCTCCATGGAGAGTGGAGGGGATGGCAGGTCTCCCTCATGGAGATGCCGCTGTGACACCTCAGGGGCCAACACATCATGGGCTGCTGGGGATGGTGCCTTGGTGACCCAGGTTGCTTTCAAGTCCCACATCCCTCTGTGTGTGGTTTTTTTCCAGTGTGCTGTGACTTTGCAATTTTGATTAGATTTTAAGCTATATAGTCCACTTTTCTTCCTTTTTTTCTTTTTTCCTATGATTTTTTGGCAACCAGTTTATAAACTTGAGGATCAGTGGGGTACCCCTGTCCCCTTTTCATGTTCATGAGTTGGACATCCTGCTAAAAATTAGGTGGCTGAGGCTTATGAACTGTAAATCAGGGAGAATATTCAGAGAGAATCTTAATAAAGTGATTGCCATCTTCCTATACTCCTCCTTGGACATCCCATATTGGTCACAGCCAGATGGGCTGAATGGACCTGTATGGCTGCTCTTATTTTTTTCCTTTACTAAGAGAAGTTATTCTAACTACTTTTCATGTATGTGGTTTCACTTAGCAATGGTCTTTGAGAAAAAGCTAATTTCTTCTTAAAGGGACAAACTCCAGAGCTTTTACAAACTCCCCACAAAATATAACAAGAGTGGCCAGTGAATTTTTGGTGTATCAAATGGAATTGATTAAACTTGATATCAAGGACTGTATACAGTAAATTAATTAAATTGATTAAGTAGGGCTCAGGTGGCTATGGGCAGGTCATGATGATCTCTGGGTTGATGCTGGCGTGCCAAGGTTTATTAAAATGATAAAGTTACAAAAGGAGAAGATCCTGCTCACTATGCACAGAATAGAAAGAAAGAAAAAAATGTTAATCAACAAATCATAATCATATAAATGAGCACAAGCTTATCCTGAAAAGCAATTACTTTTCTGGGCAATTTCATTCAACAATGGTAGGCTGTGCTCTTGAATCATGTCTCTAGCAGAGACACAATTAGCACCAAGATGGCCTCATTATGTCCTATCAAATGTAAACAAAATAAAAAAAATCCCTTGCAAATACATCCTATTTGGTGATTTTCATGTATTAATACATTTTATGTTAATTTAATCATAGAATGGATCTTTAAGGATATGCCTTGTAAATAATTAGTAGAACTCCATTTAACAGCAGTGCGCCAAACCTTTCCCCCAAAGGATGCTGAGCAATATGTTGTATTTTCTGCAACCAGCTATCTGAATATTGCTTTGGATGCAGCTTCTATAATCTCAGCATTGAGCTCACTACTGAAAGGAGCCAACCAGGATTTTGTCACATTTGTAGTTAGGATGAATTTATATTTTTTGTAAGCTTTTCCATTTTCAACAAGAGAGAATCAGTATCTCTGCATGCTCTGTTGCTTCCTGGCTGGTCAGACCACACTGCCTCAGAAGTGAGAGAGAAGGCCGTCCTCCACTGTGGCCTTCATCCTGCTGAGCACGTGCTGGGGAAGCTGGAGGCTGGAGCTGCTCCTCATCACCTGGGGACCACCACAGCGTGCAAGGGGACAAGGGACGACCATGTGAAGCTCCTGCTTCTCCGAGAGGCCTCCACTGCTCTGCTGGCTGTGGTTCTCCTGAAAACACCTCTGCTACCACTAGCTCTTTTCTAACATCTCCCAGCAGCCCATGGCTTGTGATTTCTCCCGAGGCTGAGGTGCAGCACCAGGCAGCGGCATCCCATGGCCTGGCTGGGGCCATGGGGCTGAGATGGGCTCCTGGGCCACAGGCAGGGGTTTGGGTGGGTTTCAGGGGGGCTGCTCGGGGCTGCGAGTGCCCTCGGGGCCCTGGCACTGGGCTCTCCTGTGAGCAGGACCTCATGTGCCCAAGATTCCCTGTCAGAGTTTTCTCCTGTCTGTGTTACATGTTGCTTTTTTCCCTCCTTTTGCCTTTCATCTCAGCATTCCCCCTCAGAGGCATCTCTCTCTCTCCTGGTGCTGCAGGAAGCCCTCTGCACCATTGACTGGTGTGCAAACCTTCTCGCTCTCACCACCCATCTTGTCCTTTGCATGGAGCCGGGCAGCTCCTCTGACTCTGTTGCCCTCCTGCGCATCGGCTGGAGGTTGCTGGGACAGGACCGCAAAAACCCACAGCTGTCAGAGGGCTGAAGTTGCAGTTTTTCTCCATGCAGATGGTTTGCAATGGTCTCGTGCTTCTAGGAGCTTTATCTGTGCCAGAATCCAAAAGGTAGTGAAACTCCTACATCCTTTGCAAACTCTTCTGCTGGACGACAACTTTTTTTTTTTTATAATTCTCTGTTCCTTTGATGTTCACTAGGGTTGGTATGGTCTTCTCTTGCACCACTCCTGAAAGACCAGCCGCCTTAGAACCAGAATCATTTAGGTTGGAAAAGACCTTTAAGATCATTGAGTCCAACTGTAAATCTAACACTGCCAAGTGTAAGGTTCTTAGCATTTCCTGGCACCAGGAACTGCCTCAGGTTTTAGCTCTGAGCATGCAAGGCAGAGAGGATTTGAGCACAGGTCTGTGGATGGAGACCCCAGCCAAGGTCCATTTGGGAGATGCCACTTCTCCACCCATGTTGGTTGTTGGGAAACACGAAGATCTGGGACCCCTCTGGGCATAAAAGGTAGAAAAATGCTGAAGCTGCCTGTTTCATACCTTGCTGGTAGTACAGGCATGCCAGAAGAGGAGGTCTGGTTTCTGCTCTACTTCCTGGGTGGTCAGAGGGACGTTTCTCAACATCCCCAGCCTTGGCTTCCCATGCAGACAACAGTACCAGCACCTCCTGTCGCTGCCCGACTCCTTCCCATGGAACTGGTCTGGCTTCAGCACTGATGGAGGACAGAGTATGTATACATGGAGAGTATGTCACAACAGGCCCAGTGAGGGGCCATGACAAGGCGCTGATTGTACACTGTCCACACAGGAGCATATACAGGTATGTGTGCTCAGCACGTGTTTTTCTGAGTGTGGGAATTGACACTTCTCACCCCATCCTTACAGTGTTGCACATCAGGTAAGACCATCTCTGTGTAGCTGACTGATAAAAACACAAATTCCAGTTATTCAATCCTTCTCTAGACATTTTTTTTTTATTCTGTCTGATGTTAACAAGCCGGGCAAATGAGAGGAACCTCATGAAGTTCAACGAAGGGAAATGCCAAGTGCTGCCACTGGGGAGGAACAACCCCAAGCACCAGTATATGCTGGGGAGCACCCATCTGGAAAGCAGCTGGTAGAAATTGCCCTGGGGGTGCTGGTGGACAGCAAGTTGACCATAAGCCAGCAAAGAAAGCCAACAGCATCCTGGGCAGAGTGTCTCCAGAAGGTTGAGGGAGGTGAGCCTTCCTCTCTATTCTGCGCTGGTGAGACACGTCTGGAGTGTTGTGTCCAATGCTGGGCCTCCCAGAACCACAGGCGTGATGAAGGGACTGGAGCATCTCTCCTACAAGGACAAGCTGATAGAGCTGGGACTGTTCAGCCTGGAGAAGAGAAGGCTCAGGGGGATCCTATCGATGCATATAAATATGTGATGGGAGGAATGAAGATGAGGGAGCCAGGCTCTCTTCAGCGGTGCCCAGCGATGGGACCAGAGGCAGTAGGCACACACAGAAACACAGGAGGTTCCTCCTGGACATCAGCAAACACTTTTTCACTGTGAGGGTGACCGAGCAGTGGCCCAGGGAGGTTGTGGAGTCTCCATCCTTGGAGATGTCCAAAACCCAACTGGCCATGGTCCTGGTTAGCAACTCTAGGTGACCCTGCTTGAGCAGGTGGTTGGACCGGGCGATCTCCAGGGGTCCCTTCCAACCTTCAGCATTCTGAGACCCTGCCCTGGATTTTCACAGAAAGAACAATTTAGGTAAACTTTTACCTTTTTCTACAAGAGAGGCAATAGCATGACTGGGATTTCTAAGGCAATGGAAAAAACTTGATTCAGACAGGAATGGGGCAGCTTGTGGGCAACTGAGACTGCTGGCAGAAAGCATATGTTTGCAATACTTGGTAGCTCTATAAAAACAATGGTTTTTTCCCCCCAACAAAGTATTACCAAGTATGATGGAAAACATGAAAATCTGGGACAGAAACCAGGAGCTGCTCCATGTCTTGTGTTCCTGGACATGCACACATTTGTGCTGGAAACAATGGGGCTGTTGACACATGTTGTGTTTTGTTATTCTGGCCCTTATTTGGAAGCTGTTCAAACATTTTTAGTGATGTCTAGATGGGAATTTGTTTCTATCCCCTGGCTAAGCTTGTTGAAGCAAGAGTGCCCACTTCTGTCACAATGCTGTGAGCGCATTCGTTTTCCCATCCTCATGCTGCTGCAAGACGAAGGCATGTTTGCTATTTCAGTAAGATGTAGTGGGACTGAAAAGTCGATAAGTATTAAACAGTGGCTTTTTTCCCCTAAAGATGTTTTGTATATTCCTGGAGAATAAATTACTAGTCTGCTCTGACATGGATAATCATGCATCAGGAGGCATGCACTTCAGTTAATATAATTACCATATGCAGCTGTTAAAATCTTTCAAAAAAAAGACCAAAAAGACCTCACAGAAGTCTTCAGTTCAGGATGGCACCCTACAGTGATAGAGGAGATATAAAGTGTGCATTCACGTCTGGCCGTAGCCATATATAAAGTCCGCACTTGTTACCCGGTCAGCAATTCCCATGAAAATAAAATGTAATACATTTAAGATCAGTTAAGCTAGAGTTGGAAGAATGCGTAGATCTTGTAAGCTTGTGGTATGTGCAGAAAGGATGGACTGGTTGATAAGACCCAAAGGGTTAAGCCTTGCTTCTGAATCCCTGACAACACCAATGTGAATTTTCTTAGACATGGCCAGAGATTAAATGAATTTGGTTCTAATGGAATTGAAAGAGCGGAAAAAAAGCCCACGCCAAACAAGCCTGAACTGCACAATGTTATGGAGAGAGATGTCCTTGGCTTTTAGAACTGTTCTAGAAGAGGGATATAATTATCTGGTAAAAACTATTGGTTATCATTTTCTATTAGTTCTATAGGACACTTCCATTATGGAAGGTCACTTTTCTCCAGCTACTATATTGCATTTTGTACAACAAAGTACTCATAGGATGTGACATTTGGTGTTCTGCAAAATAAATTACAATTCTCATCCTGTGAAAGCAGCTAAAAATAGGCAAGAGAGAGCAGACAGTTACCTTGCAGCATATGCCATCTTTAAATGCAAGCAAAGACCCTGACTTTATGGGGGTGGGAGTCTGAACACTCATGTGTACAGCCAGCGCTTTCTGACTTGCTGATGCGTGTTTTTATCTCGTGAGGGGGCCATGGCTCCGTGGTTAATAAATACTAGTTTCCACATGTTGTAGCAGCTTTGTCTGCCTGCCTCTTGCACAGAAACAAGAGACAGAGTGATCAGTCCTGTTTTATAGCAGTGGTAACACAAGGCAAAATCTTTTGGTTTTATTTTGGTGAAATTTGGCATTTGGTTGGCTGATTGCTTATATTAGGAAGTAACTGCTTAGAACAGCTGTGATTACTAACTAGTGGTATGCACGTGCCGTGAATGCCTTGAAGGCAAATGCTGTGGTGTGACCTGGCTCCATTTCATGCCCATTGACATTGCACAAGTCCAGTTCTAAGCTCTACACTACAATCCCACTTTGCAACACTTTGCAAGGCTGAGGATGTGTCAGGAGCTTCCGACTTTCTGATTGTCACCTACAGGAGAAGCACTTCAAACATTTTTCCCTAATAACCAGATAATTAAAGGGCTTCCCATGACACCTACTCCTATCTCCTTGCCTAGAAAGAGACTGATAAGTAAAAAGAAGAAACAGCATCTTGCTCACAAGCCTAAATGGAATATTTCCTAGGCAGGGGTTTGCTGATCTCTCATTGTCTTTGAAGAGGTGGTTGCTCTCACCTTCAGTCCTTTTTGCTTGTGTTCTCCCCCCCAGTTTTTAGGTCTGGATTTGCTTTGTGGCAGTGCTGCTGGGGCCCATGCCATTTGTTAGCCCTTGCACAACATCACCATGCTGCACACAGGAGATACTAATTTCTGACTTATTACAGATGAATAAAAACTTGCATTAATAGTTAAAAGTAGAGTATTAAAGCTGTGCTTTACATAGAGGTGATTGATGGCTTCCATTACACTCCATTAGATATTTTATTCTTGTTAAATGAAGAGCAGCCAACTTTGTCAAGTATTTTTAGTTCCCTCTGGTCTTATTGGCTCCATCTATTTTCAGGGATGTCCTGTAAATGGCCACATATGGCTTTGTGTCTGTAGGAGTGATGACCGTACAGCTGGCTTTCATTGCCCACCAATTTACTGGAGCCCCCTTTATTGTGAGCCTGACAGCACCAGGGAGCTTTGTAGAACTAACAAAATATATCTATTTTCTAATTGTCTATTTATCACCTTCCAGGGATTGGTGGGCCTCTCATCTGAAAGCAAAGGGGGGACGGCCTTGAACAATGATCCTTGTCAGGGCAGTTGCTCACTTTAAATTAGGGTCTCATTGCTAAATAACTAATTTAGTCCTGCTATCAGACTGAAAAAGTGGGTATTCAGTGCAAAGTGCCAACTGGGGAATTGATTATGTCTCCTCTTAGTGTGCATGATAAAAGCGCCAGACCTGCAGGCAGTAGGTAGCTCCCTGGAGGTTGGCAGCTTCCTGGCACGGACCTTCCATGCCAGACCACTAGTCAGGGTCTCCATGGGGCGGCCAGACCCTGGGAGCCTCGGCATGTGCTTTGGGTGCTCAGGACCCCCGTGTGGTGTGGGAGCCACCTCCTGTTCCTTGGGCAGGGGGTGGTAGAAGGTTGTAGAAGGAGAGAGGTTCACTGCCAATGCCTCCAGTTTGGAGATGGACTGGGAGGGAGGCAGGGAACTAAGGTGGCTCAGGAACAGAGACAGAGAGAGTCTCTGGGGTAATGGAGGCTGTTTGAGGTGATCCCAGGTTTTGTCCCCCAGAAGCAATTTGCCCAATGTCCCTGTCTGCTGCAAGACCTCTTCTCTATCAGCATCCTCAGCAACTTTCATTAACAGCAAAATCTCTCCCATGTGCCCAGGCTGCCCTTCCCCATCAGATTCAGTTCCATCGCAGAGCTGTGGCTGGACCAGGATTTGCCATCACGGATGAACAGAGCACAAAGTCAGGTCTAAGCACCGAGGAGCCTTTTTCCCAGCTGTAGCACAGGTCTGGACTCGCTCCAGAGCTGTCTAGAGGATGCTGGGGTGCTCCTCTAAGAGCTGCTCTGTGGGTAACTTATCTCTGCCTGAGGCAGACTGAGGGACGGGGGCTGCAGGTGGCAAGGGCAGCATGCAGTGCTGGCTCCAGGGATTTTATCCAGCAGGGAAAGCATTAGAAAACTTTGCTGTATGAAACAAGAACAGCATAGGCTATTGATTATCAAAATAATGTTAACAAGAGGAGAATGTTGGAAAACACACACACACACAAATATTAGCATACAAATATTTATATAAATATATATTTATATATTTGACATTGTAATATCATACATGATATATTTCTAAAACTTAAATATTTATGTTAAATAAGAAATACTTGGTTTGGGGTCTTGTAACTTTCTCCCATATGCTCTTTTTCACACGCAGCCTGAGCTGCCATATGCCTACCTCTGCAAGTTTTGGGGACAGTTTGTGAATTCCCTGCTGAGGACTATGGTACAGACATGTAAATGCATGAGTGCCCTGCAATGCACTTATGGAACTTCTTTTGAACACATACCACCATCACCACCCCTATCCCAGCTAAAATGTAAAACACGGCATTGACCTCATTGAAGGGAGGGTTGAAGTATGAAGGCACGTAGGCAAATTTACAGCCTCTGCCTGAGTTTAAGCTAGGTAATACAGAAAGAAACCATGGGACTTTGCAAACAATGGAAGGGGGAAAGGTTGGCCTGCTCCAGCTGGGGGTTAGACTAGCAAGGCAAAAACAGGAGAAATCAGTGGGTATGATGAAAAGTGCAAGGGCAACCTCTGGGGAAAGAGACTGAAAGGGAGTCACTGTGTGCTAGAGCCATTTGGGCCCAAATGATGAAATTAGGGTGTAAAATCAGCAGAACAAGGACCGACATGGAAACAGTAAATAGGGATAAGTTGTTTATTTGGGAGGGGCAGAAAGATTATACAAGACACTGCAAAGCATGCACTCAGGGCTGCCCTGCGGAGTATTCCAGCACAGCACAGCCCATGGCAGGAGAGCCAGTTGGTCTGTGCCGGACCAGCCCCCTGGGCAGGAGGTGAGCCCCGAGCATCCTATGAGAAGAGGCAGGATGGAGGGGAATGGGGTGAGGCCAAGCTGACAGCCACAAGGTCTGCGGGTACCCATCTGCATCACTCGCAGCATTGTTGGGACAGATTTCCAAGGCTTTCTCCTTGGGAAAAATCTGCTAACACATGCACTGAAAAAGACATGGGAGAGACCTCTTCCATTGCCAAGGGCCTTTGCAAAGAAAATCCATCAGCTTTATTCCAGCTACAGTTTCAGCATAGGTGAGGAAACAAAAGGGTTTAAGAACTGTTCCTGATAAACATTATAGCAAGGGAAGAAACACTTGTGCTTATTCCTTTTCAGATATAAATGTTGGGAACTCTTTGCCTAGCACTGTGAGCTGAGTGCTGAGCTGCCTGTGTGACCTCAGCGCTAAAGACTGGAAACTGCAGTCTGACTCAAAGTACCCCAAGCTGTTTCCAGTGCACATCAGAGGATCCAACATATCCAGGAGACCCCCTTCCCATCTGAGCCTTTCCTTCTCCTCTCCCCTGCTCCAGCCCAGGCTTATCAACTGCAGAGAGAAAAAAAAAACTTCACTGCAATAGCCGAGAGCAGACATTTTTCACTTTGTTCTGCCTCTGCAGCACCTGGACATGCTTGATTCCCCATGAGAGGGACCCTTGGCTGCAAGCAGGCCAGCACAAGCATGCACTAATATATTTATTTGGGACACACATCTCCCCCTTTCCCTATGTGTCTTAGGCTGGTGCTGGCTCTCCTCTGCCTCTGGTCCAAAGCCCAGAGAAGCAATGAGCAGAGGCAGGGTCTTCCTTGATCCAGGTCTCAGGTTCACTTGATACTACACAGGTTTCCTTTTAATGCTGGAATTCATTACTCCTGGAGGGAGGGAATGCAATTGAAACACTTTTTCTTTCCTGCTCCCATGAGTTAGGGGGGGCTGGACTGCACCATGGCTCACGAGGTCCATCTGTGCATCCTCTGCGTGCTCGCCTTGTGCTGCATGATCCCTATCATGTCCTCCGACAGCAGCTACAGTAACTGAGCGCAGCCATCAACAGCAAATGCCAGCATCATCTCCTCAGCTGGCTTGGACAGGCCAAGCATGAAGGGGCATTTCAGCAGGACACCTGATGCTCAGCCATGGCATCTACTATTCATGTCCTGACTTTGGTCGCTACACGCTCCTCTATTAAAATGCCAGAGATGCCAGTGGGTTTGAAGGAAGCTGAAAGTTTTGTAAAAAATAATGTCCATTTTCAGCAAAACTAGCAACCCCACACAATGACAAGCTTCTTCCCTGGGACCTGCACACAGTAGCACCAAAATATGAAAACTCCTCTCCCACTCCCCTAAAATACTGGCTTTGGAAATAAATTTTGCAAATCTGCCTGCTGTGAAAGATTCTGTTCCTTTCAGGATCCAGGCTGTGCAAAGTCAGTTTGCCAGAATACGGAATATAACTTCCCCATTTAAAACATATCCCCGTCCCAGGCCGGTGGAGTCTCAGCATTACGGAGGGACAGGACAGCAAGGCACCAAGTCTCCGACGCTGCTGGCAGGCGCACGGACGCAAGGCACAGAGCAGCTGCTGTGCCGCTGTTTGCAGCTGCAGTACACTGTGCTGGACCTGCAGTTTGGGGCAGCCACGAAAATGGGAAGGGAGCAGGAAAGCCCTACGCACAGTACCGCTGTCAAAGGCGTACACTGTTATCACTCACTGGGACACACCATGGGATACGTGGTCTGAGCAACCTACTGTGACAACATGTGACAAAGGCAGCAGTTCCCCATCAGCCACCCACAGCTCACTGTGTTGAGCCCACAGCAACACAGAGCGCCTGCGCCGCCGCTGCTCCTATCAAGAGGGGAGCAGGTTACGGACATCACTGTGCCCGTCCTGCCCAGGCTTTTCAAAAAGTGCTTTTGTGGTAATAAGCTACCGCATGCTACCACAGGGGTCTTCACAGAGAAAAAAATGCAGAAGTTTTGCTTACATCTTCTGCTCAGATTGCTGTCAAATGGCTGGTGTGTGCTCAGCGGTGAAACAGTTAATTTTCTGTCTTTCTAGAATACCTGTTTCCATCTGAAGCTTTTATATATTTAGTACTTAAACCCAATAACCAGACTTATATCTGATAGCCATTAGAAACTAGCAAAGTGACTTGTGCTGATGACACAAAAGTTTTGTGGGGGCGTTTGCACATGTTCAGATTGGCTTGGGTGTAACGGGCCAGGGAGCTGCCTTTGGTAAGCAAGGGTGACCCACTACGCGAGAGCCAGAACAGGCAGGGGATGTTCGTCGGGATAATGGCTCTGCATTGTGTGTCCACCCTAGTCCATGCACCAGCAGATGGTTTGGGGCATCCAAAATCTTTGACCAATAGTCTTCCTGCACCCCGCCCATTAAAATGTTGTGCAATTTATTCCCACTCTAGTGAGGACTTTGAAATGCACCCTGAGCCGTCTTCCCATTGGCATCTGCCTCTCCTGGACACTTTTGGATACCACCTCCCAAGGGTGGAGCTGGAAACCCACTGGCCAAAACTGCTTTTTCCAGCCTTCCTCACCCCTGACCAGCCTTGTTTATCCACGTAATCTGATTTGATGTTGGATTTCCAGTAAGAGCTTCTTTAGTCCTACTTTCCCACAAGGTAGTTAGGAAAAGGAGCAGGATACGTGCAGGTGACCAAAGAGCGGTCTAGGATGCAGCTCTCCAGCTACCTGGATGCAGAGTCCCAGCTGTCTTCACCCCTGTGAGCAGCCATATCAAAGCTGTATGCAAGGCATCAGGCATTTTCCTATCTGTTACTGGTCCTTAGCATGCATTTTTAATTAGTTAATCACCATATCCATACACTAAGCAAGCACTCCAGTTCCAGACCCCAACAGCCTCGTGCTCAGTTCAGGTGCTGTATTTGGGAACTTCCTCCTCTTGTGTGTCCTGCTCGGGAGGCATAATGACTGTCTTCTGTAGGCTGGCATCTCAGTTTGTCCATCGCTGCCTGAATTACCTTCTCAAGCCACCTTAGCCACAGCAGGGCTTCCCACGGGACATATGCTGCTGGCATCGCCTGCCTGCACCCACAGCTGTGAGCATCCCTCTGTGGGGTAGGTGTGTTCAGCTCCCACATGCCATTTGGGGTTGTCTTGCACAAGGCATTGGGTAGAAGTGCACACAGGGAATGTGTGTGTGTGTGTGTGAACACACAATGGACCAGCCTTGTGTAAAGCACGGGGCAGTGCCTGGGCTGGTGCTGAAGCTCTTTCTCCTGCTGAAGCACCTTGGAGGTGCCCTGGCACCTCCGACCCCGTAGGGAAGTCCTTTGGGACTAAGCAGTTCTCCCCAGCTTGGACTGCCCAACAGAAGCATTAAGAAATGCAGGCAGGCACTTGCCTGCACCTTGCAGTCAGCATCCTGGGGGCTTGCAGCCTGCCTGTTGGGATGAAGGGTGCTGAGGAGGAAAAGGGGACTCCCGCTGCCCTCCTGCTGGGCAGGCAGGGATGGACCATCACAGTATGAACCCGGAGAAGGGGGCAGACCACAGGAAGCACTGGGGCAGGGGTGAATGCAGGATCAGCCCTGACTGCCCTGTGCCTGCTCTAGAACCAGAAATGTAGCAGAGCTAAGAAATGAGCCAGGTAAGAGGGATCTCAGCAGCTGCTGGTGTGTACCCTGCTGCCAGGGTCCCTGCCAACTGCCAAGGACTCTGGCATCAGCTCTGCCACTCATGGGTCCCTTTACTGCTACCCCTGATTCCACTTCTCTGACCCAAAATTTTCCATCAAAACTTCATAAAATGGTTCTTCACTTGCAGTTGCTTGGCTTTTCCTGCCTAACACGAGCTTCACTTTAGTCTGCAAATCCTAAAATCTGACATGTCTGCATGTGCGGTGGAGCATCTGCCTCCCTCCCGGATCATTGCCAGGCAGATGCCCACCATTCATCAGCAAGTGCAGCAAACAGGGACAGTTCCTCTAAAAGTGGACACAGATGGACTTGTGCATTGTGTGGCTCTTCCAGGATGGTGTGAGAGGTGCCTGTGCACGTGTGACCTGTGAGACAGCTCGAATGGTTCTTCTAAGTGGAAAAATGACAACTGTGTTGCTCCATTTCTCTTATTATTCAGGAATCTGACTCTTTGAAGGGTCACCCTTTCTTGATGAAAGGCCTGGCTCACAAAAGGCAATCTGTGACATCCATAGATTTTGAGGTCCCTGCCTGACCAAAGGATGATCTGACCACAGAGGGAGCCTGGGGAGGAAAGGTAAAAACCAACACCAGCACATTCCCAGTGCTGCATCCCTCTACGTTCTCGGAGAGATTTACAGATGCCCTCTGAGCCCTGATGCACGCTCAAACCATTAGGAGGGAGAATACACTTAAAGGATGACATCAAAATGTCAGTGATGATGCTTTATAGCATTTATATTAATATTAACTAATAAACAGGACATACATAAATATTTATAAAAATCATTATGAGAGATAAGCGTTAGCAGGCTAGTATAGACACCAGCTGTAAAACTGGCTTGACAGTGGGGAGATATAAGGAAGTCATTTGACATAAAATGAAAAATGAGGAGTCCATGGGACACAGTTGGACTTGGAGCTCAGCATGGGATGAGATGGTGTCGTGGTTTAACCCCAGCCGACAACTAAGCACCACGCAGCCGCTCACCCACTTCCCCCCCACACCCGGTGGGATGGGGGAGAAAATCAGGAAAAGAACTAAAACTCATGGGTTGAGATAATAACGGTTTAATAGAACAGAAAAGAAGAAACTAATAATGATAACGATAACACTATTGAAATGACAACAGTAATAATAAAAGGGTTGGAATATACAAGTGATGCACAATGCAATTGCTCACCACCCACCGACCAACGCACCCAGAAGTCCCCGAGCGGTGATGCCCCCCCCGCCCCAGTTCCTAAAACGTCATATGGTATGGAATACTCCGTTGGCCACTTTGGGTCAGCTGCCCTGACTGTGTTCCCTCCCAGCTTCTTGTGCCCCTGCAGCTTTCTTGCTGGCTGGACATCAGAGGCTGAAAAACCTTGACTTCAGACTGAACATTACTTAGCAACAACTGAAAACATCAGTGCGTTATCAACATTCTTCTCATCCCTAGCTCAAAAACATAGCACTGTACCAGCTACTAGGAAGATAATTAACTCTATCCCAGCTGAAACCAGGACAGATGGCCACTGGAACCATCTGCTTGCCATGCATAGCTTGCCACAGTTGCCAAAAGGGTGTGGAAGAAGGATGGGGAACCTTGTGGACCAGTAGGTGATGTGGGACATGCTCTCGCCCAGTGTTCTTGGGACATACTCTGTGTCAGATCCATGCCTTTCTGAAAGGTTTTCATGGAGACAAAGATAATTGCTTGAAAGCTGAAGGCAGGTCACAAACTCTCCAGAGCCATACCCTGAATGGAGTCTACCTCCGGGTGTTGCTTTGATACCAAGAGGTAAGAAAGGAAAATGCCAGACCATGTGGTTTATCCTGAAATGAAGACAAGCTACAGATGCAGTTTAATCCTTCTCCTCTCTCTCCTGTGGCTGGAACATGTTAGCTTTGAAGCTTGCACGTCCATGCACGTGGCTTGTGGCACTGTAGTCTGTTTCTGCAGGAGAGCAGCTGAAGCAGAGTGGGTGACGGGAGCAGTGCAGAGGACCAGGCTGTACCCTCACCCCACTAGAGACTTGAGGTTTTTGCACCGGTTCAGGTTAATGCTTCTGTGTCTCCACAGATCTGGCTCCTCACAGCTTTAACTGTTAAATGCTTTTGTCACCTCTCTAAGACTACAAGCAATCAGTGCCAGTTGGACATTTATCCTGGAATCTGCATTTCCACTTTGATATGAACTGTCACATTTACAGCTTACCCATTATGTGCCAGCTCAGCAACACAGTGCCCACCCTGCCTCAGCACCAGGCTATACGTAAGTGTCTCAGGGGAGACAAAGGGACTGGTTTTATGCTAGTGAGAGAGCAAGCATGTCACCTTTACTGTGGTGCTGGGCAGCCATGGAGCACCTGGCGGTGACCAGCTGTCTCCCCACCACGGCAGCCACCATGCTGGAGTTATGCTATCATGGCCTCCCCATTGCGCGCATGACCTAACTAAGCAATAAGACGACATGGACAGGGGATAACTGCATGAGCTGCAAGGTGCTGGGCTGAAAGTCTGTCTTCATAGTTACTGTGGAAGAGAAACTGTGAAAGACAAGACAGCAACTACATTTGCTGTGACCACCAGCTGCATAGCCCACTGGATACCTGAGTTTGTCCTGGTGGTGACATGGCTACAACAGCTATTGAAGTCTGAGGCAGCACATTTCAGAGGGTAATTAACTACTCAGAATGGTAATTAACTGCTCTACAACAGGTGCAGGCACTGGAAATGAGTCCATTCATTATGATCTTCCTGGCAGGAAGAACTTCATTCCACTGTGAATCCTTTCCAGCTAGATAGCCTAGCACATCTGGCCACTGGTCCTGACTTCCTCGCCGCTCCACAGGGCAACAAAAGCCCATGGGGTTACACGTCCTACAGAGGCAATGTGTGTAGCAGTGATCTCGTGGTTTTGCTAAGCAACCTTCAAAAATTCCCTATGGTGATGACAGGAAAACCTGCTGCCTTTGGAATACCAGTTCCTTTTTTGGGGAAAGCAAATGAAAGTCTTGGGATGTGCTACAGGATGCAAATGTAAGGAAAGATTTGGTCTCTTGGCTCCATTGTGTCTGGCAGGTGTCTGTGAGACATGGGAGGTGGATCTGGGGTCTGTAGTCAAGAATAGTCTCTTGCAGCTCCTGTCAATACTTGCTTGGACAGGACTGTTTGTGGGTGTTGCTAAGCTACATCTCTAGATGTTTGTGTAGAAGCAAGGTCAGGAGAGGATGTGCAGCAGGTATTACAGATCTTCACAGTGACACAGAGCCTCTAAGAAGCCCAAAGTCTGGTATCTCTGAGTGTAGAAGCAAACATGATGCTATTTCCACTGAAGTGGATGCTCCCTCTACCTACAACAGTAGGAAAGAAACCAGGAATGAGAACAAATTGACCACCAGCATGCTTCAGTTCCTGTGAGGACGTAGTCCTTCACCATAGCAAACCTTAGTCTGGTAAGAAGCATCCTCAGTAGTGTTGGTGTTAGCCCTGTCTATGGGTTCCACTAAGTAGCATGATGGCTGTCAATATGCCCAAGTTTCTGTGGAAGGTTCTTCAGAATTGATCTATTTCCCAGGATAGTTCAGGTCAGAAGGGACCTCAGAAGGTTTCTAGTTATATTGGGTTTATGTGGCAAGGTTTTGGTAGTGGGGGCTACTGGGGCGGCTTTTGGAAGATGCCAGAAGTGTCCTCCATGTCTGACAGACCCTGTTCCAACCAGCTCCAAGATGGACCCACTGCTGGCCAAAGCTGAGCCTGTCAGTGATGTTGGTAGCACTGCTGTGATAACATGTTTAAGAAAGGGTAAAAACTGCTGCACAACAGCAGCTGGGAGTAAGACTATGTGAGAGGAACAAGCCTACAGACCCCAAGGTCAGTGAAGAATGAGGGGGAGGAGGTGCTCCAGGCGCCGGAGCAGAGATTCCCCTGCAGCCCATGGGGAAGACCATGGTGAGGCAGGCTGCCCCCCTGCAGCCCACGGAGGTCCACTATAGAGCAGATATCCACCTGCAGCCTGGGGAGGACCCCATGCCGGAGCAGGTGGATGCCCGAAGGAGGCTGTGACCCCGTGGGAAGCCCACGCTGGAGCAGGCTCTTGGCAGGACCTGTGGATCTGTGGAGAGAGGAGCCCACACTGGAGCAGGTTTTCTGGCAGGACTTGTGACCCTGTGGGGGATCCACACTGGAGCAGTTTGCTCCTGAAGGACTGCATGCTTTGGAAGGGACCCACGCTGGAGCAGTTCATGAAGAACTGCAGCCCATGGGAAGGACCCATGCCAGACAAATTTGTGGAGAACTGCTTCCCATGGAAGGGACCCCACACTGGAACAGGGGAAGAGTGAGGAGTCTTTCCCTTGAGGAGGAAGGAGCAGCAGAGGCAACGTGTGATGAACTGACCCTGATCCCCATTCTCCGTCCCGCTGTGGGGGGAGGAGGTGGAGAAAATTGGGAGTGAAGTTGAGCCCAGAAAGAAGGTAGGGGTGTGGGGAAGGTGTTTTAAGGTTCTTATTTCTCATTATCCTGCTCTGATTTACACTGGCAATAAATTAAATTAATTTTCCCAAATTGAATATGTTTTGCCCATGACGGCAATTGTTGAGCGATCCCTCCTTGTCCTTATCCTGACCTTTCATCTTATTTTCTCTCCCCCTGTCCACTTGAGGAGGGGAAATGATAGAGCGGCTTGGTGGGCACCTGGTTCAAAGCAGTGTCAGCTACTAGGACAGAGCATGTTACTCAGGATACAGTTTTGTCTTAAAAACTTCCAAAGGTGGGGACTGCACAACCTCTCTGGGCAAGCTGTCCCACTGCTAGACAGTTCCTAAGGGGAAAAAGCTTCTTAAATTCTACTTTCAAGCTCTTCTTTAAACTTACTCTTGTCGTCTCGTTTCCTCCTACCACTGTGCTTTTGCCCAGTTTAAGTATTCCCTGATCTGATCCTCTTCCACCAAGGGTACATCTTCCTTGCTTCAGCCTTTCCCCTAGTCTCTGGGATTTAGGATTCCTGAAAGCTGGTCTTGCTAGTAAAGACTGAGGCTAAGGTGGCATTCAGTACCTCAGCTTTTTTGTATGTCCTGTGTAACCAGGTTCACCATCTCACCAAGCAATGGGCCCACTCTTTCCCTGGTCTGCCTTTTGTCTGCTGTGTACTTACAGAAGCCCTTCTTGTTGTGTTTGACAACCCTGGCCAGATTCAGCTCCATCTGGGCTTTAGCTTTCCTAGCTTTGTCCCTGGCTGCTCAGACATTGTTTCTATATTCCTCCTACGTTACCTGTCCTTAATTCCACCCTCTGCAGGCTTCCTTTGCGTGTTGAAGTTTGGCTAGGACCTCTTTGTTCATCCACACAGGCCTCCTGGTGTTTTGCCCATCTTCCTACTTGTTGGGGTAGACCACTCAAGCTTGGAGGAGGTGATCCTTGAAGCAGTGTTCTTGGGCCCTTCTTCCCTCCAGGGCCTTATCCCACAGGACTCTTCCAGGCACATCTTTGAAGAGGTCAAAATCTGTTCTCCTGAAGCCCAGGGTTGTGAGCTTGCCTTTCAATCTCCTCCCTGCCTTCTGGATCCTGAAGTCCACCACCTTATGCTATACTGCAGCCAAGGCTGCCTTTGACCTTCACATTCCCAACAAGCCCCTCGTTGGACAGTATGAGGTCCAGCAGAGCTCCTCGTTGACTCCTCTATCAGCTGAAGGAGGAAGTTATTGTCAATGCACTCCAGGAAGCTTCTGGATTGCTTATGTCCTTCTGTGTTTTCCCTCCAACAGATGGGTATTGGAGTAGTTGAAGTCCCCATGAGGACCAGGGCCTGCAAATGCAAGACTGCTCCTACCTGTCTGTAGAGGGCCCCATCAGCTTGTTCTTCCTGGTCTGGTGGACTGGAGCAGACACCCACTACAATGCCCTCTCTGTCCTCTCTTTAATCCTAATCTATAAACTCAGTATGCTCCTCATCCATCCCCAGGCAGAGCTCCAGGTGCTCTCTCACATAAATTGCAACTGCCCCTCCTCATCTTCCCAGCCTGTCCTTCCTGAAGAGCCTGAGTTCCTCCCTTGCAACACTCATGTCATGGGAGCCATCCCACCATGTCTCCATGATCCCAACAAGATCATAACCCTGCAGCTTCACACAGGTCTTTAACTCATCAGGTTTATTCCCCATACCACATGCATTAGTGTACATGCACTTTAGAGATGCACCCCAGCATGCTGATTTCTCAGAAGGGAGTTTTGGTATTTGTCCATAATGGTGCCTTGTAAACACTTCATTGCTTATATGCAAGTGCTGGAGGTGACCCTGCTGAAGCAACATTTAGTTTGCGTTCTTTTCCTGTCACATCACCCTATGCCCTTTGTTCTTCAACTCTGTCTACCACTCCCTCACAGGGCTGCTGGTTACTCTCTCCCTCCCCCATCATTTCTGGTTTCAAGCCCTCCTTACCAGATCAGCCATCCTGATGGCTAAGATACCTTTGCCCACTTGGTGAGATGGATCCCATCTCTCCCCAACAGATGCTGACCTGTAAAAAAGTAACAGAACCCAATACCCTGTCACCAGCACCAGTTCCACAGCCAATTATTGACTTGCCCTATTAGTGCCCTTCTCATACAGTCATAGAATGGCTTGGGTCAGAAGGGACCTTTAGAGACCATCCAGTTCCAACCCCCGTGCCATGGGCAGGGACACCTTCCACTACACCAGGTTGCTCAAAGCCCCATCCAACCTGGCCTTGAACACTTCCAGGGACGGGGCATCCACAATCTCTCTGGGAAACCTGTTCCAGTGCCTCACCACCCTCACAGTAAAGAAATTCTCCCTTGCATCAAGTCTAAATCTACCCCCTTTCAGTTTAAAGCCATTACCCCTTGTCCTATCACTACATGCCCTTGTAAAAAGTCCTGCTCCATACTTCTTATAGGCCCCATTTAGGTACTGGGAGACTGCTCTAAGGTCTCCCCAGAGCCTTGTCTTCTCCAGGCTGAACAATCCCAACTCTCTCAGGCTGTCTGTCTTCATGGGAGATGTGCTCCAGCCCTCTGATCATCTTAATGGCCCTCCTCTGGACTTGCTCCAACAGGTCCATGTCCTTATGTTGGGGGCCCCAGAGCTGAACGCAGTACACCAGGTGGGGTCTCATGAGAGCAGAGAGAATCACCTCCCTCGATCTGCTGGTCACACTGCTTTTGTTGCAGCCCAGGATACAGCTGGCTTTCTGGGCTGCAAGTGCACATTGCCAGGGCATGTTGAGCTTCTCATCAACCAACACCCCCAAGTCCTTCTCCTCAGAGCTGCTCTCAATCCACTCATCACCCAGCCTGTACTTGTGCTTGTGATTGCCCCAACCCATGTGTAAGACCTTGCACCTGGCCTTGTTGAAATCATGAGGTCACATGGGCCCACGTCTCAAGCCTGTTAAGGTCCCTCTGGACAGCAGCCCTTCCCTCCAGCATGTTGACTGCACCACACAGCTTGGTGTCATCGGCAAACTTGCTGAGGGTGCACTCCATCCCACTGTCCATGCTGTCAACAAAGATATTAAACAGCATCAGTCCCAATACTGACCCCTGAGGAATGCCACTTGCTACTGGTCTCCACTTGGACATTGAGCCGTTGACTGCAACTCTTTGAGTGCAACCATCCAGCCATTTCCTTATACACCGAGTGGTCCATCTGTCAAATCCATGTCTCTCCAATTTAGAGACAAGGATGTCATGCGGGACAGCATCAAATGCTTTGCACGAGTCCAGGTAGATGTTGTCCATTGTTCTTCCCTTATCCACCAATGCTGTAACCCCATTGTAGAAGGCCACCAAATTTGTCAGGCATGATTTCCCTTAGTGAAGTCATGTTGGCTGTCACTAATCACCTCCTTGTTTTCCATGTGCTTTAGCATTGTTTCCAGCAGGATAAGCTCCATGATCTTGCCGGGCATAGAGGTGAGACTGTAGTTTCCCAGGCCTTCCTTTTTTCCCTTTTGAAAAATGAGGGTTATGTTTCCTTTCTTCCGGTCAGTGGGAACTTCACCAGACTGCCACGACTTCTCAAGTATGATGGACAGTGGCCTAGCTACTTCATCCACCAGTTTTCTCTCATCAGGTCCCATGGACTTGTGCACCTTCAGGTTCCTTAGATGGTCTTGAACCTGATCTTCTCCTACAGTGGGCAATTCTTCATTCTTCCAGTCCCTCCCTTTGTCTTCTGTGACTTGGGTGGTGTGGCTGCTGCGCTTGCTGGTGAAGACTGAGGCAAAAAAGTTGTTGAGTACCTCAGCCTTCTCCGCATCCCAGGTAACCAGGTCTTCCATTTCCTTCTGGAGAGGGCCCACATTTTCCCTGTTCTTTTTATCACTGATGTACCTATAGAAGCTTTTCTTGCCCTTAGCCAGATGTAATTCTACCAGAGCTTTAGCTTTCCTAATACGATCCCTGGCATCTTGGACAGTTTCTCTGTATTCCTCCCAGGCTACCTGTCCTTGTTTCCACCCTCTGTAGGCTTCCTTTTTGTGTTTGAGTTTGTCCAGGGTGGTTGAAGTCCCCCATGAGGACCTGGGCTTATGAACGTGAGGCTGCTCCTATCTGTCTATAGAGGGCCTCATCTGCTTGGTCTTCTTGGTCGGGTGGTCTGTAGTGGGCCCCCACTATAATGTCACCTGTCCCTGCCCACCCTTTAATCCTGACCCATAAGCTCTCACTCAGCTCCTCATCCAACCCCAGAGCAAAGCTCCATGCACTGCAGCTGGTCACTGACATAGAGGGCAGCACCCCCTCCTCATCTCCCCTGGCTGACCTTCCTAAAGAGCCTGTATCCTTCCATTCCAACACTCCAGTCACAGGAGCTATCCCACCATGTCTCTGTGATGCCAATAAGATCATAGCCCTGTAGGTGCGTGCATGTCTCTAATTCCTCGTGTTTATTCCCCCTGCTACATGCGTTTGCATAGAGTCATTTAAGTTGGGCCCCCAATGAAGCTGACTTACTGACTGGAGTGGCTGGAATTCCTTTTTCCACACCCTTTCCCCTCACTGGTAGGATTGAGGAGGTCACCACCTGGGCCCCCATGCCCTTGACTGCCACCCCCAGAGCTGCATAGTCATTTTTGATACTGTATAGGCTGCTCCTAGCAGGGTCATTGGTGGTCATATGGAAGAACATCATGGGGTAATAGCCAGAGGGTCAGAAAAGCTTTAGCAATACCTCCACAACATCTTAGAGCCAGACCCCACGGCAGGCAGCAAAACTCTGTAAATGATAGATCAGGTCAGCTTCTGTCCCCCACAGCAGACACTCACCCACTACTGTCACTCACTGCTGCTTCCTGGTGGTCTTGCATGGTTTAGGGTTAGGTGGCCCAGATCCTTTGCTTGAAAGCACATCTGGCTCCTCTTCAACTTTGAGGGCAGTGAACCTATTTTGCAGCTGTATGATGTTAGGTGCGGCACAAACCTTCCTCTTGGTGCCAGAAGTCACCAGCCTCCATCCTTGCCCTTGCCCAGAGGTTTCGCTTACCTTGACAGTGGAGGTAGACACTGCCTGCTTCTCTATTGCAGGGGGGGACTGAAGATCAAGCTATTGTGTCTTAGAGTCGATGCTTCTTATCTCCCTGTGATGCTGTGCAGCCTGCTCATAGCTCTCATAGCTCCCATAGTTCCACCTCTTGGCAGCACAGCTCTGCCAAGATGGCATACCTCCTGCAGGACAGAGGGACATTGCTCCTGGCCCCAGAGTGAGCCCCAGGTGCTCCCTGCAGCCTGGGACCTGGAGGGTTGCATCCAGCATCTGAAGCTCCACCTACATCAAAGCCTCTGCCCTGGCTGGGGCAACATCTGCTGGGGAAACTGCCCTGAGGTGCATCACTACCATATCTGAAACTGGTTATTCTGGTGTCCTCCCTTAAGCAGGGTTCGGTACGTGGTGTGCAATGAGCCAGTCTTACACACAGAGCAGAGATACTTATTTATTTCACATCTGCACAGAGACGGGTGCCAGGTGGTGACTCCACAAAGCTGGCACACCACACCAAAGAACTACAACGTATTTGTTCTGTTACATGATTAGTAAAAACCTGCCTAAATTTATATTCATTGGTTAGTAGTCACCCTCTCATCTATTATTGGTCAGTTATATTTAAATGAGCCTCACTTGTTATGTAAATTAGCATGCATGCTCCTTGCAGGTGGGGAGCAGGTGCTTCCAGCCTTGAATTGAGTTGGTGGCCATGATCTCCCTTGCCCTCTTTACCTTTCCCCCAGCTCATGCTTCTTTGGCAATCTTTTGGCTTTCAGTGCTTTCTGGAGCAGGATGTTTCCTTCTTATCAGTCTTTTGTTCTTTTTTTCAAGGACATAGTTGTTAGCAAAGCATGCATTGTTCAGACAAAGTAATCCGGCTTGCATAGTGAAGCTATCGGGTACTGGTCCTTCTCAAAGCACAAGGAATCATTTTTAACCCGGAACTGCATTACAGCTAGGCTGTAACTCAAACATACGACTACAGTATAAATTCAGCTGAGGACCCCCTCTTTACACTCCTCTGCACAAACTGCTGCCTCTCAGAGCTGTGCCCTGCATCTGGCTCTTCTACAGGGCTTTCCTGAGCACCAGCTGAAGGGTGATGGATGGTCCCTAACCAGGGGCAGCTGCAACACAGGCTCCAGGCACCCTGGGCCAAGGGCAGCTCACTAGAAGCTGCTAGAGCTTCCTCATGGCCACATTTCTGTGGCTCCCCTTACCTCGTCCCTGCCTGACAGCAGCAGGCACCCTTGAGTTTCTCAGGTGGTTCCCAGGCATTCCCCAAAGATCCTGGAGCTTGTCCCCAGAAGGTGCATGAGCTCCCAGAGCAGAGCTCAAAGACTGCTGTACAAACTGCTGCCTCCGTTAGCCACTGGCATGCAGAAAGCTTTGGAGAGCTTGAGGATACGCATTTGATCATTCAGGAGATGGCAGCAAGGAGGACAAGTTCTTATGGAACTAATGACCTGATAGGGTTGAGATTTGTTTTAACTGTGAAACAAACCACATCAGCAAACTTGCAGCCTCATGAAATTGGAGGTGAGCTTTGACAATTCACAGACCTCATCCTTACCCACGTCATTGCCACTGCTGATCTGGCAGGACTAAATGGCTGCAGAAATGGGACTGGCAGTAGTCAGTCCAATTACTTTTTCCTCCTCTCCAGTCCACACAGTTTGCTGGGGCTATGCTACGATGTACCTGTAAGAAGCAGCATCCTTGCACACATGAAGCCATGTAACTGAAAAGCTGCTTTAGTCCGAAGGTACCAGAATATCCTGGAAATCCCTTGTGAAGCCCCCATGCCCTCTGTGCAGTGTTGAGTGTTTCATAGACCGCTTCTGGTTGCCACACCAAGATACCTTCTGCTGCAATGGAAGGAGAAGGAGAAAATACCCCAGATCCATGAAGGCCTCACAGCTCAGGGGCAGAGGCTTACACACGTGTCATGGGAGGGAAGATGTGCACCTGGAATTTATATTCACAGGGCACACTTGGTGTGGACTCTACATTTAATAATTCCAAAAAATGTGGGGCTGAATGGCTCCAGGGAGCCGTAATAAGAAACAAACTCTTTAACCCCTGGGTCACTTGCTTAAGCTATGCAAAGTGTGCACAGAAGCCTTGCACCTGTGCTGCGAGGGGGCTGAGCTCGGCACACTCCTCCCAGCTGAGCTGATGAAAACTTGATATAACACAATGACAGACAGTCCTTGGCTTTTGGATTTCTACTGTAAGTATCTGAGTATTTGAAAAGGAAGATTACAATATGGTAAGCAAAAAACTTGCCATATATTTGTTGTTCTCTGTTGCTATTCCAGAACTGCTAAAAACCAACAGCATCAAGACTTTCTGGGACTTACCTCTCTGTCACTGTAGTAAACTAAGAGAAAGTGGGATTTCACTTAGCAGACCAAGCACTCTGGAGTGCAGATGCCTCCATGTGAAGAGAACAGTTGTCACGGGCATCCCCAGGATTTTAAATTGCAGTGTGCAGGGCTGTTATTGGCATCTTGCTAAAAAAAAAAAGGGCTTGCACTTTCTACCTACCAGAAATGAAACAGGTAGGAAAAAACCTACAGTGTAGCAGCAGCAGGCCTACCAGTGGAAGATACCCAGCTGTCCCAAGCCTACAGCATGGAGAGAAGCACTGGAATACAGAAAACGTCTCAACTGCTTCCCTTTTTTCACTTCCTCCTAGCTATAGGCCCAACTCATGCAAGGTGTACAGAAAGCCAAACTTCCCGTGCTTTGTGGGTCACTACCCAGTGCTCAGCACCTCCTAGAGCCCCAGTTTACAAGCCTTCCTTCAAGGGGACTACAAACTGCAATGTCTGTGCGTGAGAGCACATGCACTGGGACAGCATCCAGGCACAAATCCAAATCTCCAGACAGCATTATGCATTTGAGGCAACTTCTGTTAGGGTGGGCAAGAAATAGAAGGATCTTTGCTCAGGGAAGAACAGATCTCTCTAGCTGCCAAGATTGCTTGTCCATAATTTTAAATTAATTGGTATTTATATAATCTAATCTCGCTAATCAGACATGCATTTCATTCCTTCTGAGTCATTTACGAGTGCATTATGAATGTGCCAGATATTTGAATAGGCTGAATGTTTCTGGTGTGTTGTCGACACCAGGATGCTGGAAGGTTCTCCAGAGCCTGACAGGGATTCAGACTTTGCCTCTGCAGGCTGCCCAGTGAAAACAAAAGCTAAAATCTCACAGTAATATTTTGCAGCAACTCAGCCTGTGACTCTGCGTTAACATTTTATCTTAAAGATCAAAGGATACTGGTTTTTATGGACTTTCATGTGGTGGTTGAGTCAAAAGTCACAGAAGCTTAACAACCTGGAAGACTTGTCATTGTCTTGTTGCATTCAGCCGTTCTAAGGCTGCCTCCCCTTAGCTTTCCAAAGGTGCATCCAAGAAAGGATTTAAACTGTAATTTATTTATACATCTTCTGTACAGATATTATAGATCCCACAATTGCTGTCTTCTAATTTATTCAGGCAGTGTCCTTTACAAGCTGATTGCAAGTAGATGCATTAAAGCAAAACCCCGTCCTGCAAGCAGAGCAACGCAAACTCTGGCATGGTTGAATTATGAAGCTGTAGTGGCTAGGCTGTGCCTGTGGCAGACCGGGGAAGCCCGCCACTGGCTTCCTGCAGCCCAGAAGGCCGGATGGCAGCGCACGTATCTGAGGAGCAGAAATGGCAGAACCGGACTGACGACCGAAAGCCCAGGGATGACAATTACCCTTTTGCTTAATCCTTTCAGCAAAGGCACTGCATGCGTTTTCAGTGGCAGAGCCACAGTGCAGCGCCTGTGATATGGCATCATATGTCCTTTCCTCAGGCTCATCCCTTAATGTGACAGGCCAGGAGATGAGCAAGGGTCCTTCCATTCCATTTGCTTGCAGGGATGCCTGTCTTACCAAAGCAGGGGTTATTTTTTCACTTGAATATGTAATAGCTACCTCCACCTGGGTGACAGGCACCTCCCGTGACTCTCTGGGACGACATGACAACAGCAGAGCTGCAATTTTAATAGACTCCAAGTAGTTTTCGCAGAGCGAAGCCTTAAAAACTCCCCAAGGAGAGATCATCAAGCGGAATGGTCCCCGGTGCCGGATTTATTAGCAGGCAGGACGGGGAGGTTGATGAGACCGCGCAGCTGAGCAGACACGCTGTCAGACAGGACTCTTAATCCAATCAGTTACCTGTCGGAGGGGACCCGTCTGCAGCTTCCAAACACAGCACCTCAAGGGAGCATCATGCCACAACCCCCCACACTGACCCCCACCCCAGAGTGATGCCCTAGGCAGGGGCTGGGGGTCCCCGGGGGTCCCCATCCTGCAGAGGAGGGGGCACAGTTAAAGCCACACTTGGAGCCTTGCCCCCCTGAAAGGCACTGCTTTCGCGTACTGGTTAGAGCCCACTCGGGCTCACTGGGAAAACCTTGCATAGGCTCAATTAAAACTCTCTGAGGTGTTCTGGTGATTTTTCTTGGGCCTCTTCACGTAGGCAATGACCTAGTGGGGCTCATGAATACACCGAAAATAGCAGTAGTGTATTCAACACTGACAACCTGCATTGCCTCACCTGGGGTCCATTGAAGCTTTTTGCAAAGAAATTAGTCCTATAAGCACGTCTTGTTTTGCTGACATTTTCACACAATGCAGCCAAGAAGAGCTGCTCAGGTGTTCAGAATTCCTTAAACTTAGTAGGAAATTGTTTTGATTTCAGTCATGACTACTTCAGGCTCATACTATTGAAGATGGCCAGAAAGCGATGGTTCTGCTTTACAGAAAAGGCTGTAGTTTTGCAACTTCTGCTTGAGGCAGACAAAGAGCATTCTCACAAAATCAGAGCTGCCTGATAGACCGTTGTCTGGGTATCTGGCTGGAAAACTCAAGGAGTTCAAGATCTTCTGCCCCCGAATGAGGTGAAAGCTTCTTACCCCACAGTGAAGCGTATGAGGCAGGAGGGGCTGGAAGCTCAGTCCAGCACTCGGCTGCTGCTGCTGACTGCAGAACCCCTGCCAAAAGCCCCAAGGAGGAGAGCCAGGATGGATGGAAACAGTTGCAGAGCCAGCTCCTGAGCCCACCACACCGTTCCTCCTGTGAGGGCAAGCAGATCCCCTGGCGTTGCTCAGGCTTTCTAGGACAGGGTGAGTCTGTCTGCATGGTTCAGATGTTGAACTATGCAAGCGTCAGGACGGTTTTCCCAAGGAAGACGGGGAAGACTCCAATGGTAAACACATCCAAATTGAAATAAGAACTCTTCAGGTTTGCAAGCCCTGTGAATAAACTTAATTACAGTCATTAGAGGGTAAAAATGTGTGTGTGTACATATATATGTATACATACATACATATGTGTGTGTGCATATATATGTTTATTTCCAGCCCCTATGAGGCTTTCAAAACAGACGTTGAAACATGAAATATTAAAGTGTTTGTAGCTGCAAGGGCTACAAACCTCAGATGCTTTCCTTCTTGGTCTGCATGTTCCCCTTTTATCTTCTTCCAGATACAATGATTGTGACATTAAACAAAAGAAAAAAGATATTAAGAGAAAGATACTTAATTTGCAGATTTAAACACTGTATATTTGAAAGATGCAAGGTATAGAGCTATCTGTGCCATAAAACAAACAACAACAAAAAAACCAACCCTAAAACACTAAAGCAGCTACAGTAAGAGTTTGTAAGAGAAAGTACTGTATTTCTTCCATATACCTGTGGAAATGTTTTGTCCGGAAACGAAGTCTCTCCTGCGGTTCTTCACAAATAAGTCTGGCTAGCCACACAAGTGTGAGATGCTGTGCTTTGTCAGAGTTGGGAGAGATGGTGGGGTCAGTGGTGGGAGCGCTGCGGGGTGCAACTGGGAGTGAGGTACTGTCAAATCGGACACCACTGGCAGCCTTGCAGGATACAGTGAGATGAAGGGGAACTGTGGCAGCAGCAGTGGTTTGTGCCTGACCTTGCTTTGTGCATTTTGGTGTTTTACTAGCTGCGGTGGCTAAATCCACCTCATTCTGGGAAACAAGAAAACTACCAGGGGATGCACACTTTGTCACAGAGCAGGCAGGTAACAGGTCCCTGCCGCTTCGTGACCACTGCTTGGGCATGCAGGGGCTCTGTCCCATGGTGGCTCTTCTGCCAGGAGAAAAGCATTAGACAGTATTGACAGCAAATCTGCTCGCCCTTCTCCTCTGCATCCTACCACTTTATCCTGAAGAGGTCCATGGAGGCAGAGCATGTCAGTTTGAGCTCTGGGGATGTTTCCCATTACTGTGTGCTCTACCTCTGTGGCTCCTGTCCCCAGTTTTTATGATGGTCTCTCCATGGTCTTCTCCTTCCAGCAGTACAGGAGGGTTGTCATCAGGTTCAGCCAACTCCCAAAGCAGGGATGGCTGCACTGCCAGCTCTCCACACTGTCTGGCCTCTCTGCACTGCACGGGCACGATGTCAGACAGTCTCAGCCCTGCTGCTGCTGGTGACGTCTGGCATGCTTAAAACGCGGCTGACAAGGAGCACTGCAAGTGCAAGAAGTCAGTCTCTCATGCTTGAATAACCCCAGGACAATGTGCTGGATGGAGGGTCTGGAGGGTCCTTGTTGCTCGGCTAGTTTTGAAGTCAGTGGTGAGACACTTTGGCAGAGGTAGACTGAACTCGTGGTGGGGTTTTCAGGAATGCTGATCCCTCTGTTTTGAGTGCCAGAGCCTGGCAGGACTTGGGCATGCCTGCCTGCCCTGCTCGCTGGAAACACCCTGACTGCAGCGCGGATGCTCCAGAGCTGGCAGGGGTCGAGCACCTCGGCAGGATTTACTGATATGAAAGGCTGGAGCACACCAGGCACATGTGAGCAGGGAGCAGAGTTCCCTCCCCCACCCCCCTGGTACAAGGACACCCAGCCCCGGGCTGTCGGGGGGTGGAGGAGCTCCCCATGTCCCTCCACGGCTTCTCTGTGCTTGCCGTGGACCCTGAAATCACTCACTGCCCCTGCCATCCCTCAGCCCCCTGTCCCAACGGCTGGCCCCTGCCCGCTGCCTGCTGCCTGCTGCCCAGCCCTGCCTGTACTGCCTGCCCTGCCCATGCTGCCTGCCCTGCCCACACTCAGCTCCAGCCACCCCTGCTCTGAGCGGTGGAGAGGATGGCGTGTGGGCTGTGAACAGAAAGCGGTGACCCCCAACCAGTCTGAGAGCTGTAGAGGGTAGAGCATGGTTAAAACAAACAAAATTAAACTGGCTTGATTTCTCACTTTTCCCTCTTGTTCGCCAAACGCCTGTCGCAAACTTGTTTTACCCTTTTACATTTTCACAGCATCCATCCGTGACCAAATAGCTGCAAGTGCCTGTGCAAAAGGAGGAGGCTGGACAGAGACTGTGACTTGGGGTTGCAGAAATCGCAGTGTCTAGCCCTGCTGCAAGTTTGGGTGACACTGGGCAAGGCACTTGTGTTATACTCTGAAAATCAGGAACTGTCTTGCTCTCTCGTCCTTTACATCTATTGAGTATTTAAATAGGGACACTTACTAGCTATGGCTGGGTGGACAGGATATCAGGTATACAATTTTAGTGGGTCCAAAATTCTGAGGTGTAAATTATGTAGCATATAAACCTCTGCCTAGAAAAAAATTACGTAGCTTGGAAAAAATAAAACTGTTTCCCTTAGAATAAAACCAAAACTTTCCTTAAAACAAATCCACATAATTTTACACAATTTCTGTTCAATAATCAGAAATTGAATATGTAAAATTGTTCTTTTTCTGAAAAGATCAGAAGCCTGATATATGCCAGTAGCAGTTGCTCTGTTGTTTGTGAGTGATCATTTCCAATGTTTTGCTTCCTGACCATTTAAAGAAAAACACAAGTTGTTATATTTTATGTGTGTATGTGTACATGACTCCTGAAAATTTAAACAGGATTAATGACTCTCTTCTCTCCATCTGCTAGAGAACCTGCCAGGGACATGCAGTGGTATTGCTCTTTTTCCTTCTAGAGGCCAGTGCTGTCTTTTGATCAAGGAGACAATTTTTAATGACTGGACTAATATTTCCACTTACACCAAAAAGATTTTTCTGTTTGAACTGTTCTTGAAAGCAGTATCACTGGGCTGTTTCAAAGGCTTATGATGTGATGTAGCATGCTGGCTACAAGGACATAGTTTGCCTGCAATTTTCATCTGATGGTTATAAAGAACGTTGTCATGGTCTCTGTAAGAATAGAAAGCAACTTACTGGGGTATGTTCCTGTTCTGATCCCCTGTATTCACATTCAAGGGTGAACCTTGTGCTAGCACTAGGTGGTTGTTGAAGGTCATGTTCAAGTAATACATTTGACCAATGTAGCAATATAAATCTGGGAAAACAGTAATGTGCATCAGATTAATGGTATTTCCAACCAAATGAAGTGACAACAACAAACTCTCCAGCACTACAAGCAGCAAAATCCAATGTTCAGGCAGACCAACTTTATGGGAAGTTCAACTGAAGTCAGGTGAAAATTTAATTCTGAAGGATGCTAGAGATATCTAGAAACTCTCAACTTACAATAGAAGCCCAGGGGTACTCCTTTCATAATTCCAAGCTTTAGCGAGCATGGACCTGCAAAGTGTAAGTCAGCCAGTACTGCTTCTGCCTCTGCTCCTGCAGATATCCCATTTTCTATCTGTTTGTGCCTACGCCTTGCAGAGAGGGCTTGGGCAAGTGAGCTTGCAACATCTGACAGACTTTGCAAGACTTCATTCCTCTCACATTTGTGTACATTACAGTTTCATGCATTTTGCTGAGATTTTAGAATGGTGCAGGTGGTGCATGTGGGGGTGTATAGGAGGTGTAGCTTGGATTGGTACGGGCCTTGTTTCGCAAGAAAGATGCCGCTGCACCCTGGCATGGCTGTGATGGTGTGGTCTCCAGGTCACTGGGTGGCCAGTGCAGGTAGAACTCAGAGACCCTGTCTGCCGCTGTGATGCAGGGATGCTGAACTGCCTGAAATGGAGTGGTTGTGCTGCAGCAGCGCTGATGTGCAGGGCTCTACACCACTTTGCGCTGGAGCAGCTACGCGCAGACACTTGCTGCATCTGTTGCTACCCTCAGCAGAGGTTTTGTGCACAGAAGCCTGTCTTCATTTTTCTGACTCTACTTGCTGGCACGACGCTGCTCTGTCCACAGCATGTGCCTTCAGCAAGTCACAGCGCCTGCCCAGAGCTTGTCCTCCTGCAGCAGGCTCCTCCGAGGACTGGCCAGAGGGAAGGAGGGGAGCTGTCCCAGCGCTGCAGTCTTGCAGGGTGCAGGGACCCTCTTCAGCACGGTCAGATGCAAAACTCAGAGCAGTTGCTGAAGACCTGGTTTCACTGGTTTGGGTGTTTACAATTAAAGCCTAAACACCTCAGAGTCATACTTTTATGTTAGTACTTTTCTGTTGCCCATGTTGTTCCTCTGCTCTAATTAAGGAACCCACATTTGAAGACAATTAAGGGAACATTACTTTGCTGTACAGAGGTGAGGATGCCTGTAGACTCACGGACACTTTTTATAACACAGATGTGTCTTTTGTCTTGTGCATTAATTGCTACTCAGCTTGTGTCAGGCACCATCCTATCAGGTTCTTCATTTTTATTTTTGCATTGTCAAAAGCTGTCCCAAATGGAGCGGGGGAGAAGACTAAGAACAGCTGCCCAAGAAACATTTCTTACCCCTTCACCTGGCATCCTCCATTTGCGTTTGTGGGTTTGTGTGATTTTGCAAATTAAGAGCATCCACTCCCTAATCAATCAGAAAGTCTCCACTGCTCCCAATACGCCCCCTGCCCCAAGTCAAACAGAAAATAACACATTTTTACATTCTACTTTTTTGGGGGTCATTTATTTTATACAATTCTACTTTTAGGCATACAGGAAGCAGACAAAAATGGTAGGCTTTTAAGAAATAAAAATCGCCACAAAATAAAATGTAGCGCTCAAATTTTGTGTGTGGTGTAGCAAAACACACAAAGCATAATGCTCAACACGACATAGACCCACTTTATTTCCGTCCTCTGGCTTGAGCCAGGCAGTGCCTTTGTTCATAACCAATAATTTTAGACAAAATTCTGCTGCATTTCATGTCAGGTTTCACACCCCCATGAATTTATTATGGGAGAAACAGGTATCAGTGAGAATGGCCAGAACACACAGCCAGGCTCTCCAGAGAACCCACAGCAAAGCCCCATTGACAGGCTCTTTTTCCAGATTTTCCTGCCAGGTTCTTCCTGAAAGGGAGCTTTAGACTCATCACAAAATGTGGGGTGACTTGCCCAGCAGCCTGCCCAGCTAGCCGGTGCCAGAGGGTTTTGGCATGTAGGGAGTCTGTCCTCCTTTCCCTCCTCTTCCTTACTCCTTCTTTCCTCCTCACCTTATGTTCACTCCTTTCACCAGCTTCTCATGGGGAAGAACTGCTGGTGTTTAAGGAGCCTGGTGGCAAGCATCCTCACCATGTAGCATGAGCACAAGCCCCACCAGTGCTGGCAGTGCCAGTGGCCACCACCATCCTTGGGGAGGAACCCACCCCTCCACGCTGCCGGATCGCCGTGTGTTCCATCGACCTAGTGCTGCCTTGGAGGCCCTGGGTAGACCTTATTCAGCAGTGCCTATCTGTACACAGCCTAAGACTTGTATTTTGTGTGGAAGATCACTCATTAATTTTACTCTAGTAATTAATTTTTCATTGGTTATATCATGTAGTACATATAAAGTACAACTCATTTCTTACTGTCTACCTGGATTTGAAGATTGTATTACAGAACTTCAGTTTTGTTTAAGTGGTGTTAAGGGAAAAAAAGGAGAAATGAAAATACTATCAATTTTTCCATTAATTGTGAAGACACAAAGTAAGAGATCCAGATATGTTTAACCTTACTATGTCCTGAAATGGTTCAGCTATCTTGGGGGGAAAAGAAGGTAATTAAAAAAATGTCACTTAGTCACAGTGTGATGTTGGTATGAGCCATGTACTGTCACTTTTCAGGTGTTACACAATGCTGAAGTTACAGGTTTTTTAGATAATTTATAGGCTTTTTTCTATGCAATTCACAAGTTATAAACTGTTAGGAAGAGCAGGCACAGACAAAGGAGAATGTTCCCAATTTTCCCTTTTCTTTATAGAGCTACTCAAATATCCAGGTCTGTGGGATTCATGCTCCCTTGGATATTTTCAGGGCTATGTAGGGGCAGACATAGAAGTCCATTCAGAGAGGACAGGATTTGGGGCACTAAGTGGGATGCGGAATTTTCCCAAAGTATGCAAAGCAATGCAGAAAATATGTGGGGCAGGTGGGCATGTTGCTGCCTGCTGCCAGTATTGCATTGCAGTGGAAAATGCTGTCCAAGAGTAACAGGGGCTGCATGCTTGCTGCCTTGGGCCAGTCCCCCAAATATTTTCGAGGCTGCTGCAATTCAGCTTCTGAAGTCACCTGCTGTCATCATAGAGTACTGTGCTGGTTAGGAGTGCGATGAAGTCTGACACACAAGCAAGGGATCTGCATGGGCGGGATGTCCTCAGACAAGTGTCAAAGCAGGACATGGTTTATCTTCCATGGGGTAAGCATCAGGAACACCTGGTCTAATACAGTTTACATCTCTATCAGCATGTGATGTGCACACCACGAATGTTGGCACAGATAACACTGGTATTGCCTGTGAAAGAGAGGACTGAGTCTTTGGCACCCATGTCAATATTTCTGAAGATCAGATGAACACCATCTCACTGCCTGTGGTTGTGTGTGGTCTGAGCAAGCTCCTTAAGTCACAGTGTTACCCCTGGGAGGTGATCTGCCTCCCCACTGACTGAATGGCATCCAGGCCACCAGCTTCCACTAAACACTGACCTTTTAAACAGCTGGGGTGGGAAAGAAGTCTTGCAATGAAGAGGGTCTCCAGAAGTGCCTTGACAGCACTGTTAATACCTATCAGCACTTCATCATCTTTGCAAATCTAATCCAAACTTTTCAACTGCTGAAAATACATCTTGAGATGTTTTAAAACTTCATCCTGTATGCTGTTCTGGAAAAGCAGGGTGGGAATCTTTTAAGGTTGCATCTTCAGTGCTATGTAAAGAGACAAATGGAGAAGTAAAGGTTGGTGAAAGCCCAGGGAGGGATAGGACAGAAAGGTCTAACTACAAATCTGCTTTGTATAAATCTGGTTTTCCAAGATGCTATTCCTTAACGGGAGGTAGAACAAAGTTATTCTGGTATGCCAAAACAAGGCAGATCTTGAGAGTCCAGAGACTGGCTTGAAAACGTGACATTTTATGGGAAGAAACCAACTGGCTTTATATGTTTTCTGTGTTTATAATATCAGTAATAAATCAAATTGCTAACTCAGTTGTCTGAAATACGGGCTTCAGAGACTAAATGTGGACACTTAGAATGGAGCAAATCCTCACCTTATATGTCCAAATGCAGAGTGGAAATACTGTCATTTCCCTTGGGGACATGCGAGGTATTTGGCAAGGTCGCATTTTTCCCCTGCCAGCAGAGACAGCTGTAAGGACAAGACCAGGAAGGAAAGACAAACAAGACCAGGAAGGAAAGACAAACCAGACCAGGGACATGATGCCCAGTAACCTTCCCTGCGGTGAGTGCCATCACCCAAGGACAAGCACTGGTGCACAAAATCTTCAGGAATAAGTAGCATTCATTTGGACCCTTGCAGCATCCAAAAATAAAAGCAATCGAGGTGGTGATGAGATGTATCTATTGTGTCTCAGCCATCAGTACATCTGAGACATCCACCCTGAAGCAAGTGGACCTCTTCAATGATGACGGATGAGAGCAGTGACAGCTCTCAGGGGACTCACAGGAGCCAGCAGTTGTGCGACAAGTGATGACTTCCCTGGAAGGGACTTGACAAGAGCAGAACGTTCAGTGTATCTGCAAAGTTTGGGTTTCTCTGGGCTTTCAGTTGCCTACAGCTGTCTGTGCGAGTGGTGTGGTGGGGAACAGGCAACAGTATGAAACAGCAAGAACAGCCTGTAAAATCCCAATTTTGTTGTTTTGTTGTTGATTGACATGTCACTGCAAGAAGGGAAAAAGCCTTCACACAAAACACAGCTTGGGTGTTGCATATAGCCCTAAGTCATGGCGTGGCAGGGGGATTTAAAACCTCCTTTCAGCAGATCTCTTAAGTAGTGATCTGGAAACCTAGTCTCTGTCACTAACCTGAATCCAAATTCACCTTGTTGCACTTCGTTAAAGTATTTTGGAGGAAGAGACAAAGCCAATTTTATATTCATTACTTACAAAAAGTTAATGATAGCTTATTGAAACCAACAGAAAACTGAGCCTGTTAAACATTTTGGTTTTTTAACTTTTCATAGATTCTCTTCAATGACTACTAGGAGCACTGGAGTGCCAGAGGGGTGCAAAAAGAGCAATGGACCTGTTTTAAAATCAGTCTGAATTTCACTGCAAATTTTGTGATTTATTTAGGTGAGAAGACCTGTGGATAATTCCAGACTCAGTCTGGCTGGTGAGCAGGCTGGGACTTGGTGCCTGATGCTCTGCACTGGCAAACTAACATTTGAGCAGTAACTCCAAGATCAGGCTGTCCCGCCTGTTGCCCCACATGCCTTTTGCCCTGCTGATTCCACAGTCTGACCTGCTGGGGCCAGGAGCTTGAAGGTTCCTTAACATCACATCTGTGGGTTTAAGAACATCCTTAGTAAATGGAAAGAAAAGGCAAGTCTCAGTTATTTTTAGCTGCTTTTCATCATGAAAAGCTCAGAACCCTCCACCACCAAACAAACAGGAAAGAAAAGCACCTTGGCTTTGGATAAAACAAAAGCTTTCATTTCAGATATGACCATTTTCCAAAGCAAAATTTCAAAACAAAGGAGATTTTGAGCAAAAATTCAAAACACATTCAATATAAAGCCCCAGTGGGCTATTCCCAAAGCTTTTTGGCTCATGGTTGGGGTTTTTTTGGTTTTGGTTTTTTTTTTTTTAATTGGGCAGTGCACACAGGATCTTCTCGGAAAAGGATCCAGGACTTCTGGCGTTCCTGCTGTTGTGCAATACCAATGATCTGTTTATCAATAATTCACTAATGAGAGAGCTCTCAAGCAGCAACTGTCACCATTATTGTGGGTGGTCATATGGTGCAGTAACCCCAAAGCAAACAAAATCTCATATGCTGAGGTGCTGCACAAGCTTATAGCACAAGGAGGTCCAAGACCCTATGGCTTTATGGTCTAAGAAATCACTCCTCGCAGACCTCCTCAGGTGGAAAAAACTAGTTAGAGCTTGTCGAATCCCATGCCTCAGTCCCCGTCAGAGTCCAGGCACCATTTCTCCCACCTGCCAAGTGGAAATCTGGAGAGAAGCCCCTTCTTTAAATACGTCACTTCTTATTGGGATGCACCCAGCCCAGTTTCCCCTGTTAAGACTTTATTTCCTGAAAATTCACCAAGTGACAGGATGTGACCTGGGAGCTTTGCCACATCTGTTTGCAGAGGCTGCATGCCTAGGGAAGGCATGGCCCCTGCAAGCTGATTAATGCAAATGGAGCAAAATCTACGTGCAAAATCACTCTTCACCACTTTGATAGTGACTGTTTTGGGGGCATCTCTGCTCAGATTTAGAAACCTCTTCTCTTTTTAGAGTCTTGTTTGCAGAGGGGCTGCTGCTGCATGTGCCACGCTGTGTATCGGCCCAGGTTGCAACTTTGCCTCTGCTCCATCCAGGGCTGGGTTTGCAGCTTTGATGTCTGGGTGCTGCCTTTTCCGCTGGACCGACCCAAACTACTCCTGATGCTGCACACAGCTTTGGGGGTTTCCACCCAGCCCCTTGAGAAGAGCTTTCTCTTTCTTGTGCTGGTCTGGTGGTCAACACATTTTCCCTCTGGCCTGGAGAAATGCCTTTTTTTAATTACCCTCCCTTTGTTCTCTGTTTCAGCCAAGGAGTTGCCCTTTCTTCCATATTTATTATTCCACACAAGACAAAGTTATCCCCTCTTCAGTACTGTATCTATCAAATGTAGATAAAACTTTCCCAAATTTTCTCTTTCTTTTTTTTTTTTTTTTCAATGCAGGATGCTTAAAGATCAGGATATCAGGCTGGGGGATGCAAGAGAGCATCCATGGGCAATGTTTTGCTCTTACATTCAACAAAGAAGGCAGAGGGTGGGGGCAGATGTTTGCTGTGTATAAAACACCTCACACATGGCTGCTGCCTCCTGTCCTCCTCCATGTCCGTCTGCTCCATAGCTGTTTTCAGATGAGTTTCTGAGGTTTGTGACCTCATCTTCTTAGCCACTGCCTGATTCAGTATGCATGAGCCAGCAGTAGTACACAGAGTTCACAGAATTGGTCAGATTTCATAACTCGTATGTGGGAAGACCCCAAAACTCTTGCAGCATTGTCATCCAAATAAGCTCAGAGGCTGCGGAGCTGAGTACATGGGAATGGTTTATATAACTAAAATAAATAGAAAATAACTTCACTAAGGTACGCTGATTTGCAGAAAGGTGCCAACAACTAGTGTTTTCTTTTTAACACATAAGAAAAAGACTTCTGAATCAAAGTGAAAATTTCACTCCAGATTTCTGTCCAGGTTTCTCAGTGCAGATATAATGGATACTGAAAGGGAAAATGGTGGGGAGGAAGATGCTTCTGCTCTGAATTGGTCAGGCAGTTGGACTAGATGATCATTCTTTTTCTCCTCTTTTCTCTTCTCTTCTCTTCTCTTCTCTTCTCTTCTCTTCTCTTCTCTTCTCTTCTCTTCTCTTCTCTTCTCTTCTTCTCTTCCTCTTCCTCTTCCTCTTCCTCTTCCTCTTCCTCTTCCTCTTCCTCTTCCTCTTCCTCTCCTCTCCTCTCCTCTCCTCTCCTCTTCTCTTCTCTTCTCTTCTCTTCTCTCTTCTCTTCTCTTCTCTTCTCTTCTCTTCCCTTCTCTTCTCTTCTCTTCTCTTCTCTTCTCTTCTCTTCTCTTCTCTTCTCTTCTCTTCTCTTCTCTTCTCTTCCCTTCTCTTCCCTTCTCTTCCTTTCTCTTCCCTTCTCTTCTCTTTTCAGTGGAATCAACATTTTTAATTCCATTAGAAATTCATCACTGAAAAAAGCAGATATCTTGCTCCTAGTGTAACACTTCAGAGCTGCTTAGGCTCCTAAACCAAATGTTTTTGGTCCTCACTCACATTTTTCCTCATTTCTAAAGGGAAATAATCTGAATAAGGCTGAATGAATCATTGGGTGAAAAACTCCAGGCCAGCTTTTCTAAGCATGCCTTGAGTCTTTTGTTGTGCCGTTGTGGGTCCTCCAGCACAAAGCCCGCTGAGCCCAGCCAACTGTGGGTGGTGAAGAGCTGAGCAACCAGACAGTGCCCTGGATGCCAATGGCTCATGCACTTGGGATGTGGGGAGGGGATGGGGTGGCAGCAGGAGGGGAGGATCTCACATACCGCCTCCAGTCCTGGCATCTCCATGCAGAAGTTTCCCACGATGCCCACATGTTGATGTGGCAGAGAGGCTCCTGGTCTGGGTAACTTGTGGAAAGCAGCAGACGTGGTTGTGGGTCAGAAGAGGTTGTGGGCATTTCCAGGAGACCTCCAGGAACAGACCCACTATGTCTGTGTCCTTGCCCATAGTATGAGTGTTTAGTAACAGCATGTGGGAGGAAGATGTGCCTGTGGAAATGTGCACAGAGGATAGTTCTTTTGGATGTAAGATTTTCATTACCATCAAGACTGACAGTTCAGTGTAGACAGGTGGAGATAGAATGGGAGAAGAAAACCCCCACAGGTTAACCTGACAGCCTGCAGGAGTGGGAGGAAAGCCACTGGCCAAGGCAGAGCCCCGGGGCATGGATGCATCGATGCTCCCCCCCATGGTGTTGCACCCTCATGGGGCACCACCAGCTATGCAGCCAGGGAGGGAGGATGCTTGCCCAGGCATCCCCCTTCTCAGCTGGTGGGGCAGGTGCAGTTTTTGGCCTCAGCTACCCTCTGGTCCCCCCATGAGGCTGCTGTGAGGATAAACACTGTGGGCACGGCGAGCCTCTGCATTTTCTGTGTGTGTTCTAGCCACAGCAATGCCCCCTCCGAGATGGTGCTAATTTTACAGCAGCTGAAGATGTGTCCTGAGGCTCTCGCCTTGGTCATGTACCCTCTTAGCTTCTAATTTCTTGGATTTGTCACACACCCTGTAGATTAAAACATAGTATTTTATCTCTGAATCATTAACTTTTGTTGCTTTCTTATGCCCATTTGGATCTTTTTCTGCTCCAGACAACTCTGATTATAAATAGTTCAATAATACATGTCCTCCTTATTTTAAGACTATCATTTATATGACTGGAAGTATGAATTGCAGTAAGTTAACAGTGATGCCATAAAGAGGCTAAAATAATTAATCACTTTGCTGCAGTTAATAGATTCAAGGGCACAGGAACACGTACATGAGCTCCTGCTGCAGGTTTCAAGAATGTGCCCAGGAGACGCGAAAAAGAAAGCAAAGGTGTAAGTAAGCATTCGGGATGAAAAATTTGGGGAGAGGGTGTGTGAGCGCCTGTGTCTGTGAAACATCAGAGTTTCCAAATACTGGCCTGGGAACATCTCCCAGCCTTGGAAGGACTGGCAGACAGCAGTCAGTGTGGACGGATGCCTGGCAGAGCCTTGACACAGCCGGTGGGGAAGGACGGGAGCAGGGTGACAGTAACGAAACTAAGGCACTTCCTCCAGAAAGAGAGCATGCAGCATGCTTTCTGTGCTACTGCTTGGTAGATATCCAAAGTACAGTCAAGGCACTGCTAGCTCATGCAGTATTAAAATACTTGCCTTGAGGATGCAGTGCCATGTGGGGAGTGAAACCTGTCTCAGCAACCAGGGAGGCACACTGTGAGCCACAGCTGAGTGCCATGGGTTTAGATGGTGCAGCTGGTCTCAGTGCAGCGGTGAAAGTCTTCTGCAATTCCTCTCAGGTTGTCCTTCCTTTCATTGATCAAAGTCTTGAGCTCACTGTTCCGCACCTCAACAAAACATTGTCCCCATAGAGCTCTGACTGAAACACTCTGAGGGACCCAGAGATCAGGTGCTCAGAGACTTTAGTTGCAATGGGAAGTGCAGCCAGCAATGGGTTTGCTCACCGCATGTGGGTACAGATGTAGGTACCGAAATCAGCTGTAAAAATGATGTTATAGATCATGAAATCTGCAGCCAATGCTGTGGCATGTGCCTTCCGCATCCTTTCCCAGCCACCACCTGGAACAGCTGTTGGTGGCATTAATGGCACAGTTGCCTCTGCTGCCCTGTGGCTCTGCAGGGATGGCTTGTGAGGTTCCCCTGATAAAAGCTTGATGGGAAAGAAACTGCTAGCCCAAGCAATGTAACACAGTAAGTCCAAGGGCTCAAACTCCCTGGGCAGATGTGCCATCCCAGCTTAGGATAGTAAGTTGTACTGATTTGAAGTGAAATCTGTAACAAGAGCTGAGCTGAGCCTCCGAATCAAAACAAATTCCTCTTAACAAGAGCACACACTTTCCGAGGAGTTGCTCGCTTCCCTAAAAATGCTACTGGGGAGGTGGGAGAAGAGGGTTGAGGACTAAAATTGCATTTTTGACATGTTGAGACTGATGTGTACAGATTTTAAGGGTTATTTTGCTGTGGAAAGCTGGGGTTCCTCAGGTTTTCCCCCTGTTCCTTCAAAGCCAACCCCCAGGTACCAGACACAGCTACAGATATGGCCAGACCAGTCACTGGCATAGGCGCTGATGCCAGGGGTAATTGGTAGCTAGTTACAGCAGATTTAAATGCTTCTCAGGAAAGACGATGCTCTTATTTCTAGGTAGCTTGTTTTCTCCATCATCAGCCCAGTGCTGAACTGGTTTAACAACATGACTGAGCCATGTGTGAAATTAGGCCCCCAGGTGCCAGCTCCTCCCTTGCTTGCCAGATTTTATCGGGCTCATGCAAGGCGCTGCATACATGCTTTCTGACCTTCAGGAAAACCTTTGCACAGTCCTTAGGACAAGGAAGTAAACAAAAAAGAGCTCTTCTGAAACTCAGCTCTACACCCCTGGCTGAAATTTTATCCTAAAGCAAAGGAATTGGTGTATGGGAGGTTGGCGGGGAGGAGTTGGGGGGGGCGAGAATGCCCTACCCAGAGATAACAAAGGAGCAGGTAGACAGAAACATTTCTACTTACTCATTATGTGACTTGTCAGTGTTTGATTTTCCTTTGTAAGACTGACTTTTCCCTTTTTCTTTTTTTCAAGACATTTTTTTCTCTCTCTTTTCCAGTCCACTCAGCGTTGAAGCAATGAGAGTGCTATCACGGATTACAGGCAGGTCAGAAAGGGCAAATTACTTGCCAAAATAGTCTCTCTGCAGGGTCTTATTGGTGTTATGTGCTAAGTTATGTGATAAGTCAAAGTTAGCGTTGCATAACATTCTCCCAGTACTTCTTGTAACCGTTTTTGCAGTACATAGAGTGATTCACTTTCTGCAATGCTGCTGCTGTTTTATTCCTGCTGAAACTTTTCAAATGCACATGTTAGCTTATTGTTCACTGATTCTTACTTCTTTTTACTGCCTTTGTGCCAAATACATGCCTGTTTTCACCTGATCATAGTCCTCTGAGTTATGCCTAAATGTCGGTTCAGTAGAAAGGTGTCTTGCTTACACTCACTGAATGTATGATTCTTTAGATCTTTGGATCACAGAAAAGTCACTCTGAAACGCCTAAAAACAGTGAGATTTTTTGACTAATACTTACTGAGGCAATAGACCTAAAACTCTAAAGCCTGCAGAACCCTTCTCTGGAGGTCTGGATGGAGGGTACGTGCTTGGGACTAGACGGGGCAAAAGGGTAAGGTGTGTCACAGGTGCATCTCCTATACACAGAAAAGCTAAGACTAAATGTGATGGTGTCAAAGAATACCCCTGTGTGTTTGGATGGACCGTGCAGTGGGCCTGTGGGCTGATTCATCCTGGATGAAGGTCAAGGCAGTGTGTGCTCGCAGCCCTCGTGGTCTGGTTCTGCAACGTCAAAGGTGGGCATGAAGGTTTTCTGCTGGCAGTGCTAGGACTTAGTGGTGTAACCAGTGAGGAGGAGGCAGGCCTTGAGATATCTCCATGCCTCAGTATTGAAAACAATCTTTTGGCATTTCCTCCCTCTTCCTTCTAATGGAGATGCTCTTGGAGAGGTTTTTGCTTCCTTTCTTTGAAAGACAGCCTTCTGGTGGCATCACCATTGGTGAGGCTGCTCTGCTCACCCAGTGTGGTGGCTCAGACACAGGTGTTGTGTAGGTTATGGAATGCAAAAGCATAAAGACCGTTAGCAGGCTAACCAGGCAATTACCACTTCTGTTCATTTTTTAAAGGAAAAAAAATGTGAGGATGCATTTCTGACACTTTGTGATAACCATTTCTCTATGATTATCAACAGCAGCCGAGGGGCATAGGCAGGTCCACGGTGTTGAAAACAACACTTGCTTTGTTTGGTTTAGGTGCAGGATTAGGTGAAGTGAAGGGAGGCCTTCCCTTCTTCCTTTTTACCTCTTTCTCCATCTGCTTGCTTCTCAGCTGCTCCAGCAATGCAGCCGCCTTCCTCTGGCAGTTCTCCCTTCCCTGCGTGAGTGCAAGAGGCAACATCCATGGTGTGTGACCGGGGATGCTGCCCGGTGTCTGTGTTCACCATTTGTACGTTCCCGCACTACTAATATGCTTCCTGCAGTCCCAGGGAATAGATGGAAAAGCAGAGCATTGTTGAGCGAGGATTCAGATTAAAGGACAAACGTAGCTGGCCAAAGTGAACAATTATATGAAACAAAGGGAAAATAACAACTAAAGATCTTTCATTGCAGCCAGCTAATTATCATGAGTTCTGGACTTAGCTGTTCAGGCATAGAATTAAAAACCTTAATTATATTGTCACCTTTGTCTCTGAGCTCCCATTGCCCACAAATGAATCCATTTACTGTAACTGCTGCTGATGGGAAGAAATTGATGGCAGTCCCAGTGAGGTGGGAGAGAGAAGCTGGAAAAAAAAAAAGTGAGAGGCAACATGGTGATCGCTGCGCAGCTGGGTGACAACTACATTCCAGGACATTATAAATTAAAAATACTTTTAATGAGACAAATACGGGTTTGATGGATTTCATGCTTTCCTTCCACTCCCTCCCCCTTCCCACGCTCTTGCTGCCACCAGTGTTGCCTTTCTAATTTTAAGTCATGCCTCCTGTCACTTCATTCTGCCTCCTCTGCTGTCGGCTCCCCAGGGAGTCTCGTCTGTAGCCCCACAAAATCTCCGGTCCACTCAGGCTCTGGAGGGGACAGGTGTTACTGGAGAGCCATGGCCATGGGTCCCTGCCCAGGAAGGAGGATTCTGCTGGTCACAAACGCAAGCGTTGGATGCTCATGAGCTGCAAACTGGCAGCCATGTAGCATCAGTGTCTGCTCCTTGCAGATAATGAAGCAGTTAGATCCTTGCCTGAAGTCTCGCTATTCAGCTGAAGACGTTAGCTTATTTTTCCTTTTTTTCCCCTTGGTTCTGCAGATTTTTTTCAAGACCTCTCAAACTGAGAGTCTGTGAGCAGAGGTGTTCCTGACAAACAAAATTAAGGGGCCTTGTTAATGGTTTCTCCCCAGGCAGCACGGACATGGAGGCCAAGCTCCGTGGTGCCAGAATCTGCAAGCGCCAGATCCTGACCCGCCGGCAGCATGTTTTTTGCACACGTTGCCATGGCTACAAGGGATGAGTTAATGTGACGGAACTGGCACGCAGAGCAGAGGGCTCGCTGCGGATGCAGCCGGTGCACATGGCCATGTCGGAGGCGGTGCGCGTTCACACCAGTTTATTACCCTCATGTAGTGGCAAGGCTTCCTGCTGTGGCTTTGAAAGCTTTGGCTTCAAACTCTATCCGACCACGGCGGCTGGGGCTGTGCTGCCGCCACATCGTCCCTTCGTCCGCCTGCGAGCCCCCATGTTGACCAGAGGGGCTGTGCTCGCACCCTGCACCTGTCCTCTGCTGCAGACACTGAAATTAAGGTTTTTGAGGAGGAGAAGTGAGGTTCCCTGGGTGGGCTGCCCAGAGCTCACAGCTATAGCGATGGTATCAAACCCAGCGTTAAAACTGGCTGGTGAGGCTGCATGTTGCATTCAGCCAGTTTTACCAGCACCTTTTTGATCACTCACAAACGTCCTGCTTTGCAGTCTGCTTTCTCCAGTATTTTGTGGATAAATATTTTTTTCAATTTTACTGTGGAAAACTGCTCTCCCCTCTTCAAATGCTTATTGTAGCACCTTCTTTTGTTTCCTGCAATTGCACTCTGGATTTTACACCTGGACAGGTCTATGCTGATTTACACTGCAAAGCTGCCTCTCTGCTGCAAACATTTCTGTGTCTATACCACGCTCCCACCACGGATGTTGACAGCTGAGCCACGTCAAATCTAGTCAAGTCATTACTGCTCAATGTTTGTTGCCATAAAGCCAAAAGACCAGCCTCAGTCCAGGGGTATAAATGAGGTTTAGCGTTACTGCTGCTAACCTGGGACAGACCCATGGGCTCGTGCTCACAAACTCCCCGTCGGTGCCAATGTATTCCTATGCCAACAGAGATTCTGGCAGCTTAGACAAACATGTGATGGAGCAAGCTGGGATGAGGATTTCTCATTTGCTGCAATTTTTTAAAATTTATTTCTATTTCCAAAGGATGAAATACAAGCTACAACTTTGACAGGAAAAAAAATCCATTTTAAACCCTGCGAAAGTCAAATAGCATCTAGCTGAAGATGTCCCTGCTCACTGCAGGGGTGGTGGACTAGATGACCTTTAAAGGTCCCTTCTAACCCAAACTATTCTATGATTCCATGATTCTGTCAAAAAGTTGCTATACAGCATTATAAATGGCTTACAGAAGAAGAAAACCTGAAAAATATGAAGGAAACTGAGGAAGTGAAAACAAATCATTTTCACCTCCTTTCAATTACATGAATCAAATTGATTCAGTTCAACTGTTGCTTGCTTTTTGTAAGTTTTTTTTTAATAACAGATAAGCTCTGTAATATATTTTGATGCTGGAACAACTACATTTTCTAGTTGACAGCTCCTATCCAGACTGCTGAAACTTTCAAAAAGCCCCCTTATCTGTGCTTCTAAATAGAAGAAAAAGTTTTAAGAATCTTTAGAAATTGTTTGGATTGCAAAAGTAGTCCTCTGAAGAGCAGTTGTATTGGGTCTGGCTGAGATGGAGTTAATTCTCCTGATAGCAGCCCTCCTAGTGCTGTGCTCTGTATTGGTAGCTAGAAAGGTGTTGATAACACACCAGTGTTTTGGCTACTGCTGAGCAGTGGTAGCACAGCATCAAGGCGGTCTCTCCGACATTCCTCCCTCATCAAGGAGGCTGGGAGTGGGCAAGATCTTGGGAGGAGACAGAGCCAGGACAGCTGACCCAAGCTGACCAAAGGGATATTCCATACCATATGATGTCAGCTCAGCTATAAAAGCTAAGTAAAGGGAGATGGAAGGGGGGGCATTCGTTATTTAGAATCAAAGAATCATTTAGGTTGGAAAAGACTTTTAAGATCATCAAGTTCAACCATCAAACATGCCCACTGAACCATGTCTTGAAGGGCCTTGTCTACATGCTTTTTGAATACCTCCAGGGATGGTGACTCCACCACTTCCCCAGACAGCCTGTTCCAATGCCTGACAGCCCTTTCAGTAATGACTTTT
>VYZV01010221.1:61990-201990 GCA_013401275.1 Pandion haliaetus
AGTGAGGGGCCCAAAACTGAACACGGTACTCAAGGTGCAGCCTCACCAGTGCTGAGTACAGGGGGACAATCACTTCCCTGCTCCTGCTGGCCACACTGTTTCTGATACAGGCCAGGATGCCGTTGGCCTTCTTGGCCACCTGGGCATGCTGCTGGCTCATATTTAGCTGGCTGTCGATCAGCAGCCCCAGGTCTTTTTCTGCTGGGCAGCTTTACAGCCACTCTTCCCCAAGCCTGTAGCGTTGCATGGGGTAGTTGTGACTGAAGTGCAGGATCCGGCACTTGGCCTGTTGAACTTCATACAATTGGCCTCAGCCCAACGATCCAGCCTGTCCAGATCCCTCTGTAGAGCCTTCCTTCCCTCGAGCAGATCAACCCTCCCTCCCAACTTGGTGTCATCTGCAAACTTGCTGAGGGTGCACTCAATCCCCTCATCCAGATCATTGATAAAGATATTAAATAGAAGTGGCCGCAGTACTGAGCCCTGGGGAACACCACATGTGACCAGCCGCCAACTGGGTTTAACTCCATTCACCACAACCCTCTGGGCTCATCCATCTAGCCATTTTTTTACCCAGCAAAGAGTACCCCTGTCTAAGCCATGTGTCACCAGCTTCTCAGGGAGTTTGCCGTGAGAGATAGTGTCAAAGGCCTTACTGAAGTCCGGGTAGACAACATCCACAGCCTTCCCTTCATCCACTAGGCACGTCACCAGGTCATAGAAGGAGATCAGGTTGGTCAAGCAGGACCTGTCTTTCATGAACCCATGCTGGCTGGGCTTGATCCCCTGCTTGTCCTGCACGTGCCATGTGAGCACACTCAAGATGAACTGCTCCATAATCTTCCTGGGTACCAAGGGCGGGCTGACAGGCCTGTAGTTCCCCGGATCCTCCCTCTGACCCTTCTTGTAAATGGGCATCACAATGGCAAGCCTCCAGTCATCTGGGACCTCCCCTGTTGACCAAGATTGCTGATAGATAACGGAGAGTTTATCCTCCGCCAGCTCCCTCAGTACTTTATGTTTTCCTTCTGGAGCAACCGCTACAAGTATTGAAGCCATGCTTCCCAGGAGGTGGCCAGACATCCCCTGCTGATGGGAAGTGGAGAATAAAGTCTTTTGTTTTCCTTTGCTTTTGTGCGCAACCTTTGCTTTTGCTTTATTAAACTGCCTTACCTTGACTCACGAGCCTTTTGTTATATTTTCTCTCCCCTATCCAGTTGACAAGGGGGAGTGATTGAGTGGCTTTGGTGGGCACCTGGCCTCCATCCAGGGTCAACCCAGCACAGCAGTCTATCACTGCAGCAGTGTGCAGGAGGTCTAGCACTGCTGAGCAGGCTGCTATAAAGTCCCCTGGACACACTGTTGTGTGCAAGTGCTCCTCAGCCCCTTGGGAACTCTCCTGTCCCAGCTCACCTTTGTGGGCGGCTCAACTCTTGTCCTCCACCCACCTGCTCCAGCCCAGACATTGAACTGGCACCAAAGTTACTGCCAGGGTGACCTGGAAAGTATCAAGGGTGGCTATGCGGCTCTGGGCTGATGGTCAATTGGAACCTGGTGTTTCTCCTTGATCCTGTCAGTGAAGGGCAAGGGCTGGAAAAGAAGTAAGTAGATCTTGCAGGTCAACAATTGATTATGCCCCCAGGGTTGGCGACGGGCTTTGGTCTTTATGACCATTAGACCCTCTTAGAGGACTAAGGCTTGCTTGGAAGAGATGGCATCCACCTGACCAAGAATGGCAAAAGGACCTTTGCCAAAAGGCTGGCCAGCCTGGTGTAGAGAGCTTTAAATTATTATCTGTGGGGTGGGGAGAGGATCACCAAAACCAGGTGAGGAAGTAGTAGACCAGGATGGCAAGCAAAGGGCATGGGGTAAAGTGAAAAGGAGGAAGCTTGTAATCAACAAAACAGGGCTAAAGGGGGTCCACCCCAAGGGTATCCACATAAAGAAGGAAGGCCCTACCAGACTGACTTATGGGAAAAGCTCTCATACCCTTTCTGGGAAACCAGAACATAGTGGTCCCTCTCTGAAATGCCGGTACCTAAATGCATGCTGTGTGGGGCACGAGCAGGAGGAATGAGGGCTCTGTCTGCTTTTGCAGAGTTACAATGTCATTGAGACCACAGAAAGGAGGTGGGATAGCTCACACTACTGGCATGCTGCACTGGGTGGGTATGGCCTGTTTAGGAAGGACAAGCTAGGAAGGCAAGGAGGGGGAGATGTGAGAGCAGCAGGGCTCTGTATTGAGACGGGTGACGAGGCCAGTGGGAAAGCCAGGGCAGGGTATACTTGGTAGAAGATGAACAGGTTAGGGAATAGTTAAACAATCTGGATACATACATAAGTCCGTGGGGCCTGATGGGATGTATTTGTGAGAGCTGAGGGAGCTGGCTGGTGTCATTGCAGTACCCCTCTTCATTATCTTTGAAAGGCTGTGGTGATAGGAAGACGTTCCTGAGGACTGGAAGAAAGCAAATGTCACTCCTATTTTCAAGAAAGGCAAGAAGGAAGATCCTGGGAACTACAGGCCTGCCAGCCTCACAGTGATCTGTGGAAAGGTGATGGAGCAAATAGTCCAGGAAGCCATTTCCAAATACATGAAAAGAAGAAAGTGACTGTGAGTAATCATCATAGATTTACAAAGGGAAAGTCATGCCTGACCAACGCAGTAGCTTCTATGATGAAAAGGCTAACTCAGTGGAGAAGGGGAGAGAAATGAGTGTTTGTCTTGACCTTAGTGAGGTTTTCAATGTTGCCTTCCGTAAAATACTTACAGACAAACTGATGGAGTGGATAAATGGACAGTGAGATGGACTGAAAGCTGACTGAACAAGCAGGCCCAGGGGATTGTAATGAGTGACAAGAAGTCCTGCTGGTGGCCAGTGACCAGTGGTGCACCCCAGGGGTTGATACCAGGGTGAATATCATTTAACATCTTTGTTAATGGCCTGGATGATGGGACAGAGTCCATCCTCAGCAAGTTCACAGGCAATACAAAAGTGGGAGGGGGTGGGTCATAGAGCAGGTGGATGTACTGCCCTTTAGAGGGATCTGGACAGGCTGGAGAATTGGGCAGAGAGGTGTCTCATGAAGTTCAACAACAGGAAATTTGAAGCCCACCATCTGGAGAAGAATAACCCCAACCACCAGGGCAGGCTGGGGACCAATGGGCTGGAAAGCAGCTCTGCAGACCAGGAGCTGGGTGTCCTGGTGGGCAGAAGCTGAACATGAGCCAGCAGCATGCCCTTGCAGCAGAGAAGGCTGACAGTCCCTGGTCTGCATTAGGAGATGTGTCACCAGTGGGTCAAGGGAGGTGATCCTGCCTTCTGCTCAGCACTGGTGAGACACATCTGGAGTGCTGGGTCCAGCTCTGGGTTCCCCGGTACAAACAACATGGACTTACTGGAGGAAGTCCAGTGCAGGGCCACTAAAATGATGAAGGCCGTGGAGCATGTAGTCAGATGAGGAGAGGCTGAGAGAGCTGGAACTGTCCAGTCTGGGGAAAGGGAGGTTCAGGGGGGATCTTGTCAACATGTATAAATCTCTGATGGGGAGGAGTAAAGAAGCCAGAGCCAGGGATTTCTCAGTGGTGTCCAGTCAACAGATGAGGGACGATGGGCAGAAGTTGAAAGAAAATAAATTTAATTTAAACATAAGAAAAAACCTTTTTACTCTGGGGGTGGTGAAACACTGGAACAGGTTGCTCAGAGACGTCATGGAGCCTCGTTCCTTGGTCATACTCGGAATCTGACTGGACACGGTCCTGAGCAACCTGCTGTAGGGTGACCCCATGTTGAGCCAAGGGGGCTGGACAAGATGACCTCCAGAGGTCCCTGCCAACCTCAGCCACGCTGTGATCCTGGGATCTTCCTGAGAAACAGTTGGCAGAAAACCTGATGCCTGAAGCCTACATCCTGCTGACCACAGTGCCCTAAGATGAAACTTCAGAAAAAAATCCTCATTGGCACAATCCTGCACCAGACATTGCCAGCACTGACAGGTTAAAGCCTTTCTCCTCTAGGGGAATTCCTGTTCCCTGTACAACTGGAATAGCAGAAATGACCTTCCCCTTGTAAAAACACCCACAGCTACCAGGGAGGGTCACTATTGATCAACCATAGACCTCGGCTTACTAATTGCAGAGTCTTGTTCTGCACACGAATGTGTAGCAGATCCTCTTTCTTTTTGATTATCTCTATGTAATTTAGAAATAGCTGAAGATCAGATGTGGACCAGTGCACATTATTATTGCCAATATGAGTTTAAATTGCTCTCCTTGAATTATTTGGCTTTACTTACCTTCTTCATCCTTGCTTTAATTTTTTGCTGGTTTAGGGTCAGGTGCTGCCACTCACACACATGGTGAGCAGGTCATTTTTACAAGAGCAGGTCCAACCCGGTCTATGGAGTTCGTTTAGTTTAGATGTTACAACAATTAGGCTGAAATGACAAAGTTTAAGAAAAGTCATCTTTGCTTCTCTGTGACGATGCTTTACATGCATGTGCTGGCCTTTACCCCAGGCATTTTCATGACTGTTAAGAAAAAAACCTCTTGCATAAGTCAAATGCAAGAGACAATGCTCACTTGGAAGGGGTTTCACCTCACCAGTCCTCAGCTGCCTAAAACCACCCAAGCAAAACCAGTTGTTCCTAAACTGGGTGCCTGCTCTGCAGTGGGTGGTGGGATGCCGTGCAAAGGGACCATCCTTTCGACCCCATCCCTGACTCTGGCGGCTACAGCTTGCAGCAGCAAATGAGCCACAGATCTTCCTCTGCCCAGGGGAGCTGGTAACACAGCAAACTGAAATGCAAGTTTTTATTATGTGATCTGCTGCATGCTGGTTCCCCGTGCCCAGAGGGGCACTTGCAGAGAAGCTTTGGTGGGGGCATGATGACTTAGGGCAGAGCAGGCAGCAGCCCTCACGCCAGGGCTGGTTCTGCACCAGGGGAGTCCTTGTTCAGCAGAGCTGCCAGACTGATGCAATGTCCACCAGTGCCAAAGGAGGAGGCCTCTGTAGTGAGGGGGTAGGACCACACGTCAAAGTCATTAATGAAAGGCGAGGCTCTGAACAGGACTCACACAGCCCTGCTGCTGTAGGTACCTGACTCTTGTTTTCTTCCAAAGCATCTGAACTGGGACAGTGTACCAACAGGGAGGCTTCTGCTTTTCTCTCTCTTTCTGCCAGCTCTGCAGTGATTACAAACCAAACACCCAGCAGCAGCTGCCTGTGCCTGTTTCTAATCTTCACTCTGCCACTGTGGCACTGCACCCTGTACACACAGCTTTGTAAAAGAAAACAAATTCACTGAGTTCTCTCGATTTGACTTCTAGTTCTTGAAATGTTCTTTGCTGCCAGGGGGAAGAGTTTCTTCCTCAACCTCTAAGTGAAAACTGATGTCTTCATTTTTCCTTGCTTCTAGGACATACAAATTTAAACAAAACACTAACGTACAAATTTAAGCAAAACACTAAAAGCAATACTGGTATGGCTGACGCCCTTTAAGCAATGCATTTTCTAATCCTTGCAAAAGCAAGGAAGCAATGTCTTTTAGTGTTTCTGCAACTGCTGCCTGAGTGCCCTTCTCAGGTCTATCAATTCCTACTTCTGGATGTTATGGATGTCTTAGCTCTGCCCTTGGAGGTGACAGTAGGGCACTCTCTGGAAGAAGCTCTCTCTATTTTGTGCTGCTGGGTGAGCTGGAAGCCTGTGCAGTGCTGCCGGACCTTGGGGCTACAGCCAGGCTGCCTCCACATGCCTGGGGCTGCACCAGCTGAACTGGATGATGGGAAGAAGGGGATATTGCAGAAATTGCCAGAGTGAATGTGTAGCCATGTCTTGTTCATGACGAGAAGAGTATGTCTGGTTATTACCCAGCCTTCGCTAAGTGTACCAACTAATGGAGCGAGAGACATGAAAGATTTCCATAGCCCACCTGGAATGTAATTCAAACCTACCCTTAGGGAGGTCATAATAAGTAAGATTAATTTCTATCTTTCCTTTCCTTTGCAACACCAACCTTTGGCTTCTAAAAAGTTACTTAAATGGTGATAGTTTGATGGTAACTGGATGCCTTGATGAACTTAGTAACTCTTCAAGGGCTACAGATGTGTCAGATCTGGTAGGAGACAGTAGAGACAAATACATATTTCTGAGTCCTTCTGCATAAAGCTTTGGGTTTAAACACTGTAGACAAGTGAAAGCATTTTGTGAAGCTCTTTTTGATGGAAACTGAACTGTTCAGTTCTAATTACAATATGGTCATGTCATTGCTGCTTTTTTTTTTAAATCTCCGTTTTCCAACAAATGTTCTTCTGGCTTTCTATACTGCACTTATTACTACCTGCAGGCAAAATGCTGGGATGTCAGCCTGTAAAAAATTCCCTGGAAGCAAGGGCCAGATCAAAGAACGTCAATTTTTTCAGATCAAACAGTTGGTTCTGCATCTGCAGATACACAGTTCCTTATGTCAGAGAGCATGTTACTTGAGGAAGATGTGTGAGATCAGACTTCCCAAGCCCACAGCGGTATGCCTTGGCCCCTTTTCCCAATTCTTCTTACCCCAGCTTTTCTCCAAATGTCTTTTTCTTTTTTAACTTCTTAATTTTCAGTTTGGGATCTGAAGCGTCATGTCCTCAAATCAATGCTGGTTTTGCAGCACCGCTCCCCAGAGATCAGTATTTTTTCCTGCCAGGAAAAAGCTGTGACCATTTGTGTGTCCTAGGCCCATCCTCATTGACTTCAGAGACTTGGGGTGAGACCTTAGCCCACAGAAGCTCAGACCAAATGGCAGGAAGGACACCAGATTTTTTTTTTTAACTCTGCTGTGATGCTCAAAGGCCAGAAGATGTTCCCCTAAGGCTCCCTCTTGCAAGCCCGTCTCTGTCCCTGATGTTTGAGCATTCCTCCATGCCTGGTGGGTTTCTCCCTCAGCAAGGCTGGGAGAGGAACCTTCCCAGAAAAGCACTAAAGGCAGGCAGGCTTGGGATTGTCTCACAGCTCAGCTTTGCTCAGTGTCTCACTTTGCTTCAGCTTTGCTGCTTCTGAATAAAGCTGAATTACGGGACATTTTACAGCTCCTGGTTTTAGAAACTGCCTCTGCCTTCATGGGAAGTAAATGTAATGTTTTCTTCCATCATGGACTGTGGGATTGTCTGAGGGTTGGGAGAGTCAACAAAATCTCAGATTCTGCAAATGTTTTGAAACAGAAGGTATTTTACAGTGTTTTTTAAAGCCTTGCACAGTAAGGTTTTAATCTAATTGAACAACTCTGAAATAAATTTTGTTGCCACTAAAACGTAACCCTAAATATTCAAAAGCAAGAGATCTTTCCAAGTTACAAGCAGCTCATTAATGTCCTTTTAATAGGCTTTGTGAGCACAACCTGAGCACCAGAAAGATATGCATGTTCCCTAATAAGGCCCTTCCTGATGACAAATAAGAGCTGCGATCCTTTGTGTTTCAATTCCCATGCCTTAATCGCTTCAGCTACATGAAGAGCTCTGTTAGCGGGCTGAAGAAATAGTGTCCAGTCAACAGATGTCAGTGTGTTCATTCCCATGGAGCCCGATGCTCCATCCAAGCCCAGCTGACCATGGGGGACCAGACAGAATGCCTAGCCCTCCACCACAGAGACAGCACTTACCCCTGGCAAGACACTGTCTCTGCCTTTGCCTGCACCACAGTGGGGAATACTTGGGACAAAGGTGATAAAGGACTGTTGAATATGGGCATGCTGCTTTTTCAAAGAGTGAAAATTTTATTTCCAAAGTGAAAAATAATACTTTTTCTTTGATTGGATCAGCTAAACAATATTTTTAGAGATGTAATAGGAGACAAACTTTTTGTACCTTACTGCAAAAAAAAAAATTGAAAACTGCTGAAGTAAATAGTTTTGAAATCTTGAAAGAAAAAGCTCATGAAAAATGGAATAAATTTACTAAAAATCAATGGACATGAAAGGTAATTTTTTTTCCAAAAGTACAACTGTTTACAAGAAATACCAGATTAAGCTGTCAGTGAAACTTTAATCAAGCAAATTATGCAAAGGTGTGAAGACACATTTCCCTCCAGAATTACAGGACACATATCTGACAATGTGTCTGCACATCTGGATGGGTAGTTTTTAGAGGAATCCACTCATAGCAAAGTTTCAAGAGATTTTCAGGGAGTTTGGCCCTGGAGTTGTTCTAGTAGCAACATCCCCTTAAGCGCTGTGCAGCGTCGAGACAGCAAGTCTCTCCCTGGGGTGGGCAGCAAATGAGTGTGCATGCAATTAACCAAATTCTCCTTTCCCTACTCTGCAACTAGTGATGGTTGAACTATTTTTGGTAATCCCTTCACATACCCTGCCTGAGCCAGCCATCCAGCTGCAGAGGTTTCACCCACTGACATACCTAGGAAGCTGTGGACAGCTGACAACCGTTAACTCCTGGAGACCCATGGTGGCACTGGCATGCCATGGCTCAAGTGACCAATTTTCCAGGCCTGTGCTTGTTCTTGGGACAGCCGGTTTCCCCAGCTGTCATTTCTCCTACCCCAAAAAATGCTATCGTGACCAGAGACTGCTCTAACTGGCTTTTTTTCTCAGTTTTTCATCTTCGGAGTTTCTAAAGACATTAGCACCATGCAGGGCTGACAAGATGAATTCTGACAAAAGATAATTGCATGAATCCTTCGTAGCTGAGTGCTTACAGTGCCTCGACATTGTCAGTTCCCATTTCATTCAAACGTGTATGTTAAAGCTGCCCGGCGCACATAGGGTGACCAGGAGTGCTTGGCCAAAACTGTTTTGAGGATTGGAGCCCGTGTCTGCTCATGGGTGTTTTTTACAAAACAGAGGTGGGCGGATAGAAATTTGGGGACCAAAGTGCATCTCAAGCAAGTTAATGCTGCATATGAGGGACCAGTATGGACACATCATAGTCAGAGTGGGAGCAGTGGCCATAGCAAGGAGTAGTGGGAACCATCCTGTGTAACACAGCTATGTGTCCTCCTGGGATGGATATGAGTTCTGTGGGGTGAAGCTGGCTGCTCTGGCAGAACCAGCAAGGCTCCTGGTGGTCAGCACCATGGGGCTTGGCACGGGACCAGGCTCCATGGCAGTGCCACTCTTCCTGCAGAGGAAAAAACACACACAGAAAAAAAAAAACCCAACAAAAACCCAACCAAAGAAATCTGGTGCATGTGTTTCCAGCTGGAGGCACAGGGCCATGGGGGATGGTTTTCTGCTCCTTTAGGCCTCTCCTTCAGAAGACCCTGGCCAGGGTGGAAGGCCAGTGTCTGAGGCTTTATTTTGCTGGTGTCTGAGTCAAGACTTTGCTCTCAAGACTTGGAATGTCTCCCACAATAGAAGTTTCCCAGTTTTATCCAAGTAAATATTTTTAACAAAATCCATTGTCCGTAGCCTTCTCATAGATGTGAGTGGTCATGGACCGCCCAGCTTTAGGGGTATTCCTCAATGCTGCTAATTGATAGTTCTCCATTTAGGACCTTGATTAATTCTTTGCTTTAATGAGATCCTGTCACGGTATCATGTTTTTGTTTGCTTGTTCTGGCTCTTAGCCAGTTGAAGTGGGTCACAATTTTTTCAGTGCATTTTGCTGGAAAACACCGATTTCACCCAAACAGAGGACTCTTAGCATATGTGTTCATTTTGAGAACTTAAGAAACTTCCAAAACATGTTTTCAGTTTTGGAATCTTCATTTTAAAACATTCCAGAGCAACAGTTTGAGATTCTTTTTTTTTGGGGGGGTGGGGGGTCCCCCCTAGTTCCATTCTTTTCGTGCTTGCCATGTAAGCTCATGAGATGTTGTGAAGTGATATCAAGAAATACAAAATAATCATATTTGAAAGGGCTTCAGTTCCCCATGTCATGCCATGGTTTTGGAAAGCCAATTTTCCTGAGCCAGTGGCTCTGCATGGCACCTCTAGAAATACTCAATTTCACTCTGAGTCAGGAGAATGACATGTTTCAAAACCCCAACATTTCCCTTAAATCAGAAATTCCAGCTGTTGCCTGGCCATGTGACTTGCCATGGTCCACCCACCAGGGATCCCATTTGCATTAACGATGCTGACTGGCACCTTCGCCACCAAAGTGGACCTGGTGAGGGGCTGCTTCCCAACTTGCTGGCTTAATCGTGGACCCTTCACCAGAGAAACTTGAGACCGGGAAGCAGAGGCAGCCATTAGCTGAACAATGAATAATTGCACAACGGGTGCCTGCACCAGCTGACCATGCACAGCAGCTCTGCTTGCAGCCCACCACGCTGGTCCTCCTGGCACAGAGATTTGCCTGCTGCCGGGGTGGTATGGGGGTGCTTTTGGGGTGGGGAGGGGTGCTGAGGTAGGGCTTTCTTCCTCTTTCAGCTTTTTCTCTGAAGGATCCTTTGGTCTGCGGGAAGGACAAATAGCCAGTTGTAAAAGGTTGCTTCCAGAATTGCAGTATTCCAGTTTGTCTGGAATGGACAAAGTTCCAGAATTTTCAAGCTGAGCCTAAAATATTCGAGAAAATATTTCTCACACTTCAAAGAAAAATGTCTCTCTAGCAATTAAATTTGTGTGTTTTCTTACGTTGTCTCAAGATTTCCTCTTTTAAAGAGCTGGTCTCCTGCATCCACTTGCTGAGCCCTGATTCAAGGTACTCAGCTGATTCCCAGTCCTCTGCTAAGCAAGCCTGGATCTGCAGCAGGATGCTCCGTTGTGTTTTGGGGCTGTTTGCCTCAAATAATATTTCTGTCCCTTTCATGGGGCATTTCACTGAGTCTTTGTTATCACAACCCCAGTGTGCTATGCAGAAACCTTTGGCATAGGATAGCAGTCCAGGAGGAAATCCTGTAACTGTAAATATTAAATTTATTGTTTCAAGTAAGGATATAGCTAGGTATTATCTTTTTCAAAATGCTGTTACAATTTATGATGCAAAAACAGGTGAGAAGAAGGGGAGAACTTTGGACATCTGGAAAAAACAGTAAGTGCATGAAACCTTGTAACTCTGAGACAGGGAGTTTTTAATTTGGCTTACTGACCATCAGTCAAGCACTTCTCCCTCTCCAGGTAACCAACACTAAAGTAGTAGGGGCTGGGAAGTGACACAAGTATTGGTTTAGCTTCCGTCTTGCATATTTCCAGAAAAAGGCCAAATTAATTGTGCACAATAGGCTGGCTGCACGGACTTCGTGCTGGGGAAGCACCCCTGATGAGTGACACAAGAGCCAGCTGCACAGCTTGCAGGACCACAGGCTCACTGCTGTAGCCCTGTCCTCAAACCTAGAGAAGCTGTGGCACTGAAACGCCCACATCGGGGAAAGCGGGAGAGGAATTTGAGTGACTTAGGGGTACAAACCCAATAGCTTGTAATTCTGGTTGCAGGGTGCTTTGCTTTTGTGGTTTCAGCCCGGTTAACAGCTGTGAGATGCACCGAGGTGGTGATGTTTGCAGCCAAAGCCCAGCTCTGCCCTCCTGAGCTGGGCTGCAGGCAGGGACCCATGCATCTGCCTGTCCCTGGATCTGTCACTCTTGCAGTCCCTGCACAAAGTACCCCTCTCTGGTGGGCTGACAGAAGTGTGGGGCCAAGTGGGGCAGGAGCATCTCTGGGACCCGGCTGAGAGCAAGCTGCAGAGCACAGGTGTGGGCCTCAGGCTGAGGCAGAGGCTTGTGCAAAAGGGAGGGGAAAAACAAAGAGAGAGGAAAAGAGACAGCTTTCAATCAGCCAAACTGACTTGTGCATCTCTCTAGGCGGCTGAAATGAAACGTCTTGGTACAACTTTCTTGTGCTTTCCGCTCAAAGCCCAAGAGAGCAGCTTCAATGCAGCTGGTAACTTCAACCTTCTGGGCACATGGAATGGAAAAGCAAAATCAGTCTGGGCTTGACCTGCAGCCATGTGTTCACGCTGCATCACCTTCCTTCTCCCCAGACCAGCGCTGTTGTCCTAGTCCTGACCAGTGTCAGGGAAGGCACAGGGGTGAGGAAAGCTGCTGCCAGTCTGGAGCTGCCCAGCGCCTGCCCAGTCCACACCACTGCTGGTGCAAGGGCTGGCTGGCTCCAGGGCTCTTGCTTCCCAAAATAATGCCACCTGCTTGGTGATGGGAGCATCGACACCTGTGGCGGGCAGTTTGGCTTGTTTGGTTCACAGACACCCCGGGACTGACGTGTAATTGCTGTTTTCTTGCTTCAGTAAAATTTGGAAAAACAGTAGAAAAAACACAGCTCTTTGCTTTCCTCTGCTATCATATTTAGTCAATTCATTAACTTTACTCTCTCCCTTGCCTACCTCCAGTTAGCCGTTAATTTCAGGTGCTAAAAATGTAATTTAGTAACTGCACGAGACCAAGAGGGAGAGTATAATTCACTTCTCTGCCTCTTAGGGGACCTGTACATAAAGTAAATGAACCCAGACTTGCAGTTATATAAAAGTTGGTTTTAGAAGGGGAAAAAAAATCAGTATAAGCAGACAACTGGCAAACTCGACTATCAAAAATTACGAGCCCTAATGGACTCAGTCAAAGACACTCTATCTCCAGTTGAAAGGGCTAGGAATTTGTCATCCAGGCGTAATTAGAACTTGATGAAGTGCTGCGGTGCTGCAGCATAATGCATGCAACGATGTGGCCTTGATATAAAGCCCTTTCCCTTCCCCACTGAATCCCTTCTGCATTCTCAGATTTATGCAGCGGCTTGGCCGTGGTCAAGCAAAAGGAACAGTTAAGAGCTGACAGAAACACGCCCGATGATAACTCCAGGTTTAACCCAAAAAGAAGGAAAATCTATGGATGCCCATTCAAGCTGAAACTCTAAGAAATCATTAGTAAGCCAAGTTCAATGATGATGACAAAAGAAATTTAGGGATGAAATGGAATTATTGGCATTTGCTTAAATTTGCCAGTTTCAACAGCACAGGAAGAAGATCTGTGCTGGGGAGCTTGCAAAGGAAAATACAGTTTAGGGGATTCACACAGTTGTGGGCTGCCGAATATTGAAATGGCAGACATGGACCAATCCTCTGCCTGCATTTGCTGTGCTGAGTTCGCCCAGTCACAGGCGGCTCCTGGCCAGGGCCGGGGCAAAACTTCCATCCATCCTCTAGTTCATGTGAACACAAGGGAGTAGCCACCTACTAAGATGTCTTGAACCCAGAGTGTCTGGGGGCTTCCAAGTCCCTCCTCATCAGCAAACCTGCAGTGGGACCAATGCAACGCAGCTGAGGCACGTTACCATCTCCTGACACAAGATGTGATCCTGTCTGTTGGCCCAAATTCTCACTGTCCTTCCTCAGATCAACGAGGGTGCTCTCATGCTTCTGCTGTGTGAATGTCTTGTTGCTGGGTTAGGTGACCTCTGTTATTCCTTTTGCCAAAAATTAAAAGCAGAATAAGCAAGGTGCTATGTTGAAATTCAGCCCAGCTGAGATCCACACACAGCTGTTTACTTCCCTGTTTCAGCACTTTTAATGGCCCTATGTATAGAATGGCTTCCCCAGCAAAGCAGGAAAACTCTATATCCCAAATCCTCATGAAGGGTCAGGTTTTGGCTTTATTTTAAAGTAGGTTGCCCAGAAGCTATGGGGTGGTCTGCAAAACAAGTTCTCCATCTGTGAGTAACTAAGTGAAGAGAAATACTGCTGCCTGACTTTAGCTTTTCTGTTTTAGTTTCACTTTTAAATTTTTTATAAGCTTTTATTGGCTCTGTATCAAATAATAAAAAAAGTTACTACAAAATGGCAGATAGATTCACTTAAGCCTTATTAATAAAGTATTCTACAGTTCTTCCTGCAAAACCAAAATTTTTTTTTCATTAAGCATTTTAATATTTAAAAAAATTTTACATCATCATTATAATTTTTTACTTGATCTGTAATGTTACATCTTTAATTTGTTTGAGCTAAAGCTAGTCAGTTTTAGAGCTAAGGCTTCTGGTTAACCCAGAAAATTTGTTCCAATGTTGGAAAGACCCTTTGCTGACTGTTACTGGAGGATATTGGCAGAGAGACCTGTGGCTGTAACCAGTCTGTCCCTCTCTTCCTCCTTTGATTTTAAGTGTTGTCATCCTACATTTTTCCTCTCTTTCTCCAGGAGTGGTGTGAGGAGGCTCTGGCAGGTTGGTAGGACTGTGCTGTTGCAGAGCAGTGATGGGCAGATGCAAACAGTGATCCAGCCAGTGAGCTCTGCAGGGATGCAGAGGAGGCAACAGCTCCCCTTCACCCTGCCTGTGGTTACACAGCACTCCTTCCTCACAATTTCGGACATTTCTTTTGATCTCAACCAGGATTATGAATTTCAGAGGGTATCTTATCTCATAAGGACACTTGCAGGGTAAGGATGGCAGGGAAAGGCTTTTCAGCCTAAATATTTATTTATTTATTTGTTTGTTTGTTTTGTTTTCCTTTATGGGCCATCAACCACTGAATCTCAGTGCCTATACAGGAAGGGGCTCCTGCCGACAATCCTCCTCTCCTCCCCTGCCCCCAGGGACAGGCAAGGCACTAAAAATGATGGATTGCCCTCCCACTCAGACATCAGACAAGCTGTTTATAGTGTGGTGTAAAGCCTTGCACTGGGAGAATGCTTGTCCGCCCTGGAAAGAGAGATGGATGCTGTTGGGGCGTGCAGGGAAGCAGGAGCCAGGGAGGGGCAGGGTTGTCCTTGGTGGATGAGGACCTGGCCATCCTGGGGCCAGAAGGAGGGTGGAGATTGGGACTTTGGGGTGAGGACACATCTGTGGCAATCCCAGAGAGTGTTGGACCTCTGCAGCCTGTGGGGCAGGTTCACCTGTGGAGCTGTGTATGTACATACACATGTATACGTATACCTCCAGATACACTATCTTATCACCTAACTCCTCTGGTGTTTCTCATTACTGCTTTATAACGGCAAAGAAAGCCTTCTACTCACACCTTCCTGCTAACTGTCTTATTTCTACAATAGTCTGTACTTGAGCAAAATCTGGGACATTTAATAAGCAATATAATCCATTTCTTACAAAATATGTTGGGTTTGTTCCTCCTTAATCAGCACGGTAACTGCTTGCCCTCTTTTCCCCCATGATTTTAAACCCTCCCCCTTGCTTAATTCAGTGAAGGAGCTGGAGCAGACTTGAGAAACTTAAAAAGCATCAAAACAGTTCATTTACTTAATTTCCATAATTTGAGCTCTGCAAAGAGCTGGCCAGCATCCCCTAATCTGCAAGGCCTGTGCAGAAAGGGGACTTGTGGTGCACCCAGGAAACGTTCTCCTGCTCTTTCAGCTGACCACCAGTCACATCCCCCAGCAGTTCATTGGTCTATGTGCTCCAGTCCTCTAATCAGATTTAAATGCATGCGTGGTGCTTCCTGCCTTTCATTGGCAAGCAATGAAGGGGACCATCTTGGTCATACTAGTCTTCCCATGAAGGCTAGATTTATAAAGCCGGAGTTTCTAGTGTGGGGACCAGTCCTTTGCAGAGCTCTGTGATGCGATGAAAAGCAAGTGTGCACATGGAGAGCTTCTTTGTTTCAGCTGTTGACATTGCTCAACAGAATTCATTCAATGAGACCTCAAGTAGTCCTGCCATAGGACACAAATGTGCTCATCCACTTTGCACATGGCTGACTTGACAGAACCTGTCAGGTGGTGTTTTTAGCTGGGTCCCAGCTTCACTGGAAAACAATAACTTGGGGCTCCGAAGTTACACAGGTACATGGGGAAGGACCTCACCTAACTGCAACTTTTCCATGAAAATTGGGCTACAAGCTTAAATCAGTTTCCTCCACAAGAGGGACGGTAAACCAGCACCTGTCACAAGCAACAGGGCACCCCATGAGAGCGTGTGTGCTGGCATACAGGATCCCAGCCACAGACTTACCGGCCACGTCACATGTTCTTCCCTAAATCTGCAGCAGCAGCAGGAACTGTGCTTGGGAAATCTCCAGAGGCTCCACAGCCAGACCTGAATGCTTCTACCCTGAATGTCATGTGCTGGCATTAATAAGGATTAATACGGTGTTGCCTGCAACCAAATTTGTTTGCTTACTCCTACTGGAGTTAGAGGAAGCTAAGCCCTGCATTTCTCAAAGGCCTGTGTTTCTTGTTGGAACACTTTCATCTAGTTGGCAGAGAACTTCTCCCACACTAATAAATAAAAAGAAGCTCATAATTCATTTTAATAAAACAATTATTCTTTTTAATTAAGATAAGCATTACACACATTTGTTAGCAGTTCCTCTATGCCTATCTGAGAACATCTTGCCATGAGAGACATCTATCAGAACTGACTTTGCAACGAATAATGTGGTCTTTGTCACTTAACTCAAAAGTCCCTATTGGCTTTAGCACAGTGAAGCATTAAGGAAATGAAATATTTTTTAAAAATGCATACCCTGAAGTTTGATTTGTTGAAAGCATTTCCTGAACTGACAAGCTACACTCCGTGTCTATGAAACCCACTGGGAACTTTCAAAACTTGCGCAGCAGTTTCTAATCACTGACTATCATTAGCATTTTAGTGAATAGATTTTTGATAAGAAAAATCTTTGCCCTGTGAAAAAAAAATGGCATTTTTAGTGCAAACAGAGGTTCTTTTTAATTATTCCTTTAGCTATCCTCCAGGCTCTGGGTGCTGCAGTCAGTGATGCTGTTGTACCCCAGCAAGGGAGTACAGTGCTCTGGCAACAAACACTGCCACTATGCCAAAACTTTACGCTGTCGCTTACATATTACTACACCATGGGATATATCTTCTGCCATTCACAACAGAGGCAGAGGGTGCATTCTTGGTGTGGACAGCACACCAGCATTTCTGATGGACCTCACAGCAGCTGAGCTGTGCCAATGCCATTGCACTGCCACCTGTTAGTGCTGGCTACTGCATCAGTAGACTAGAGCAGAGCAGATGGGACCCCTAATTAGGGACACTACTGGGAAGTACACACTAAGGCAAGCAACTTCTTCACAGAAAGCTTTGGCTGTTTCAAGCTTGAGGGTAGGAAGGCTCTACAGAGGAATCTGGGCAGGCTGGATCGTTGGGCTGAGGCCAATTGTATGAGGTTCAACAAGGCCAAGTGCCAGGTCCTGCACTTCAGTCACAACAACCCCATGCAACGCTACAGGCTTGGGGAAGAGTGGCTGTAAAGCTGCCCAGCAGAAAAAGACCTGGGGCTGCTGATCGACAGCCAGCTAAATATGAGCCAGCAGCATGCCCAGGTGGCCAAGAAGGCCAACGGCATCCTGGCCTGTATCAGAAACAGTGTGGCCAGCAGGAGCAGGGAAGTGATTGTCCCCCTGTACTCAGCACTGGTGAGGCCGCACCTTGAGTACCGTGTTCAGTTTTGGGCCCCTGACTACAGGAAAGACATGGAGGTGCTGGAGCGTGTCCAGAAAAGGGCAATGAAGCTGGTGAGAGGCCTGGAGCACAAGTCTTCTGAGGAGCATCTGAGGGAACTTGGGTTGTTTAGCCTGGAGAAAAGGAGGCTGAGGGGAGACCTTCTTGCTCTCTACAGCTACCTGAAAGGAGGTTGTAGTGAGGTGGGTGCTGGTCTCTTCTGCCAGGTGGCTGGTGATAGAATGAGAGGAGTTGTGGCAGGGGAGGTTTAGATTGGATATTAGGAAAAACTTCTTCACCAAAAGGGTTATCAAGCAGTGGAACAGGCTGTCTGGGGAAGTGGTGGAGTCACCATCTTTGGAGGTATTTAAAGGGCATGTAGATGTGGTGCTTAGGGACATGGCTTAGTGGTGGAGTTGGCAGTGTTAGGTTTACAGTTGAACTCGATGATCTTAAAGGTCTTTTCCAACCTAAATGATTTGATGATTCTATGGTTCTAAGCTGGAGAGCCAAATACGTAGGCTATAGGAGACATGATGAAGAAGCATGGAGGAATTTCAGTGCAGAATTCCTGAAGAATGGAGAAATCTCATTAACACGACAGTGGAAAGAATAATGAGTGGTACTATTTCTATAGGCTTTCAAGAGGTCTTTGACAACGCGTCTCACAAAATGTTCAGAAAACTGTCCATGAAGTTCAAAGCTGTGCTATTACATGTTACAGGCAGAAAGTCAGAAGCAAGAATAAAGTGTCATACCAGTTTGTTTCTTCCATGAGGCCTGGAGCATGTACAGTACCACGGCAGGCAGTAGAATAGGCAGCTGGCATTATATATTTCAGGGGCTCAGCTCTGAACGTGTCTGTGAGGCACTGAGAACTGCCAGATAAATGAATACTGTGATAACCGGAGCAACTCATAATTTACCAGTGATACCACCCTCTGCTTTGGAAGGAGCTTACATGTTGATTGGCTGTAATTGGAAGGAAAAAATGTGCTGCAGTAGCCAGGAAGGCATACAGAAACACCGTGCTGGCCGAGGGGGAGCAGTTGCATGGAGGAGGTTTTGGAAAGAAAGGCAAGGCAAGGCACAGCAACGCTTTAGGCACACATGGCTCACTGATGCCCCCAGCCCGCATCTGCAGGACCAGGGAGACCTGGCAGATGTGAGCAAAAATCCCAGTGCTACAGAGGTTGTCCCTCGATGGGGGGGAACTGCCGAATGAAGCTGAGCCAAGACCCAGCTTAGCACTGAGCCGTGATCAGCCATGATTGAAAGGTCACTGTGCCCCTGCCACAGTCCCAACAGCTCATGGACCAGGACCAGGAGTTAGCATGGGTGAGACCACAGCCTGAGCATGCTGCCAGCCCCTCTCCAGCACCACCCCGACAGGCTGTGCGTCTTTCACGTATCTCATTGTGTATGAACACTGTGAACTGCAATATATTTTCCCAGCTTCTTGCTAGGTAAACATCACTCTGCTGGGATGGGGGAGAGCTCTTGCATTACTTCATGTGCTTTAGCTGAACATCATGTCATGTCCCCTGCCAAAAAAATAACTACTCTGTTATTTTCAGAAATTATTGTAAGAGTGGGGCCAAAGGAGAGATGAGGCAAGTGCTCTGTGATGAACACAGCAGTGCTGAAAAACAGCCTTTTATTTTTCACCAGTCTGGTGCTTTAGCAAGAACTCATACCATAGAGGGTGTGGGGCTAGGGCTGGGCGAAAGGGCTGCTTCACCAAAACAATGCCAGGTTTTCCTTGAGATGTGCCTGGTAACATCTGTGTGGAGGGCAAGAGAGGAACCCTGGCTTCGGAGAAGGCACCAGGAAAACCATCAGAGATCCCTGTTCCCTGCCAGCACGTGCCTGAGCCTGGCTGGGTGGTTAGTGCTGCCTTAGGCAGCCTTTCTCCTCAGGCAGTAAGGAGAGAGGAGAAGAAATCAGCTCTGACCAGCAGAGTTTAATGGGCATCCACTGCATGATTTCTGGCTCTTCTGAAGTTCCATGGAGGTCAATCACAGTCAAGTCCCTTTCTTCAAAACTGGATCCACCTGCAGCCTGCTCTTCACTCCGTTGGAGCCCAGCAGCCCCTAGGCGTTTCTACCCTGGGTACTGGGACTGCCACCAGTTCTCCTCCTCTTCTCCCTCCCATCAGCTGGCATTTGCCTTCTGCTTGCTGACGTTTCTGGGCCAGGGAAAGCAGTTGTACTCTGCACAGTGCAAACAAGGCAAAGAGGGGATCTGTCCTCCTCCAGCAGCATCTCCCAGTCCAGTGTAGACACGGGCTGTGGGCACTGCTGGAGGCCACCAGAGACAACAGGCTGAGGGCTCACCCAGCTCAGCGGCTCTGCCTTGCCTGCCTTCACCCAATCTGGCCCTACCTGAGATGGGCACACACCATGGATGAATGTGCCTTTTTGGGCAGGGAGCAGTGACAAGCCAACAGATGTGGGTGGGAGCAGCACCAGCTGGGATAAAGTGATGACCTGGGCAACGCAACGTCCTGCATGTGGCAGGTGAAGTGCTCATCTGAAGTTGCACAACACACCTTTTGGCTTCCCATGGGAAAAACGTGGCTTCCAAGGGCTGCTTTATCCCTGGGGCTGGCCCCCACCCAGCCTGTGGCAGGGAGGACCTCTCCGCTGGGTCTTGGCTCGCCATGAGGGGAGGGAATAGGGAGTCAGGAGGGAACTCTGTGGGGCAGGCCAGATTGTTGTGCAGGGTCCGACTGGTCCCTCCCAGAAAGATGGGGGCTTTGGGGTGCAGGGGGAAGAGAGAGAGGAGGGGACCAAGGCTGGGGGTGAAGCACCATGGCTGGGATTTTTTGAGGAAGGTGAAGAAGGAGGACACACGAAGTGCTCACAGCTCCTTCTCCCCACTGCCTCTGCCACCATGTGCCCAACTTGCCCGCTGCCATGCGGCCACCCTCCTTGCCTGACAGGGAGGAGGCGAGGCACTGACAGCGCTTGGCGGAGAAAAAGGGATGGGAAAGAGGGAGAGGCTGGCTGCAATCCCTGCTCGAGGCTGATAATTAATAAATGAAATGCCCTGGGACTCCACTAAAGCTTCCTCAGATGACTTATCTGTCGTGGGCTCGGCAAAGCATTAAATGGCCATTTTCTGACAGAATGACTTCACTGCGCTGGAGCTTCCTTGACTTTGTGAGGAATATTTCTCCCCTCCTCCCACGTTTTTTTTTTTTTTTAAATCTCCTCTCTTTCTTCCTCCCTCTCTTGCTCCCTCTCCCTCTCTCTCTCCCTGGTTGACGGCTCTAGTTCATTTCTGCCTATTTAATTGGGCCCCGGATGAATTTACTCGACAGGGCCATTCATCATGTGGCAGCGGCTGGCGGACGAGCCCAGGGGGAGCGGGGCTGACAGCTCCGGCAGCCTTGGATGCTGCCTGACTCTGGAAGTTCACATATTTGGGCATTAGTGCAGCTATTAGTTTAACAAGCTTCGTTTATCCCTGTCACTACCACTTCAGCTTCCCATGTAATCATTTGAAATGTAGATTACTGCTAGACAAATGGGACAGAGCAAGAGTACACAGGAGGGAAAAAAAGTGACATGGATTGCTTGTTACGAGCTGGGTTTTTTTCTTTCCCCTCCCCTCTTTTAATCCCTTCCAATGTGAGTGCTTTGATTAATTTAATATTCACATTATTTCTACTGTAAGCAGTTTGTCACCTGTGTACACCCCTTTTTAAAAAATGGTTGGTAGGGATTTATTGACCCAAAGAAGAGATTTAAAGCAATTATACAAATGTCCAGGGGTCCAAGGTCTGTGCACACCCAGCCCTCTCCCTAGGAGCTGCTGGAGGTCACTCTCTTCCAGCCAGATATGGCTATGGATTCTGAACCTGAACCTTCCCAGCATAGGTCCGTTACCCACAGTGGAAGCCATCTGAGGGGTTGCATTAGGGTGATGTGGCAAGTTCAGTCAGCCCTCCCAGCCTCCGTTTTAAAGGCTTCTGCCCACCACATTGTTTTTGCACTGTATGAGTCAAAGCAGACCAATGTCTCCAATGTTCAGAGAAAGGTATGTTCTGCCACTTGTGACCCAGGAGTAAAGGTGATGCTGCACGTCCTCCACCCCCAAACCTTCACAGGTCATTATGCTCTTGTTGAAGGCCAGTGCATAGAGCCAGATGTGGGGAGGCTGGAAAGGAAAACAACTTCATCTGCCCTGGCTCCCAGTATGAGATGGTTTGATACCATCAGACTTTCCCAGCAAGTCCAAGACCAGCACTGAGTTTATCTTTTGAAACGTCATCTAGAGGTGTCAACAGTCACAAACCCATTTTATTGCAAAGGAAAATGGTCCAGTGCTCAGTTATCTCCCCAACTTAAACATGCATGCTATATTCTGCATTCACCTGACCCAATCCTTGGCTCCTGTTCTGACTTTCCTTGCTCAGTGCAGGAGCTCTCCTCTATTCAGCCTTGTGCTCAAAGCTCCCACCTGTAGACCAGGTAGGTCAAGTCACTCTTTGACTGACCCTTGGACCAACTAAAGGGGTTGGTCCTTCTTCAGTCTCTCAATACAAGTAAGGTTTCCAGGCCCCATGTTATTCTAGGAGACTTGCCTTGAGCCATGTCCAGTTTGCCTACATCTTTTCTGACTCAGAGATGCTTTACTTTGCTATGGTACCACTAGTGCTATACTTGGGAGCAGCATTCCTGCCTATCCTGCTGTCCCTATTCCCTGGTCCTTCCCTGATCTGTCAGCCACAGACAGGCCCTGGGAACTCTTGGTCGGTTGGCTTTGCATCTCAACCCGCGCAATGTCCTTTTCTCTGTCATTCCTTCCCAGACATGCATGCCTCCTTTTTACAAATCTGACAACATTCCATGCTCATACCCGCCAGACTTTGCATTTCATCATGTGAAAGATGTGTTGTTCAAGTAAAACCAGCACACTTTGCAGATCCGAGTAGTCTACCAAGCCAGATACTCCACTGACCTGTGGTACCTGCAGACTTTACCAGTATGGGCCTGGGATTTTCTTCCTGCTCCTTGATAGAGCTAAGTGGAATTTAGAAATTCTGCTCTGGGGGAATCATGGTCATTCAGCGCTCCTGTCCGCACCAGAGTGGGACGAAGCACTAAAATTCAGGAAATACTTCAGATTATTTTCCATGTTTTAATCCACTTGAAAACACTGAAACACGTAGTGAGAAAATAGTCAAACCTCCCTAAATGAAAGTTGCCTAAATTCCCTGGAGTGCGAGATGCGTGTGCTGTTTGTCTCTGGATTTGCAATTGTGGTGGTGTCCCTCTTGCAAGAAATGTGCTGGCAGCTCTGGTTTTGGATGTGATCACTGGCATCACCATGGTTAGCTCTATTCATCTCCCGTCTCTTCCCCTATTTGCACAGTAAGATCTCCAAGGTGCGGCTTGTGATATGTTGTTATCCCTTTCCAGGCCACTGCAAAGTGACACAATTCATGTATTCCTCCCTCCTTTGCAGCTCTGGGACTCTCCTGAGGGCCTCAGCAGCTGGTGTCTTCCCCTAATGAAAACAGCTCACAGGTCCGTGTCAAAGCCTAGTGGCAGATCAGATCAAAGGCAGCTGATTTTCTTCCGTCAGCAACAAGCCGGGGCGTAGCACCCAGACACCTTCCCATTCCCCCACCGGCACAGCTGGGACAAAGGAAAAAGTCCTGGTTTGACTCTGGTACAATCTCAGGCCTGCAATCCTGGGTTGGCTCTGCAAAGCCCCTTAAGGATTTCTCCTCTCCTTTGTCCTATTCCAACCCCATAGACCTCAGGGGACGCAGCAAGAGACCAGATCTTCCTGTAATGCAGGGGATTCTGCAGGAGATCTAGGTTCAGTGGGATGGGGAATTATTCCAGGGAAAAAGCCAGAAGGAGACAAATGGGTGTGGGTGTGTATGCAGGGAACAGGCAATGGGAGTGATTAATGGGTGCTCCTCTCTGTCTGAGCTTGGAAAATCACAGTTCTGCAATAGCAGGGACATCCCTGGGCTTTCTGGCTGAGCTGGAGCTCAAAGAGAGTCCCTGGTCTGCTGCGGGCTTCTGCCCTGCTGGGATGGGTCAGCCCCAGGCTCTCCTCAGAGCTCAAGGCTCCAGTCTTCAGAGAGCAGGAGCAAATATGTTGGTTTAAGATCTCCTGGCCTGCTTGTTCCTCCACATAAAGAGCTGCTCCCTTCAGCTGTTTCCCCAGCAGTGCAGCCACTGAGCCGGTGTCTCTGTGCTCTCAGGCTGGGCCATCACAGGCATCTTCATCCCTTCATTACTAAACACATGGAAAAGAATAACTGATCCGAAGCTGCATTGCCAGGGACAGGGATGCTGCAGCCAACCATTGGTGAACACGCCTGAGCTCCTGTGGTTTCTGACCCATGTCACCATTAGAAAACCATCCTCCCAGCCTGTGCCTGAAATTGTCAGGGGGTGGGAGCAGGTGGCGGGGAGCAGGGGAGGAATCATCCATCTCCTACTTCTGCAGCACTATTTTGGCTGTAAGACAGCTTTGATGAGGTGGTTTCATCGTCAGACTCTTTTGGACCCTACCTTTGCTGGGATGCCTGTGACACTAGCGTAGGGTGAAATGGACCCTCCCAGGTGCCGGTGCCATTGTTTATGTGGTGATCTTGTCTTTTCAGGAAGGTTCGGCAGAGGACTGTTCCCCAGTCCTGTCTATTAGGAACCAGTTCCTGGGCTCCGATGAACCCCAGGCATGCCTGGGGAGCCTTGGTTAGTGACTGCATCCTGAGAAAAGGTCAGCTTTGCTAGTGTATATCCAGCCAATACCTCAGCGTGAGAGTTATTTTTCCGGCAGTCATCCTGCTCCCCACCATCCACCTGACAAGTCTGAAGTTCTTGAAGCTCCCATCCCCAGCAATTTTCTGCTGCATTTCCAGGATGTGCTTGCAGTCCAGGAGAGAGGCATCTGCAGGTGAAGTGGAGAACTGAGGAACTGGATCCAAAGCATCACGATTTGGTGCTCATTTTGCAGCCACTTGCCTGGTCCAGTCTGGCCCTTCTGCATCACAGGAGAACTAGGAATTGTAGTCTTTGCTGTAATTAATTAGTTAATTATTAATTGGCTATTAAGTAACCATGAGTAGTTTTAGAAGGTCTTACATGCTCACTAATTTTGCACGACAGCTCTCTGAAATGAAAGCATTTTCTATAGTCTAACACAATGACTCTTTGAATAAAAGCAGCAATGTGACACATGCCTTGCAAAGTCAGGGAATAAGCCCCAAGGTAACACTCTGACTCCCTTCAATGACTTCTTTTCTTTAAAAAAAGGCTACTGAATTATAATGTACCAATTCTCTATGGACTTTCAACAACCCTGGGGAAGTTTTTTAGCCTGTCAAATGCCAATGATTCCTTAAGCTTGCATCTCCTGGTCCCTATGCAGCTTCTTCGCTTCTCTCCAAGCTAATGTGTAGCTGGTTTGTAGGGAGTGAGCTGAGCACTGCTCTTAGGTACTTGTGAAACAGTGATTTTGCATGATGTACTGGCACCCACCTCCCCTGGAGTTATGACCCTTCCTCCTCTACTTTTTAAGGGTGTCTGAGGTCTGCTGATGACAGCATGTTGCTGCTGTCAAATCCAATCCAGAAAAGCCATGATGACCCTTGGGAATGCTACAGCAAGAGTGATTCATTTACCAGGTGTTCAGCAATGGACAATTATTCTAAGTAGGAAAATGTTAGAAAAATAAATGCATCTGGAAAGGAGACTTTTCCTTGCCAAACAGCAGTGTTTCAAGCATCGTGCTTCCTGAAGCATTGTGGATAAACAAGAGTGATTTTCTGTCTTGGGAAACAGATTTTCCTGCAAACAATAATCCTGATGCCAGTAAGCCAGACTGGTACAGGATAAATAAAACCTAGTGTCTGCTGCTTCCCCTTTCCCTGAGATGAAATGAGAATAGCTCCCACCAGAAATGATGAAATGTGAACAGATCCCACCAGAATGGCTGTTTGAACTAGTCGTGGTCTTCAGTTTGTTTGACTGTTACATTTGAGACCCAAAAGCCAACATGGAATCCACAGCCATTCGAGAAGTGGAGGAGCATGTACCTGCTGAAACCTCATTTAACCTCAGGCAACTTCCCTCATCATTTGCCAAACATTTCTCCTTCCTTTATGCTTCAAGGCTAAAAAAAAACCTTCACTCAATGTTCAAGCAGTAATTACAAGGCTGGACTTTACAAATGGAACATAAATAAAATTACATAGCTAATTAAGATGTATCATGAACTGAAGCTCATTTCTATGATACTAATTGCATATTTCACCTCCCTGTTAAATGGATTTGATACTCTGAAAATAAGCCATTCATGTTATGCAGTGGGAGAGGTTTCAGAGAGCAGCTACTGCCCTCTGTCCAGTGGGATGTCAGGCCTTCCTGGTTAGGCTGGAGATTAACAGGGTGAATTGATGACCCTTTTTCCCAATCCGATGAGGAGTTTGATTTTGAATGTGCCAGATGTTTGTGCTGCCTCTGCCCCCTTTCACCTGCAAGACATGCATGTACAGGAGAGTAAAAATCATGAAACAGTGGAAGTGTTTCAAACACAAGCGCTGAATTATTGCAACTTTTCTTCACAGAAGAGGCAGGTTAGAAAATTAGCTTAGCCATCTCTACCTCTAGCAATAGTCTCCCACAGCATCTTTTGTTATAACTCTATGATTAATTTAACTTAGTTAATAAGTTAAAGTTAAAATAAGTGAATAGGTTTAAGTTTGTAATTGTTTGCAGTTCTGTACAGCAGGCAGAGAGAGAGAGCTGCCAGCACTGCATGGCACATGAGGATGCCCTAATTACAGTGTTAATGTAGGACCTGGAAAGCGTGATCTGAAGTCTCTTCTCCATGGAGGGTTTTCCTTGTGGACTTGGCCAAGTGCTGGGATCCTCCTTTCCTCATTGTGAAGTGAGGACAATGACTGCCTCGCCTTGCAGCAGGGATGCATTCCTATACATGTACATAAGTGTATTTAATACATCTAACACAAATGTAGGTCATGTATTTCTGAGGAGCACTGCCTTTCAAACAAAACTCTGAGATTCACTGCATGAGAGACAGAAACCCGGTGTCTGCCAAATAGAGAGACAGATGAATATTTTAAGATTAAATGCTTTAAATCCTGCAGTGAGGGAGAATGGAGTGGCGTGCCCATGCTGCAGCCCTTGACGCTGCATCAGGAGGATGCTCTGTGCCCTCACACCTTGCTCCACAGAGGTGCAGGAGAGGGGGACAGGGCACACAGAGAGCACACAGGAACACAGAGAGCACCAGTGGCCTCATCCTGCTTCTCTTGCTGAGTAGGACAGAGGTCTACCAGTGGCAATATATATACATGCCTTCAAGAATATATATACATCCCTCCAGCAGCTGGGCACAGACTCTCTCTGCCTGGTAGCTGCCACTGGGTCTCTGAGACTTTCCTGGGACAGCCCTGGGAGGGTCCTGAATGGGATGTCCCTTCCCCTGAGTCCCTAATTTGTGTTCCCAACTGCTTTTGTGCCACTGTGCTACTCTGGGTTTATGGAGGTGGGCCTCTGATAGGCACCATGGACCAGCCCACAGTTCCTACTGTTACCTGGTACTTGCAGCTGCACGAAGACTGAAGCCACGTGGCGGGGNTGTCCCTGATATTCTGGGCTGGGTCTTCAGACTTTCCCAAATTTAGGCTTCTCTTTTGGATTCAGAGAGTGCACAGGGTTTGTGGTTGATGTTACTGTTTGCCTTAATGAAACTTTACTCCATGAGTTACTCCAAGTGCCCAGATTTACAGAAATTAGGCCACTCACTGGGGGGTGGATGGCATGAGACCTGGGGTACAATGTTTTGGCATCTTGGTTCCCATTCATCTGACACTTCAGGATACCCTAATTACAAGTTAGAAATGGATATGAAGAAACTGTAATAATCTCTTCCATTTTTAATGAGTTTGTTCAACACTGTTTCCAAAGTGCACACGTGCCATCAGGGCCAGGGTGCAACCCAGCTCAGGGAACACCATGAGCGTCTCTTCACTTTGGCTCTGGGAATTTCCATCAAGTGGCATTCCCTCCCCTCACCGTGGACTCTGTGTCCTGTGTGCTGGGTCACCCGCAGAGCATGGAGGAGACCCCCACAGAAGCAACACTCTGGCTTCAAAAAGCAGAAACTTTTCCATTTGCCACCTTTTCCTCTCAACTTAGTGCCTGCTCTGGGTGCCATTCTTGACGTGTTCCCGGTAATCACACAAAGCAGTGAAACCAATGAATCGTGAATCAATGCCGCTTCTTACTTTCATAGAAGAGACATTATAAACTGAAAACGTAAAGATCATTTTATCTTTATTAATAGTTTAATGCCTATGAGAAAGCTATTTGACATTTTTTACACCTCCAACTCTTTTCTTCATGCATTGCTGAGCAGGCTGCGCCAGAGTTCATCCACTTAAATCCATTTTGTAACTCAGTAGATATACAACAAAAGGATTTCAGGATACAGCAGTACTTAACTAGCTGTATTAAAAAAAAAATCCAGCCATCTCCTCCCTCAGAGTTTTCTGGTTAGAGATTAAAATCACTGCTAATAATGAAATTGAAATCAGACTTGATATTTAGAGTGAGGTAAACTGCCCCATTCAACTTCCTTCAGCGATTTGTAGGCTCTTATATTGAATATTCCCAATTCTTATTAGAAAATGGCTTTGTTTTGCTGTGTAGTAGGGGTTACCCATCCCAAAGCTCCTCCAGAGTTTTCTCTTAGCTGTCCCTTGTCAAATGCTGGTTGTCTTGCTATCAGCCACTGATTTCTGCATTTCATTTCCTTGACAAAGTGTATTGCAAATGTATGGTGTGATTAGCGCTGCAGACTGAACTCACAGTAGGAGTAGGAAGGCTTTAAGCACAAATCAGCATGATGAGGAGTGGTTTCAGCAGTCAGGCTTTGCCCACATCCCACTTTGGTCTTGTCTCTCCTCGACTGCACTGCAGCACAGCTCCTGGTACCATGGTAGGGTGCTTCCTCCTCTCCTCTCCTCTCCTCTCCTCTCCTCTCCTTGCTGCTCCCAGCCTTCTCCTCTTTGGGGCCCTTTTCTGCCCCACGTGGTCAACAAAAACCCCCAAACATGCAAANCCCTGACTTCTCCTCCCCTCTTCATGCTGCTCCCAGCCTTCTCCTCTTTGGGGCCCTTTTCTGCCCCACGTGGTCAACAAAAACCCCCAAACATGCAAATGCTTCCCCAGTAGGTAGAAATACTGTGGGGAGACGGGGCTGGAGCAGCTCACAGAGATGGATCCTGCAGGAGAGGGGTGATGGCAGGCAAAGTGCGCACTGTCGGTGTGCACTGTCACTGATGTCAGGGTTTGTTCATCCTCATCCTCGTCTCATTCTGCCAAGGGGCTGAATAAGCCTCTTGTCCCACCAAACCAGAGGGCATCCTGCCTGCCATTCAAACAAGGGCAGCCATGAGCTGTTGCAAGGCTGCAGGAAGCAGATGGTGCAGCGACAGGCTGGGAGGCAACTCCGGTACCCTCAGTGGGCTGGGGGGCAGCTCCGGTACCTGTGGCAGGTTGTGAGGTAGCTCCTCACCCGTTTCTATGGCAAGTTGAACACATTGGTGCAAATGTCCCTGGAAAGACCTCCCCTTCCTACGCCCCAGCAGTCAGTCCCAAGTGTCATGGCATGTCCTGCCACCCAAACTCTGTTTTGTAGGGTGGGTGAAGCATGCCAGGCAGGCTGGCTGGATGGGCCATGGTGCTGTGCCCGAGGAGGGCGAATGGGTGGGCTGTGGGCCACACACTGGAGGACAAGCCAGGAATTAACGTTTCAAGTCAGCTGGACTTGTGATGTGCCCCACTTCTGGCCCCAGCATCCGAGGACCAATGGCACCTTCCAAGGGGTGTTTACGCTACTCGCATGGTGCTTGTTGTGATACTTATCATGGTATCAGGAGTAGGTAGGACATTTTCCCACCATTTTCCCTGGTTGCAGGGTGTTTGCTGATCCTGAACAGATGCAGAGCTAGAGTAGCCACAGCGCCCTGAGCTGTTCGTGCCCTGTGAGAGCCCTTCTGAAACATCATCCGCTGCACCAGGAATATGGGGGCAAACCCTTCCTCGAATCTGGATTCCCAGTGCCTCTTGGGGATCTTGTTTACTCAGATAGCAGTCTTACAAATTACTAATCAAAAAAACATTAAAAAAACTACTTTGCATTTTCTGGAAGTTGTTATGCTATTCAGCAAAGAATCATCTTGTGTCTTTATAACTTACACAATTACTGTTCTTGATTAACAACAAAAACTGATGAGCTGGCCTTTTCAGGACCCATAAGCAGAGTCAGCCAAGCAGAAAATATAAGTGAAGGGAAAACAATTAAAAGTTATTTTAGTTGTTGCATTGGAGTTGATTGTTATATCTACGTATTTTTTTTCCCATACAGTATGAAAATCTCCACTGCATGCACAGTGCTACTCTTCCAATGACAGTATGTGGATATATGAAGTCAGAGTTTCGTATTGGTCACATTAGTTCTGGATTAGTAAGTGTCCTGGTTTCGGCTGGGATAGAGTTAATTTTCTTCCTAGTAGCTGATGCAGTACTGTGCTTTGGATTTAGGATGAGAATAATGTTGATAATGCGCTGATGTTTTAGTTGTTGCTGAGCAGTGCTTACCCAGCATCAAGATCTTTTCTGCTGCTCACACCTCCCCACCAGTGAGCAGGCTGTGGGGGCACAAGGAGTTGGGAGCGGACACAGCCAGGACAGCTGACCCCAACTGACCCAAGGGGTATTCCAGACCATATGATGTCATGCTCAGCATATGAACTAGGGGAAAGCTGGCAGGGGGGCTGCTGCTTGGGAACAGGCTGGCCATCAGTCGTTTGGTGATGAGCAATTGTTTTTCATTTGCATCATTTGTTTTTCTTGAGTTTTATTTCTCTCTCTTTCTATTAATTTCATTACAATTTTTTAAAATTACTATTATTATAAAAAATTATTTTATTTTATTTCAATTAGTAAACTGTCCTTATCTCAACCCACCTTTCTTACTTTCACCCTTCTGATTCTCTCCCCATCCCACCAGAGGAGAGTGAGTGAGCAGCTGTGTGGGGCTTAGTTGCTGGCTGGGGTTAAACCACAACAGTAAGCAAAATGCATGTGGCAGTTTTGAGACTTCATTTTATAATTATGAAAGAGATTAATATCATAGAGAATTATTTTATTAGCTGGGATTATAATGCTTACAGTCCAAAGCAGTGATATGAACCAGGCAGAATTGGCTGTAATGCAGCAAGGAAAGATGTACAACTGGGGCAGCATGCAGGCTATTTGTGAAATGCATGGCATGATACAGAAAACTGCAAGTGGAGTATTTAAACCCACACAAATCACATCAACAAAAAAATTAGAAAGCATCTTGCAAATGCTATTATGCTCTAGTTGTGTCCTGAAATGCTTAATTTTACAGGGTTGTAAATACTGGTGTCTGGGTATAATAGAATTTAAAGAATCAGCCAAGGTCTTCTCATTTAAATTTTTATTGATTACACAAAGAGGTGATAATATATTGAAAAATCATCCACACATTGGCATCTGCTCACAGCTTAATAACTGTTGAGGGAGAAATCCAGCAAAACAAGTCAGCAGAGATTTCATGTGAGGGAGCGAGTGCCCAGATCTGTAGTGACTTCCTCTGTGCCCTGTTCTGGGCTCCCCAGTACCAGAGAGACATGGACATACTGGAGAGGGTCCAGAGGAAGGGCAACTAAGATGCTGAAGGGACTGGAGCATGTCTCTTATGAGGAAAGGTTGAGAGAGCTGGGTCTGTTCAGACTAGAGAAGAGAAGGCTCAGGGGGATCTCATCCATGTGTGCAAATACCTCATGGGAATGAAGGTGAGGGCGACAGGATCTTTCCAGTGATGCCCAGTGCCAGGACCAGAGGCCACAGGCACACACTGAAACACAGGAGGCTCCCTCTGAACATCAGGAAACACTTTTCACTGTGAGGGTGACCACGCACCGGCACAGGTTTCCCAGGGAGGTTGTGGAGTCGCCCTGGTTGGAGATATTCAAGAGCCATCTGGATGTGGTCCTGGGCAACCTGCTCCAGGTAGCCCTCCTTGAGCAGGGCAGTTGGACCAGATAATCTCCAACCTCAAATACTCTGCAATTCTGTGAATCTCTCAGCTGTTTTCAGACCTTCTCCTGACACCTAGCCTAGTATAGATATTCAAGAGAGTTGGTAGAGTATGTGGCTGCCATGGCTCTGCACAGCCACAGGACAGACATAAGAGCTGTGTTCAGCCTACCTGTGAGAGGGGCTGGTCTGTAGGTCAGAGTGTGCTTCCAGAGCTCTGGTCCCACCCACACGGGCACCTCTCAGCCACTTCTTTGGCAGTATCGTTTTGTCTTTGGCCATGTAAGTAGCCACGAGTCAGCTGTCCTGGACAGCAGGGCATCTGAACTGTTTGTTGCCATACCGAATATAGCGGTCATTGAACTCAGTAGGTCCTTCTAGGCCTCAGTTCTCCTAATAGTAAGAAAAGGATCAGTATAAAATGAAGACCTATCATGCAGCTCAGCTGCTCAGGTGCTCTGGTGCTGTCTGGATCTAGTCAAGCGAGCAGATGTTCGTCAACATGGCTTTGGCTTGGTGTCTTTGTTTTTGGCATGTGCCAGCTGGCCCAGTTCCGCCATGCAGAGCCTATGAGATGCAAGTTGTAATGGTCACTGCTAGAGCAACTCATTAACCTCTCTGTATTGAGAACTTGTAGAATTTAATGTATGTGTCTTTAACTACCATTGAATCACTTCTCCTCACTAACACAACAACAGGATAGACACCTCCTGGTTTTCATGCTTTTCCTAGCTGAAATAAAATTGAAATAAATAAAATGAAAGGACAGAAAATGAAACAAGATGGTAACATGATGGTGTCGGCACAAAGCCATGCCAAGCCAGCTCCAAAACCAGAATTTCCTGCGATCTGCTGTGTTTCAGGAGCTCTGGAAGCTCAGCCAGAGTGAAGACCCTGTTATATATATGTCTGTACAGAAACAGACATGTGGTTTAAGCCCAGCTGGTAACAAAGCACCATGAAGCCACTTGCTCATTCCTCCCCCCCGTCAGCCCCAGTGGGATGAGGAGGAGAAAATATAAAGAAATGCTCATGGGTCGAGATGAGGACAGGGAGGGATCACTCACCACTTATGGTAACAGTCAAAAGATAGACTCAACTTGGGGAAAAAAATAAAATCAATTTAATTAACTACCAATCAAATCAAAACAAGGATAATAAGAAGTAAAACCAAATCTTAAAACACCTTCCCCCCCACCCCTCCTTCCTTCCCAGCTCAATTCCACTCCTAATTTTCTCCACCTCCTCCGCCTCAGCAGCACAGCGGGGGCAGGGAATGGGGGTTGTGGTCAGTTCATCCCACCTTGTCTCTGCTGCTCCTTCCTCCTCAGGGGGAGGACTCCTCGCTCATTCCCTGCTCCACCATGGGGTCCCTCCCACGGGAGACAGTCCTTCAGGAACTTCTCTGGCGTGGGTCCTTTCCATGGGCTACAGTCCTTCAGGCACAGATTGCTCCAGCGCAGGCTTTCCCATGGAGTCACGGCCATCCTGGGGGGCATCCCCCTGCTCCAGCGTGGGCTCCTCCATGGGCTGCAGGTGGGCAACTGCTCCCCCGCTCACCTCCCTGGGCTGCAGGGGGACAGCCTGCCGTCTCACCACAGGCTGCAGGGGCATCCCCTCCTCCCCCGCTCCTCCTCCCCTTCCTTCTTCCCTGACCTCGGTACCTGCAGAGGTGTTCCTCTCCCATCCCAATCTCCTCCCCTGCTGCAGGTTCCCCTTCTTAAATCTGTTCATCCAGAGGTGCTACCACTGTCACGGATGGGTTCTGCCTTGGCCAGAGATGGGTCTGACTTGGAGCCAGGGAAGATTCTAGTAGCTTCTCACAGGAGCCACCCCTGTAGCCCCCTCCCCTGCTACCAAAACCTGGCCACACAAACCCGAAACACATGAGCCCTGCTACCAGTCTTCATATTGGACAAGGAGTATAAGAAGAAATGGAGGTGTGGAGATGTGTGGATGCTGTGACTCCTGCTCCTTCCCACCCCTCTCTAAGATGTCCCACAAGTCCTGGACTCTCCAATATCCAAATGAAATCAGGGAATTGTTTACCTAATAGAGTTCCTAGTACCAAATGTTGCTGACCCTGCCGCACTTCAGACCATAGTTCCTGGTATACTGCATCATCTCCTCCACTTGAAGGGACTGAAAGTTCAACTGTATTGGAGGCTTTTATCTAGGACACCAAAACTCTCAGTTTTTTCCCCATATACAGCAGTTTCATGTCAAATTCACACATTCCCCTGCTTCTCATTCATCTTTCACACCTGATCTGGATGCCCCTCTTTTCTGGAGTAAGACAAGGAAAAGAACACTTTAAACCCCAAACTCAGGTCATTCTATATCTTCTCGCTGTACCTATTCTGCAAACCCTAAGGCATTTCCCTGTCTTTCCACCTGTGCTCTCCTGTTTCCAACAGTATATGACTCATAAACGTTAGTAGTGGTCTGCCTGAGTCCTAGAGTCCCTGTCTAATGATGAGAAAAAGGAGACCAAAAAAACCCCAAAACACCAGCTACTTTAGTATTTGCCCTCAACATAACATTAGTTTTTATGCTAATCTCCTCTTGTTCTTTCTACTTGCAAAACTTTATCTTCCAGCCAGCAAGCAAGACTGATTAACAAAACCAAGTTCTTGTCTGTCATATATCAACAGCAATAGCATCACTGCAGTTAGAGATGAAGGCATCAACCTGCAGACAAGTCGCCTTGGTTTGCTGATGCCCAATGGCCACGCTCCTGACTCCACTGCCCTGCTCCATGTTACAGCTACTGGCTCATAGGAGCCCTTTCTTGGTATCAACAAGAGGAGGAATGACCTGAACCAAACATGTGCTATTATCTGAAATATGTGGCATGCCTTGGGTGTCTGAGGAGGTATTTCCCCATCCCTGCTATGCTTACTCAAACTTTGCTTAGAATGAAAAGGTGAATCTTCACTGGGCTTTTATTGTCTTTAGGGCTGTGGGTCAATATTACCTCCATCCATCAGAGATACAGCTGTTTCAGACTAAATCTGTTACATGATGATAACCTGGGGGCAATCCAGCACAGTGTCTCTCTGCCTCCCTTGCTCCTCTCCCAGACTGCAAAGTTTGCACAACTCATTTTGTTTCCACTGTGCTGCTCTTTTTCTATTGTGTGCTCCCAGGACAGACGGAGCATGTGTGAAAGTTTAAACCTCTTTGCTGTTTCCCTTCATCCCCTTGGAAGTGGCATGATCTCTGTCTGAAATTTAATTCCAGGATGATCTTTTCTGGATCAGGTACATAGAGGCACTTGTTTCCCAAGAAGGTTGAGAGCAATTCCATTAATTTTGACGGCTATTAGTGCCATATGAAGGGTATGAGGTGGATGATTGCACAGGGTTAAGAGTGCCATACTGTCTGCATTGGGTTGTACCCTCTCTATGCAGCAGCTGGCATTGGATACTAAAGGAAGGTCCAAAAGAGGAAGGAGTATTTTAGAACAATCCTTCAGCCATGCATCTTCCCAGTTTCTGAGAGCTGGAGGATTAGGTAATTCCTCTATTGCTTACAAAAGCTTTTATGATTGTGTTTAACATACATAGTAAGATCCACCATCTCACTTCCCTAACTGCTAAAATTCAGCTATGAAAGCCAGTATGTTGCAAAAAATATCAACCAGCCAGCCAATCTTCCATTCCCAAAAACACACCAAGGGACCAAGCTCATTTTGCAGTCTTCTCTCAGAGCCCAATGCAGAGCAGGATCCACCAGGCAAAACCCTGCAGAGTCACCGACCAAAACAGCTCTGCCACAAGAAACTCTTCTCTTCTTCCTGCTCCTCCTGCTCCTGCTCCTCCTCCCCCACGTGCTGGCTGGTGGCAAACCAGAGGGATGGAGGGAAGCTGCCCTGAGAAGCGGGAGGCTGCTGTGGGTGCAAGCATGTTTTCCATTGGCACCAGTGGGAGAGGTGGCAGCCTGCAGCTAGCGAAGATTTCCCTTTCAGTATCTACAATATAAAAGCCAATGGAGAAGCAGGGTCGTAAGCTCTTCACGCAGGCATTTCAGCATGCTCTTCTCAGGGAAGAGCTCCCACCAACATCACCATTTGTTTGCTACAGAGAAACTCAGATATAAAATTTTTATTCCTTTTTTTTTTTTTTCTGCTCTGAACACTCCATTTTCCAGAAGTTTTATCCTCCCCTTGTTTTATGTGTTGGTTTCTGTGATCGGTATTCAAGAGCTTTTGCACCTCCCCTTCCCCCTGAGCAGGTAGACTAAACGTACTTCATTTTGCACCTTTTATAGCCTGGTAATCAGCATGATTTTTTCAGTCAGTGAATTTAAACCCAGAGTTCTGAAGTAAGTTGCTGAGCCAAACAATCATGCGCCTTCTGGTTTATTTAACAGCCTCTCAAATTAGCTCATGCAGAGAAAGATGAAAGATTTTTAGGAGAATTTTGCATAAAGAAAGTAAAGTATTCAAATGGGCTTTTATATGGCAAACAGGCATATATGTGCAGTGCCATTTTTGCAAGAGCCAATTAAACATGCATGAAGTTCTTCTTTCACTGTCAAGCTTGTCTACCAGCATTCTCACAGAACAGGCTGCTGTGCTCCTTTTAGATTAGATATTTTTCCAGCCAAACATGTAACAGCCATACAGCTCTAAGTGTTGGGATACAGCCCTTTTTTTCCTCATTATGCTATATGTTTTTCACATGCCTTACTTCGTTTCCCACTGGGGCACCAGCCAGTCAGTAAGTTGCCAGTGAGTCCCAGCACAAGATGACTAACTAACTGGGATTTCTGCTCCAACCAAGAACAACCCTCGCTTCTCTTTCTCTTGATTGCACACAGGGAAATGGAAAGCAGGTGACACGAATGAAGGCAGATTATTCCTCCACCTGTATGAGAAGTTTTCTTACTGTTGCTTAAAAATACCTAGTAAAGAGGACTGCAGTCACATCAGAAATCTTGTAGACAGACTCTTGTGTAAATAAAATTTGAACAAGAGGCTCAAGATAAACACCATCACAGAAGTTTTGTCAAAGTCTATTTCAAGAGCATCTTGCAAGCCAAGGCTCAGATGTTTGCTAGAGAGACACCAGCAATGTGCTGTTCTGGGAATTTGTTACTCAGACGGAGGAGACCCCCTCTAGCTCAGACCCACAGGGCTCTGCTCTTAGGGTTCCCCACGGTTCATGCACGAGGAATGGGGCTGGCACATGAGCAGGACACCCCATGCCAAAATAAGTGCTCCTCACTGGGAGCGGAGACAGCTGGTGGTGGGACTTCTCCACGCACGGCCACAGTCCTTCTCTGGTGCAATGTCCACGTCCCCATCAGGGCTGGAGCGTCCTGTTCCCGTCCCCAGGAAAGGAGTGGAGCCACTTTAAAACCAGTTTGCAAACTGAACTGGAGCCCAAATGTGGGCACAGATGGTGCCTCGATGAGAAGCACCCACAGCAGGTCACGTTGGTCCCAGGGGTTGTGTGGAGGGAGGTGAGCACAGCAGCTTGGACAACTTCTGCCCATATAGAAAATGGTGTGCCCCCAGAACAGCCTGAAACCTCCTCTGGGGGGGGTTTACCCCTTCCTGGCAGCTATTGCCCTTCTACAAGGAACAACCTTTCCAGCAAACCGCGGAGTCAGGCTATACAGACCTACCACAAGTTCCTGCATGACTGGCGAGCAGTTATCCAAAGACATAAGGTTGGTGTGCCAAATCCCTGCCTTCTCCTGCCTTTTCTTACCATAGAGACACTCTGAATTACATTTTGCTCTGCTAATTGAACGTTTTAGTATCATATGCTTGCATCAGCTGTATCTAAATGAAAAAGGCTTTAATGTGTTTGTTAATGAAAAAGTTACACTGGTATATTAAAGAAGAGTTTATTTAACTTGGTTTAATTTAAAGGCCACTTAGCACACTGAGCATTAATGATCTACTGTAAATGTATTTCTTCAAAGGATTTCTCCATTATCGGGTGTTCTTAGACAAGAGTCTACATTGCATATATAGGATTTAGATAAATTGCTGCACTGGGTAACACAGTGTGATAAATGGACATTAATTCATGCTAAATTACGATGAGATTCCTTCAGAGGAATTATTATATCCCTATGAATATAAAAGACACCCTCTGTATCTGAGGGTTTCCTGGGAAGCCAGACATTTCTGTGTGTTATACCAAATTGCAGATGTATTCATTATAATAACATTAATCATGATGACTCCATTTGTCAGTTCCACTCTAATTAAGCATTGCTGCTGTAATGGACCATTATTTTAAAGTGTTATCAGGGACTGTTTACAATGGGTTTAATAGACTTAGGAGCCAGAATTTAGCAGTCTCCTACCAGGTGTGACTTTCAAGTGCTGTGAGGAGGCAGAGGCTTAATAGGGACATCAGATGTCAGGGGTGGCTGGAGCATCCCTCTCAGCCTGACCCAGACATGTTAACCGGTGCACTGGCTCTGGCTGAGATGGAGTTAATTTTCTTCATAGCAGCCTGTGTGGGGCTGTGTTTTGGGTTGCTGATGTTCATCTATGGCTGAGCAGTGCCTGCACAGCGTCAATGGCTTCTTTTTTTCCCACTCTGCCCCACCAGTGAGTGGGCTGGGGGTGGGCAAGGGCCTGGCAGGGGACCACTGACCCCAGCTGACCAAGGGGATATCCCACACTGTATGACATTGTAGTCAGCAATAAAAGCTCGGGGAAAGAAGGAGGAAGGGGGGAATGTTCAGGGTTATGGTGTTGGTCTTCCCAACACAGCCATGCATGCTGAGGCTCTGATTTCCAGGAGTGGCTGGATGTCTGCCCGCGGATGGAGAGCAGGGCTTGAAGCCCTTATTTTGCATTACTTGTGCACACAGCTTTGCTTCTTTTATTAAACTCTCATCACCACAACGCACAAGCGTTTTTCACTTTTCCCCTTCTGATTCCCTCCTCCATCCCACTGCAGGAGTCATGAGCAAGTGGCTGTGTGGGGGCTGTTCGCGGGGTCAGCCCACCACATGCAGGCACAGAATCTGGGGCTACGGCCAGAGAGGAGGCTCATGCATGTGAACTCCACTGGTGGTACCAGAATCCAACTGGTCTGTACCCAAGTTCTGGTTCCTCTTCTCCCACCTGCTCCCAGCTAGTGTCCAGGGGGGGTGATTGTTCGAGCAGCTGCCCTCCTGCTACTGAGGGTTGGCAAAATCTTCCTTTGGCCCCTCTCAGCCTTCTGGTATCTTCCTCAAACTAAGGTCCCATTGACTCAAACAGGAGTATTCTGTGCTGCTTTTCTTTCAAGGACCTTGTTCCTTTACTGTGATCTAACCCTGTGGAACACCTACAAATGTCCCGGGGGTAATGATCTTCATCTTTTCTCAACCCTGTTTCACCCAGTGGGGGATTTCTCCTTTGTTTGAGGGGATTCAAACCCAGATGGTGGAGGGAAGGGACATGGTGGGTTCTCTGTGTACTGGTGTTGCCCCACAGTGCGTGACAGTGAGACGCTGCAGCCCCGGGAGGAGGGAAGGGTCTACTCTAAGAATCCTCTGTGGCCCTAGACTGACAATGCCTCCACTTTTGTGGCTGGAAGCATTGTGTAAATGGCCCAGATCTGAAGACCTTTCCATCTAAGAAAATCATCCTGAAAGGAAAGTTTCTTCTAAGTCCTTTTGCAGGGCTCTTGCCCTTTCAGAGCAGCTGTGTCAGTTTGGTTGCACACACAGATAAGATTACGCAACATGATGCATAAATCTATACCTTTCAGAGATTATCTGGTGAATCCATATCTTCATATTCTTTTGATGCTTCTGCAAATTATGTCTCATTGCTGATTCGTGCTTCTAGCCTTTATTTGAGTTTGATGTTGCTGCAGCCTGCCCAGTCTTACCTGTTTTGCTGTGAGTGAGCCAGTTTCTCATGTGTGTGGTGACAAGCTTTGGCTCTGCAGTTTTGCCTACAATTTCAATGCCTACTGCTCAGTTTGAAGCGAGGGTATGGGATCCAGCTTCAGGTGTTCTCAAAGCCTCTTGTCCAACAGTGCCTTTGGAAGGGTGAATGAATGAGAATCACCATATTTGCAGGCAGAGCGAAGTCCATCCAGCTGGATGGCTGCTGGAAGCATGCTTTTCAATTCACCATTCAGATACAGTCAGTAGCCCCACTGCTTTGGAAACACTGCCCTGAAGGACACTTCCTAATGGCTCCAAGACAGTGCACACAGAGACAAAGAATTTTCTCCCTATGGCATTTCAAGTCTTTGGGGTTTTTTTGAGAATAAAAATAGGTCATAAAATCCTGAGACAGAAGCCACAAGTTCTCACCAACCGTCTGTGACATTATTTCCAGGTGTTCCTGCTCATAGCCATCATGGCCCACTCCAGGAATCCTGGCAAAGGGGCTGCCACTTTGATCTCTTTGTACCAGCTCCTGTGTACCCACCTTCTCTGCTCCTGACTTTCTTGGCTGGACTGCATATTGCCCTTGTCTGCAAAATCTATTACAATACAGAGACATTTCTTTGCTTAACCAAGGGACTTCATTTTCTATTCATTAGAAGTTTAAATGACAATTCCTGGGCATCTTAAACAATGGCCATTTGTATGGAGGCTTGAGCTAAAATTGTATTTGCATCCTTGAAGGGCATTCTCACTCAACGAAGCGGTATGGGGCCTCACACCTGGAGAGACAGGAAGATCCTGTGCCTCTCACCGCAATTTTGTCAGGTCTAATCCCACTGTTCTGCTGCCAGCAGGCTGACGCGGCATTTCACATCCAGACGTGGGAGGGCTTAATGAGGAGTGGGCACTGCCTGCCTGCTGCAGGACAGACGATTTGCTCCTCTCTTAACCTAGCACGGCTGAAAGACAGCAGAAGTACAAAAAGTATAAAAAACAGAGCCAGAAACGGCAATCCCTGCCACCAGCACATTGTTGCAAGCAGAGGACAGCCCCAACATGGCTCCTGGTGTCACCACCTGACAGTTCTCCTGCAAAGTCCCTTTGCTGCAGTGCTGCGAATCTCCCCCAAAGGCTGCTTGGGCATCAGCACGGACACTGTGAGGGGAAGGTGGTTATGTTCATCCACCCTCCCCTGCCCCCTTCATGAAGTGCTGGGAGCTGCACCTGAACATAACCTGCCAATGAGCATGGTCTCCGACCACCAGACCCACTTCTGGGGGTCTTGCTTGCCTGGGAGGTGAGCTGTCCATTTCAACGTACCGGGCTCTGAAGGGCTGAGGGGTATCCTTCCTCCCCAGGAGGTGTCACCACCAGCAGACACTGCCGACAAGAAGTTGAGTCTCCCAGGGCTGCGAGGGCAGCACAGTGGGTCCCTTCCCCCTCTGGTGATACGGGGTTGCTCAGGGTACCTGCACCATCATGGGGGCCAGAGGACAGCAAACGCCAGCCTGCAGCGATGAGGTGGGCAGTGGCGCGGGGAGGTGTCCCTTTAGTCCGCACAGGGTGTGGGACGAGAAGGGCTGTTCCTAAAAGCCGTGCCTTCCAGAAAGCTGCGAGGTGAGCATGGTGCATGGGGAACAGCTGCTGGCCAACGGCAGGAGAGGAGTGCGGGGTCAAAGGGGACACATCGAGTTGAACAGGTTGTGCAGTCTGGCTGGACAAGTGCTGCTGGATGAACCTGGCAATTGCAGAAAACTGATTGTTGAACACTTCTTCTTCAGTCCGCTCCACGACACTGCAGGCTCAAGTGCAAGGACACCCACTTCACTCTGCAATAGTATTGCATGAAAGCATCCCTGCTTTGTGCTGCCAGAGCAGAGTGTGCAGGCTTCACCTGAAAGTGGAGCCTGCTGGGGGTCGAGTAAATACTGGATGCAAGCTGCTGATTGACTAAATTTTGCCTCTCTCTGCTTATTGTCTGTGATCAGACTGTGATTTTAGTTATCTAGAATTATTTGCTGAATTGTGGGAAGTTCCATGAGTTCTGTTTCTAAGGTTTAAGACTGAAATGTATGGTATTGGGACACAGAAATAAAATGGCATTGCACCCATTCTCCTGAGCTCCCTAGAGAACTTTTGACTGTCAGAATTGTTATTAATGTTTATTATACGGAGTACACAGATTAGGTGAGTTTAACATGGCCAGCAGCTCAGCATCCACCTAGCTGCTTGCTCACTCCCCCCACAACAGGATGGGGCTGAGAACAGGAAGAGCAAAAGTGAGAAAACTCATGGGTCCAGATAAAGACAGTTTACTAAGTGAAGGACAGGGGAAAACAAAATGGAAAACAAGTGATGCAAAGGCAACCGCTCACCACCTCCCACAAGTAGACTGATGGTGCCTCGCCAGTCCCTGAGCAACAGCTGCTTCGGAAAACCTCCCTCACCCTGTTTTATTCCTGAGCACAATGCTGTATGGTACAGATACCTCTTTGGTCAGCTGGGGTCTGCTGTCCCAGCTCTGTCCCCGCCCAGCCCCTTGTGTACCCTGAGCCTGCTCTCTTTGAGAGAGAAGCAGAGAAAGCCTTGAAGCTGTGCAAGCCTGCTCAGCAGGAGCTAAACATTGGCGGGTTATCAATCAACACTGTTTTAGCCACAAATCCAGAGCACAGCACCATACCAGCTGCTATGAAGAAAATTAACTCCATCCCAGCCAGACCTGGTACAAACATCATTAGTAAAACACTAGGAATTCAGAAAGGGTGAGGGCGGAAGTTTTGAACACATTCACCATCACTTATTTAATGTTAGTTAAAATTTGCAATAGCTCAGTTGCTAGAATACTGTTAAAATTAAGACAGAGAATACAGGAGCTCAGTCCAAACACATGCTCACATCAAATCAAATGGGCATTCCCTTACTATTGTTTCACAAACTCAGTACTTGGGTGTTCGGGGTACTGCAGCAGCACTGGCCAGCACAAGCAGGACACGTGTGATGATGATCCAAGTAATTTCTCACAACTCAAGGCTACACAAGAGTTTTGGCTCTGGTCATGCAGACCAGACAGCAGTCCCAAGAGCATGCATGCACTTGGAGAAGCATAGAGCTGCTGCCATGAGATGGCGGATGGAGACAAAGGTGAGCTTGAAGAAACATCAGTAGCACCACAAATAAACCCCTACGTATGCCTATGCATCCAAATGTAGATGCACTTATATGTAACAATGATCATTAAGGATAAATAATTCATCAGTCATTATCTACAGCTTTTTTTAATAAGAGGTTTTTATGGTAGTAGTAGTTAGTGAGATGAATCCTGCAGGTAGTGGCACATACACGTGGGTACATGCATCTCAAGACACAGCCAGGATGGACTCCAGGGCAGGGGGAAAGACAGCTCGCCCACTCTCCAGTGCTCAGTGCCTCCCTGCCTGGATGCAACCCTGTCTCTGCCAGTGGGCAGCGGTGACATGGGCAGAAGTTTGGCATCCTCCCATCTGTCTCACAGTGGACAAGAGATTTTTGCTTGGGAGAAGACAACAGCTGGTGCGAAAATCCCCACGCTTGGGAGTCCCCTTCACTTCTGCCTACGCAGCCAGAGGACACCCTCTGCCACGGTGGAGGGGCTGGGTGGCAGGGCAGAAGAGCAGAGACTTGCTTAGAAGCAGGGAAAACCTCAGCAAAACCACTGCAGTCTTCAGAGACCAAGAGCTGCTCTTCAGGTACTCCTAAAAAGCTGTTGACTCCAGCCCTCAGCAAACTGTTCCAGTTTGCATCTGGGGTTGGCTTGCACGTTGCCTCTGCCACATCAAGAGGCCAACCTGTCTGCAGGACCGAGGATGTCTGAGGACCTGGACATCCCTCACCAACACAAACTTTACAGTTTGCGTGGTGACTGGGGCTTTGCTAGAGCGCAAAGAGCCCTGCCGCATCCGACAGTGCTGTCAGCTGGTGAGGCGGGTTCAGTGGGCTGTGGGCTTCAGTGCCCAGCCCTGCCGGCATGATGGTGCGTTTTCACAAGGGCCCTCAAAATCCCGTTTCAAATGCAACCACTTGGTATTTTTTTTTCGAAGGCGTCCAGGACACAAGGTGAAACAAGAGTGAAAGCAGGCTTTTTGAACTTAAAAAAATTACTTTTATTTTAGGAACCAATAAAATTATGGTAAATATTTACAAATAATTATCTCACATAAAGGTTACATAAAACCAAATGTCCACAAGTAACAGTCACTCTCATGAAAAGACACACAGATATTGAACTACGCCAATCTTATTGCATGTTTCTTCAACTAATCTAGAAATAAAAAGTGTTGCAGTCAACCATTTAACTTAGAATAGAATCACAAATTTCAGTATTGACAAGAAAAAGAATTGAAAAAACCAAATAAATGAAAAAAAACCTTCAAACGGCCCCTCCCTTTGACCCATGCCTTAGCACCCCCACTCCCCAGCCCACCTCCCTTTTTGCACCCCAAAACAAAACCCAAAACAAAAACCCCAAAATAATGTTCGACATCTTTGGCAAATTGGCACTGCTGTAATTACATTCAAATATTATAACACACAAAAGCAACACACAGCACTAAGGAAAAAACACCAAGATTTCAAGTCTGTTCTTTTCCTACTAGAAAAAAAGAATAGAAAACATACACATTTTAAGAAGCATTTTTTCATCTGTTTTGCAACAGATGTTATCCCCTACTTTCAAAGGCAATTCAACAGTTGTATTTTTACGAGTTTTTCTTTTTTGTAATTATGTTTTTTGTTTGTATGTATTTTTCACGGGGAGGAAGCTTTTATTTCTCTCCCTCTCTTTTCTTGTTCCTCTCTTTTTTAAGAAGTAAGCTTCAATGCAGGCATTGCAGACTTTGGTGGATACAACAGATATGTATTTCTTTGATGCTAGAAGTCCCTAATACAAAGTAGTTTGTCTCTAAGAAAAAAAAAAAGCCTGTTCTTTTTTTTTCTGGGAAAGGAATTCCATTTGCAATGAAATGAGTTTCTGTAATTTCAGAATGTACAAAGGCCACTAGAAAGTGAAAAACCAGGACAAGGTTTCTTCCCACACGAGGCTGAGCGAAGCGAATGGCAGGTCTAAATGCCCACAGGCCATTTTCCTGTCCCGCTTCGACAGGGCAGAGCAGGAGACCCTGGACACAAAGGTCCAGTCCGCTGGCAGCCAAGGCTACCGCAGGATTTGGGTCCACCCCTCCATGACCCCCCCGCGGTCTGAAACACTCAAGCGTGCCTACACATACACGCATGTGTGCACGCCAATTCCTACACGTGCGCCCGCCCACACTGCAGCGCTGCAGAGTTCTCCTGCAAAGGCCCTTCGTTCTGGCTCCTGCCCTGGAGCTCCTCTGCTGCGTGAGCCCCTTTGCAGGACTAGCGAGCAGACATCACAGCTGGAGCTGACACCTATGCCAGCTGCGATGTCGAAGCAAGCAATCCTGGCACCAGGCACCTCTTTGGCGTGCTTTTCACTCAGTGTTTGCATGTCAAGTCTCATTAGCTCCACCAGAAAAGCGACGCTAACTGGTTTAGATCCTTTCGGATATTTTGTTTCTCATGCTACAGAAATGCGTACCTGTGACAGGAGCGGGTTTTGGTCTAAGGGACAAAACAGGGCTCCCCAGCTGGCATCCCCAGCCTTGCACCAGCACTGAGCACTCTTGCCTCTGGCATGGAGCGGTGGTGTCCATGGCTCAGGATGTGCACCCAGCACCCATGTCAGTGCAAGCTGCCCGACCTGGCTCTGCCTGGTGACACCCATACAGGATCATCGCCTGCACGCTCAGTGAGACGCTGCAGGGCTCATTACCCAAGAGCTGTTGGCCCTCTAATGTCACTTTCTCACTGAATCTAGAAGAAAAAGCAGGTTTTCCCAGCGTTTGCTGGGACAGAGTCACAGGGTGGGTCAGCTTAATGCTGTGCTACCTGTCATGGCCATGGCCTCACGTGCTGGTGGCACACACACAGGCACACACATGCAGGAAAGCGCACAGCATCAGGGAGGACACTCGGTCGCAGACCTGTAGCTGCCAGCAGCAGACACACAAGTTAACTTCACTATGGGCCACGGCTCTTAGAAGCTATGGTACTCATGATTGGAAATAAGCGACACCGTAACACGGCTTCCTCTCTCCTCTGTGCTGAAGGACGTGCAGAATAGGTAAATTAAAGAGTAAGAAAAGGAATACAACCCCATCGGTTAAGACCAGGCACAGCAGAGCATTTATCAACAGCAAGCGGCTACCAGCACCTGGCGCACCAAGCCCACCATGCTGCCCTCGCACCGCAGCACTGAGAGCACTCGGCCACAGGGAGCCGAGGAGGGGTGACAGGTACCCCAGCACTCACTGTTGTGAGCTCCACGGACGAACCCTCCATGGTCAGAAAGGCTTTCTTCCAAAAACCACCTCTAAGCCTGTTTCTTTTTCCTTTTTTCCTGGTGCTGCTTCTTCCCTCGCTGTCTCCTTCCCCAGTGCTTCAAACACCGAGGCTGCCCTGACACCTGCAATCCCAGTGTGGATTAGAGCACTGCTTGGACGTCTCTGCATCTCTGAATCAACACGCACTCTCTGGCCCTGTGCTCCCAAAGCCAGGAACATTCTTCTGATTTGACAGCGAACAAACACAGCTTTTGGTCTGCGGATCTGGTCCTGAGACATCCTAAGCTCTGCAGTCAGTGGAGCTGCCTAACGATAATGCCTCTGTAATTGAACCTTTGGACACAGATGCTAAATAAACTCAGTGCCCACAGCGTTTTACATCTTCACAGTTGCACTCACACAGCATTTGACTGAGGGTTTTCTCAACAAGTCAGTTCATGTCACCCTGTCTCACAGCGTCTGTTGATTTCATCTTATGGCAGCGTCTTCCTTCTCCATCTCTCAGATTTCACTTCTCAGCCTGTGCTGGATGAAATTTACTGCTGGAGAACCTACTACTGGAAAACCCTCCATCTAGCCAAGCGTACTAGAGAGTTTAGTGCTGAAACTGCCTAAAGGCACTTTACAGGGCTGATTTCTGCAAGGGTCTAGTAATGATACACTGCACTACAGGGCGTCCCGCCTGAGCAAGGGGTAGGCAGGGCACCCCAAACCCCCATGCTGGTCTTGCTCTCTCCCCTCCTTGCAGCCCCAATGGGTCATTTGCTTCCAGCTTACACCTCACCCAGTGACTCCCCATGAGATGGAGTGGCCGTGGAGGAGGGGGTGGCAGCAGGCGACTCTCCACCACCCCCAGAGGACTGACCACCTTCTGCCAGCAGTGCCTTTCAAAGATGCTCCCCGAGAAGGAGGATTCCCCCAGTGGAGAGTATGGACAGGAAGTCCAGGCGCTCTGGGGAGACCAGTTTGTAAATCCCAGGTAAAATATTCTCAAGAACAGAAAGTACTGTCAAGAGCGTCTTTTCCAGAAGTACAGCGTGCATACTCAATGGGCCAACTCTTACTGGCCTTTCTTGCCGGGAAGCAGTCCCAGCAGACGTGAGTGAGCCATGACTGCCATGTTTGGGAGGTGGGCCGGTCGCAGGCTCCTGCCTTGCACATGCAAGGGTGGGAGTTTGGGGTTTCACCTCCGTGGCTCTGACCAGAACTTGTACACTGCCCGTGCACCAGCACCATCCTTGCCTGCACCCCCATCCGGCAGAATGGAGCCCACCACAGTGCCTGGCAAGGTGGCTCTGGCCGATGTCTGCCCTCAGGGAGTCACGATGAAACCACAGGGCCAAGCCAGGTCTGAGCACCTCGTGCCTCTTCATCCAGTGGCATCCACGCATCCTTCAGGGGAAATACCCCCCGCCCCCAACCCCATGCTTTTCCTAAGTCCGCAGCCCAACTACAAGCGCTGCCGTCCTGAACATGCTAACATCTGCTGAAGTCTTGTGTTTGGTCTTCTCAATGTTATCTGAAATGGCATATATCACACAAGCCATGCCACTGAGGAAACAAATAAAAGAAGCGTGTTTGCAAGGCAGTATGCAGAGTGGGTAAAGGACCCACATACTGTCAACAGGAGCTGCTGTTCCCTCACTGGGCAGACAGAAACAGTCCTTTTAGCCCAGCCTGGTCAGCAAGCAGGTGGTGTCTCTGTAGCTGGTGTAGCTCAGCCCATCTCTGCTCTGGAGCCACCACCTGCACCCTCACCACCTGCAGTCAAACCCTCATTTCTTTTCTCTTCAGCCAAGGCACTGGAGGGCCTCATCCCTTCCCGAGCTCACAGAGGTGTGTGTGCTTAGGGTGCAGACAATGCACACCCCTCAACCAGGGGCTCCTGTGGAGTCCCCATGCGACCAGCATCCAGCAACAGAAATTACCTTTGCAGCTTTGTCACCAGGGTGCAAGCAATCATGGGGTTCTCAGAAAGGGAGGACACCGAAGCAATGCTTCATAAGGTTCCCTGTGTAAATTGTCCATTCTGTTACTTGTCTTCAGTTAAAAACAGGTGTGTATCAGCTATTAATTGCTGAAAAATGAAAAGCAGGACTTTTCTCAGTGGTAAGTTTGTCACAAAACTTACTTCTGGATTAGGGACACAGTTTGAAGGACTCTGGCCAAGATCCCTGATGGGCCCTGTGAACGTCTTGCTGAAATTTCATTGAGCCGGTAGGACCTGGGTGCCTCCATGGCTTTTGAGGATCTGAACACATCTGCCCTGGAAACTTGGAAGTGATGGCTGCGTTTCCATAGGGTGAGAAGATGCCACCGGAGTCGGGAGAGGGAGCTTCTTAATGGGTCAGCAGACATGCAGCATCAACAACGAGGTGGGGAGGGAGGAGAGAGAAGAGTGTTAACTCAGGAGCTGCCATTTCTGAGAAATGTTTGTAGAGCTGGAAGCAAGTTTTTGTTCTTGAATGTTCATCCACAGGAATGCATCTCAGGTACAACACCAACAACCCTTCTTCAGCCTTGGGACACACACAAGCAAGCACAAACAGGACCCCTCTGCAGTGTCAGTGATGCTCTGAGTGGATGAGGATGGTCAGGTTGGGATTAAGGAGGCTATGGCCAGATCTTCACCTCACCGGGACCAGGGAGCTTCTCGACTGCGCTCAAGAAGAGGGGATGGGGTCATGCCCATCATCCATACGTGGCTGAGCTTGGCTGCCCCTCGGCCTGGGGCAGCGGTAGGCTGCAAGGAGAAATCAGCAGTTCTCCTGGCTCCATGAAGTGGCAGCGATTGGTGTAGTTGCTTAGCGGGTTGTTTATAGCCACTCTCCTCTCTTCATTAGCCCCAGGAAGCTGCATGCATGTCTGGACTATGGCAGCTTGAATTTGAAATGCCTTCACTGAAATGCAAAGACCCCCAAAATGAGCACCTTCCACTCCAGTTTGCCTTGGAAAGCACATGTGGCCACCCCACGCTCGGTATGCCCTGCACAGTATGTCCATTTAACAAAAATCATTACCGTGGTATTTTTCTCCCCCTTCCTCTCAGGGCGTTCATAATTAGGTTTTAGCACACAACCTATTGAAATGTACATAAGGTGTCAAATATTATTTAGGAATTCCTTCTTGGATGCTGCTTAACTTGAAACCAGAGAATTTGTTTCAGCACTCATTATGATGACAAATGAACATAAATGAATATTAAGCAGTAAAATGTCACAAAACTGCCAATGTCCTTCAGTTGCTCCTGTGTTTGATACCAGCATATAACATGATCACACACGACTGTCAGATAGGATGCTCTGTACAGAAATGACATCAGCCCAAAATACAGCCACAAGGAGTGTTAACCTGGTTCAAAGTTGCTTAAAGCTTACTGAATTCTTTGAATCAGTGCACCAGTTTCAAAACACATTTTCAGATGTGTTTTGAGTTCATATTTGTACAATGTTGCTGCTTATGCTTAAGCCACTCTTATAGTAACACAAACAAGCAAGTATTTACAGTGGTGCTTGTGTAAAATTGAGCAGACTGATTTTTTTCTTTGCCACCAAAAAAAAAAAAAAAAAAAAAAGAAAAAAAAAAAAAAAAAAAAAAAAAAAAAAAAAAAAAAAAAAAAAAAAGAAAATTGCCTTGAGTCTCACAGCCTGTTTCAGTGTGCAGCAAGAGGAAGCTGCCCCAAGTGGGCTGCTCACACCTCTTCCTTATCCCCAGATACAGCCGTGGCACCCACAGGCGATTAAAGCAGTAGCCAGCCGGCTGCAAAATACATGAAGCTACTGCGTGTTTTTGATCACACAGAGCATCAGGAGAACCACTTCCTCCTGTTCCTTTGTTTCATTTGAGACCCAGTCAACATGACCAGATTTAAGAACACAACAATAATCAGTTCACTAAGTTTAAAGAGCAAAATTTCAATTAGCTTGTGCCTACTAGGTACTTTCTCCTTCCCTTGCAGCGTGGCTGGCATGGTTGCAGCAAGGTGACTCATCACAGTTGTTCCAGGCGGTGCATGCAGTCATCACTGGTGCCCTGGGCTCTGGCGTCAGTGGCGGTCATAGGCAGCAGCAGCCGCTGGTGGGGCTGCCCCACGGGCTGCAGCGCTGTAGTAGTACGGGGAGCCTGCAAGAGAAGAGACAACCATGAAGAAGACAAAGGTGGAAAGGTGCCAGCTTGCCGCGTGCCGACACGGGCAGCAGAGAGCTCTGCAGCCTGAGCTGAGACTCACAGCAATAAAGGCTGGGTAATTAGAATAAAAATCACATTCATGCATTCTGCATGAGAACGGTGCTATTGTTGCTTTGCATTTCTGCCGGCTGTAGGGTACCTGGTTCCCCTCCTCCACTCAAAACATTAGTTTCATTTACTTCACCAAAAAAGTGGATTACTTTTCAGAATGGAAGGTCAAAATGTTCCAGCCCCAACACATTACCACACTCTGACCTCTGCTTTATTTTTCCCCTCCTTTTGGGAGGAGAAGGTTGAACCCCAAAGCGTTCAACATATTTCACTTGACTCAACAATTCCCCCTCTTCTCAAACTACTTCTATCAGGGAATAACCCCCTGGATTTTGCTTAGCTCTGGCAGTGACCTTGGAGCTCCAGAAGGAAATACCAAGTTTGTGCTACCAGATCTGCTTCAGGATGACAACACTGCGCTGGCCTCTGCCGGGCCAGGGAAAGTCCTTTGGCATCCAATGCTTTTGTTGAAGTGAGAAATTGCCTTCAGAAAATATTGGTAACATTCTCTTTCACTTTGTAACAAATTTGAACTCTGAAAGCAGTTTACTACTACCTTCAGCAAATAATGCCTCATCCAACGAAGTATCTGATACTCTGTATCACAGCTTTTGAAATGCATGCGTAAGCCTCAAACTGATCAAATTTATGCTCTATTTTTTTGACTGAGTACATGTGTTACACACCTGAATGAACTATGCAGGTGAGTCATAAAGCTTTGCAGATTCATAAACGTTGAGGCACGCATCTACCAAGACAAGGCCTGAAAAGTATCGGCAATGACTTTTCTGCCCTGCAGGGCTAAGTACTGGTAGATTGGGCGATCACCAAAGGACCACCTGGAACCTGGACCATTTGCTTGGATGAGGGAGAGTCTCTGACTTCAGATGAATCCAGAGGGACACCAATCTGTCCAGACAGCACCAGCTATTAAACACCTTCCATGTGCACCGCGGAGGAAACCAACTCTGTATTGGTGTAAGAAAAGAGTCGGGAAAAAAATTTTTCAAGGCACTACCATTTTGGTCTCCAAGTCACCCGCAGTTCCACATGCATGAGATGCAAGGCACACTGCAGTGTGAAAGAAGCCCCTTGGAAGGACTCCCACCTGGACATGTACGTCTGAGACCCCCAGGCAGGTCTGGATGAGCGACAAAGAGCCAACAGGAGGAATAGCTCTGGAGCAGGGTGGGCTGTAGGGTCTGGTCTCACGAGTGACCCCATCCAAGAGCTGCCAGCCATTCTGAACTCCCTGCCTTTACCCTACTTGGGACAGCAGCCTGGCAGATGCCATCAAGGGTCTTCATGGCTGGGGACATGACTTGTCACAGAGTGGGTAATTTCTGCAGCTTCAGTGAGGCAGAAGAGCGGGCCGCTCCAGGAGAAGACGGAGTGGGGCCTGTGGACCCCTCAGCAAAGCATCGATGGCAGCAAAGCCAAAAGTGCGGTTTTGGCCGCTCGCTTCCCACCCCGGACTCTAGCAAACCTTGCTCCAGCAGGTCCAATGGCTGCCCAGCACCTGGGCGTGGGCTGACCCTGGCTGTTCCACCACCATGGCCCCAGCACACCCTCTGGAGCAGGAAGGATAATCCAGCCCTGGGCTGCTAGTTGCCTGCTCCCCACTGAGTCAAGGAGCCTCTGCCTGGGAAGCTGGAGAACCTCCTGATCTCCCCTCCTCTTCCACAGCCTCTGCTGAGAGCTCTGCTGTTCACCCCAAAATGACCTGAGTGATTACTTGAGGGCTGCTGGTTCAAAAGCCCAAGCACAGAGTGAGAATCAAGTGGCCAGCCTCTACAAGGAAGCCCACAGATGTTTACTGTTAACCATCAGCCCAAGATGGAGGTATAATTGCAACATGGAGGGCTTACTCCACCTTCTTTCCAAACCGGCCTTGGTGAGCTGCCTGGAGCAGTTCCCAGGGCTGGTGAAATAAGCCATGCTGCCCAAGAGGACATCCCAAGGAGACAGCCCCACCAACTGAAACACTGCCTGAAAGGCTCTTCCACCCTACCTCGCTGTTGTGGATCCACCAGGATCCATCTCACAGGCAAGCCCACCTGTTTCTTCTAGGCTGCTTTTGTCCTGAGGGCCACATCAGGAAATCAGCTCAGGCCTCATCAGCAGCCTCCTGCCACTCATTTCCAAGGGAGCACAAGGCAACACATCTGAAAAACAGAGCTCAGCCAAGAACTGCTATTGCACGGTATATGCAATGCGCTCCTTGGCACAGCGATGAAGAATAAACTTCTTCCTCATGATCACAATCCTACCACAGCATATGATACTCTGCTGCTGCAACCCTGATGGGTCAGAAACAGTGGGGTTTGGCTACAGGAAGGTGGCATCTGCATCAGTCAGTGCTGCAGCAGCATGGGAGCTTGTACACGGCAGGGGTCTGCACTGTCCTCAGCACCATCCTCAGCACCCCAGATATCCCCAGTTAAATATCATGCAAACCCACTGCAAAAGGCTGGGTTTAAAGATGATAAACAAAGCTTCAGGACTGTGGTCCCAACTGTATAGGAGGATAGTCTTACCATACACAAGAGTAACTCAAGGCAGTCAGTAAAATCACTGGCCAGGCTAAGCATTTGCAAAGATGTTTGCCGAACTTTTAGGCAGGAGCCCATCTCACCTAGGTTTATTAACCAAAAGGTAAGTATTTTAATCCATAATCAATGGAGGCAAAGCAGATCCCTTCAGAGGGTCATCATTACATTTACACTTGCATAAGTGCACAGCTGACAGCCTTCTGTTATTTGCTGAGGGCAACCGCTATCCTGGGCTGGATGGACGTTCCTCTTCCCGATAACTGACATCAGGTTAACAAGCCCCAGCCTCAGGAACCATATTTTGTGGAGGAGAATACTGGAAAGCTTCACAAGGACAGTGACCATTAACTGCTGTATATTGTGTATGCCAGCCAAACACAAGCAATTAAAACCATGGAAGCCTTCCCTGGCCAAATGAGGCAGTCTTGAATGAGCAAAGGCAAACTGAACAGCTCACCAGACTTTGAAATGTGCATGCCCTGTCTAGATGGGGTTTTGGGGATGTTCTCTGTAGCCAGTGAACTGGGGGCTGCGCTCTCAGGGGTGCTGAGTTTGTCCGTCCACATCCCTTCACGGTCACTCCTGCTGCCTGGGAGTCCTTGAGGATCATCTCCCACTCCAGGGCAGGCAGCGTCTTGGGGTAAAACACCTTGCAGGCCCACACAGAGCTGGGTGGAACTGCTGTCCTCACCCACTGCAGCACCAACAGGTGAATGGGGAGCAGGGGGTGGTGATGCCCAGCTCCCAGGTGTGACCACCAGTGGAGAACCTCGTCCCTGCCAGCACCAGCATCAGCACTGGCCATGGCAGCTCAGCTCAGGCAGAGGGGTGGAAGATCCAGGGAAGGCATCCAGCAGCACCAAACAATTTCACCCTGATCTACGGAGCAATGCATGGGTCCCACCGGCGCCAGATGCAGCACTTCCCGAAGTTTGGGGGTAAAGGGGGTGTTTTGGGGGTCAGGGCCTTCACTCTTCCCCTCCCTCTTCCTCCGCTGCTGTTCTGACTCAGTGCAGCTACCAAAGCCTATTATTTCTCTCATGCTTTCCAAAGGCCTTACACTTCTCTCAAGTGTGATTTTTCCAATTTGCCTTTCAGCAGTGAAATCAAAAAAGCTTGTATTTAAAGTGAAAAATGAAAATAGCATATCACAAAGCGTTCACTCTTTCTCCTTGTCACCATGCCCCCATACAGAACAGACTTGTCTGTCCTTCTGTTGTTTTTCCTTTCTAATTCATACTACCATCAATTTATTTCTTGACACAGTCATTTCTGGCATCTACTTGTTCTCAAATCTTTTCACAGAAACCCACAGGAAGAACTGAATCTAATCCTAATTCACCGGCTCCAAGCCCTGTCCTCACACAATGCCATGCCAGCACCGGTAGCTGCGGCACCACAATGGTGCAGGCAAACTCTCCCAGCCAGTGCACAGGGACCACATCTGGGCGGGAGTGGGGACACCACATCAGACGAAATCTGCCGCAAGCAGCGTCAAGCTGAATGCAATGAGCAAAAATGGTAAAGAAGTTATTGCAACAAGCCAGCACAAAATTGAATCGTTTCTCTTCATTAGACTGTGTTGCTGTTATCCGCTCCTAGCATGTGCGTTTTGAACTGACTCTAGGCTGGCGTGTGCCAGGACTCACTGACAGTGATGAACTGAGCCCCAAGCACCCACGTGCTTGCTCTCCTGTGTGCTTGTGTGCGCACCTCCCTGTGCATCCCTGTACTGTACCAACTGCAGGTCATTCACAGCACAGTAGGGAAAAAAAAAAAGAAAAAAGATGCCCCTTTCTCCACCTCCTCTTCTGGCTTTGAGATGGGGACCCCTGCTACAGTCACCGAGCCAGATACCACCCAAGGGTTTGCATCCTCTTGCCAGCACATCCCTCTGGAAACTCAGGGTCTGTCCTCACTCTGGCCGTAGTCGGTGCAGGACTGAGCCATCCCAGACAGCAAAGGCTGCCATGCCCCTGCTGCAGAGCTGGGCGTGGGTGCCACTGGGGCCGATGACAGGACAGGAGAGCAAGAAGATACCACAGAGCTGCAGCAGGTAACCGTCTTCTTGTTCTGCCCCTAATTCTGTTGACCACTCTGGAGGACTGCAGCTTGGTTGTCTCCCCTTCCACAAGACCTATGGGGCACAGCATCTGGGACTGCCCCAGAGAAGAGGGAGCATGGTCACCTGTTTGCATCCGTTCCCATGCCAGCTGGGGCAGACATGGGTGGGTTGCCCAGCGCAGAGAAGCAGAGAGCACCAGAGCAAGGGCAGAGCAGGCACAGGGGTGATGGGGAGCAGCCGGTCCTCTGCTGGGACCAGATCCCCACTCCTGCACACCAAGAGCATGGTCCTGCCTTCCCTTGGAGAGACACTGGCTCATTCCTCTTACTGCTACTCCACACTCACAGGACACAGACCAGGGACTAATGACCAAAGCCTCTCCACTGTTCTCATCTCGCTCTGTTCCTATTCTCTTATTCCCCCCAAATAATTTTTCATCCCAAGTATTCTTCCTGCCACTTGCAAATCACAGCATCTCTCCTTTTAGCTCCTCTTTCACACGTCTCAGCCTGGTGTGATTGCTGCGGTGCAATTCTTCCTTGCTAGCACAGGGAATTAATTGAATGTAGGTGCTGTTAAGTGCTTACAGTATTACACTTTCATCTCAGTGAAGGGAGCGGGACTTAGTAAAACAAACTGTGTCAGGCCATGTACCAGTCCTGATTAATTTTGTCAAGGTTTCTGCTTTGAGGCTGATACTGCCAGAGCTTGCTCTCAGGAGAGAATTACTAAATGCACTCACGTATACTCCTGAGAAGAATGGAAGCATCCTGGATATAGTTTAAATTGACCTCCTCTCTACTGTGGGTGCTCAGGCTCATCACACAGAGCCTTCTCGGCGTGCAAGGAGACTTGGAGCAGAATTTTAAGGCTCTGCCACAGATTCCTACTTGCCCTGAATTACCAGTGGGGTTAGCAGGCACCTAGGGAGAAGGGCGTGCAGGATCAGGCTCCAAGGGACAAAGGCAGAGCTGTGGATAAGCAGGATCTCTGCAGAAACAAGAGATGTGTCTGACCTGCAGGCTACAGCTGAACACGGAGACATTCTCACTCAGGTCCTACAGCTGTACCTGGACCTTGCAGTGTCTCTTGGAGCACCAGCTCACTGGTCTTGCCCTCCAGCACTGTGTACTATGGGCAAGCGGGCTGGGCTTCCCCACTTCAGTGTTGGGTCATGGACCTTTGCAAAGCTCTGTGTGGTATGATGTTGACTGCTAATAAGTGCCTTTCCAAAACCAAACACCATTTTGCTTTTGGTGCTTTTCTGACAGAGAGGCTTGAAATGAAAGGGAATCCAAGGGTTCAGCTTGCTGAGACCTCACTGCCCCAGCTCTTACATAGTGCCCATGTGGCGTTCAAGCAGCACAGGGAGGTACAGGCTACAGCAGCTCTCAACCAGCTCAGCAGTTCCTGCAGCAATGACAGGAACAGGGCAGAACAGGTATTTTAAAACTATCAGTGGCCAGACAAGGGGATTCCCTATCCAGGAAAGTCCAGCACTCCCAGTTTTGTGATGAAGCTGAACTGGAATGGTAAGTTCATCCTCAGGACTTGCTGCAGAACAAAAATTCCAATTTCTTCTTCTTTTTCATGCAACAAAACTTCCAGTCTTGTACCTCCAAATCAGTGAGTCATTGCACACTCAAAGCAATATAAAGTTATCTGTGCAATGACTGAGTCTGTGTTTACTGGAAGGTAAGATTTTGAAAACACCGAAACAAAGTATTTTGAAAAGGATAAAAACCAAGGAAGCCAAGATTATACATTTTAACAACTCCCACCAGCAAGAAACGCTAGCATTGTTGTCATTATACTGTGAAACATTTCCATTTCAATAAAGCTGCAGTTTCTGAAGGAGGTGGTAGCATCCAAATCTTTTTGTCCTTGCCTCATTTACACACACGTTCATAGCATGCTGCTGGGTCAGTACTGCTGTAGAAATCTTCACCAGCCTGAGACATGAGCCTTGCCACAGGGAGCACGCCATCCTTTCAGCTGTGCTCATATGGCACACCTCCAACACAGTCAAAGATGAGACGGAATTTACCCCTAAAATGTATCATCCGAAAAGGAAACAAGAAAAAGAGAAAGAAGAGGAAAAAAAGGGAGTGACACAGGCAAAAGTTGTCCTGGCAGCAAGTGGCTGGCTCCTGACCAGCCTCTGTTTTAAAGTCTTCTTCTGAGCCAGACTTGTCTATCTCCACCAGCTGCGGGGCACCATGGGGACGTACCCTGCCCTGCACCCTGGCCAGCACACTCAGAGCTTATATGAGCCCATCATCTCAAATGAAGAGCCAAGGAGGTCATGGGCCCAAGCTGCTGCTGCCAGAGCCGAAGGGCCACTACCAGTCCCTGTGGGGCAGCGCGGAGCTCCAAGATGGCTTTCAGGGTAATTCCGGACTGGCTCTGGTGTGGCTCTGGTGCAGCTCCAGTGTGGCTCCAGTGTGGCTCTGGTGTGTACGTCCTCCCCTGTGGAGCTGTGCACCGACAGGCAGGAGCACAGTGCACAGCCCACGAGCCTCACCAAAAGCCCTCTCTCCACAGCACAGGGCAGGGTTGGGGCTGGGTTTTCATTTACTTTTAATATCATGCCAGTTTCTTTATTGGTTTGCAAGCAAAATTTAAAAAGCCACCCAAAACCTGGCTTCCCAGGCCTGTCCATGCAGCAGACCTTTGCTAAAGCAGCTCACCTACTTCCAAAGGAGTTGCAAAATTAGAAATGAAGGAAGCACGGTGCACGCTCTTTCCCCTGGCTACAGCAGCTTCCCCACACGGCCAAGCCAAAATCCTGCAGGCACTGCCGGCTGTGGCCATGGAAACTGCAGGTTTAAGCACAGGGACTCCCCTGGCTTTGTGCAGCTATGCCCATCCATATTAGCTGGAGATCTGTCCATTGATTTATGATGGAAGCGCTAACAAACCCTTAAATGTGGCACGGCAAATAGCAGCATTATACCAGCACCATGGCATGAGAGGCAGAGGCTGTCTATTGCTCCCTGAGGATTTGTTTAAGGACAAGAACCATGATGAATACAGCCTGGGTGGCTCAATTACATGGGGACTCAATTACTTAAAACAAAGAAACTGGATGAAAAAAGTATGACAAAAATTCAAAATTATTTCACTGCTGGAGGTCACATATAACAGCCCTGTCATCCATAAATCTGGAAATCTCTAAGGCATGCTACTCCTGTGTTGAGAGATGACAATTAATTGGTATTTTACTTACCTCATCCATGCAAATTATGCAGGGAAAAATTCTAATTACTGCATGCTACATGTATATAAGGTCAAAGTGGGCCAGCTTTTGACAGTGGTGTAAAATGGATTATGTTTATCCTTCACATGAGGGCCATGATCCTGCATGAGCTACAGGGCTCCTGCCCCCCCACGGCTTGTAGGGACCGTGCTGGTGTCAGTGAGGCTGCGTGGGCACAGCGGTCCTTTGCAGAGGAGAGATGGATCAGGCAAACACACAACTGGGAGCAAACACAATGATTGGGGAGAAATGCAAAGTGATTCAACAAGCAAGAAACAACACCTTGCAAAGTGATGGGGCTCACATTCGGCCTTAGCACTCCAAGTTTTGTCTGAACAGGATTCCTTACCCTCCAAAAAATGGGGATCCTGCCTTCCAACAACATTCCTTGTCTCTGGAAGGATTTTATAGGGCAGAAACAGGAAGACAACAGGTTTGGGCAGGGGCTTCTGGCTTGTGAAGGGAACCAAGAGCATTTGTGCGCCCCAAGGGAGACCTGCAGTCCCGCATGGGGACCGAGCACAGGGACTCAGGACCACGCCAGGACACACGTCCTGCCCACCCCAGCAGTAGACGATCACTGCTGGACTGCAAACAAGGCACAGCTTGCACTGAGTCCCCAAGGTGGGGACGGCAACTTACCCAAAAGTCCAGGGTTGGGAAACCTCCAGGAGTCGTTGTATGTCGAATATTGTGGGTGGCTGTATGGGCTCCCAGAAAACTCGCTCCCTAAGTTAAAGAGAAAAAAGACAAAAAAAAAGATCATTTGATTTGAGACTGCAGCTACCGCTGGGGGGAAAAAGAGGTCTTCAGTGCATGTTGTGCTCCAGTGACAGCCTTAGTAAAAGCACTGTTAGCCACCCTCTTTGAGGAAGGGTAATATGGGTGGGCTAATTATTAAATAGATGGGTGCAGCCATCTTTTACACGTCCTTTTCATGCTGCAGCCCAGGCCTGCCGAGCTGGTGGGATTTTCTCAGGCAGCCCATGCTGCAGGAGCAAGAGAGCGAGGAGGGATGGAGAGGACTCTGGGACACGCTAACGGGGCTGGCCCTTGCCCCTACGGCCCTACAGCACTCAGGGCAAGAAACACAATACAAGGACAGGGCTGCTTAGATAGGCTCTCTGCTGTCAGGAGAAGATGAACCAGCTAATCTTCTAGATGCTGGGTACCCTTCCACGCTCTCCAGGAGTACACGGTCTTGGTCCCAGATGTCCGTCCAAAACTACAACCCAAGGAAAGGGATGCTTGCATCAGTTTCAGGTGGCTTTGAAACCCTCCAAACAAAGGCACAAAAAAGGCTCAAACAGTTACTGTTATTTATCTCCTCACCAGCTCCCACTTTCCCCATCTGTTTGTTCTCTTCACATGTCACCTCCTGTTTCATACTTCAGCTGCAAGCTCTTCAGGACAGAGCCTTGCACCATGGGACTCTGACCCTGGGCAGGGCACCCGGCTCCACCACCACGCAAATACCAACACCGCTGCGGATTTATTAGGAAATTTTCCATGAATGACAGTTTCCTGCTCTCCTCCTCTCCTTCTCCCTCTCCCCTACACAAATATATGCACGCAAACACAGCACGGCAGGAGAAAGAGTAGGTTTCCTACGGCAAGAGTAGAGGGCTGCCAGGCCACAGCAGCAGATGCTCACTGCAACCTTCGCCTGTTCTGGTCCTTGGCGCTGGTGTAGCTGCCACCCTGTACCCAGGGGCTGCCTCTACCCCAGCTGCGTAGCAGACCCCTGACGCCACGTCTCCAGCTGCCCGGGCTCAGCACCCCCGGCCGCATGACCCACAGACCTGTCCAGGGACCACATCTCGGTCCCCGGGCCAGTGAGTGGTCTCGCTCAGGACACAGTTTAGGCGAGTTGCTGATCCACTGGTCCCAGGGGAGAGTGGATGATGCCCTGGCAACCGGCGGGGTCAGGCTGCCTGTCGTGAGGAGCTCCAGACTCGGCAGTGTGGTGGGCTGCAACAGCTGTGCAGTCCTGGCAGCCGCTGCGGCCGCCTGCAAAGGTATTTTCTGCCAATACAGAAGTAACACAGGTAGGTGTCGAAATATAGGGTCGGGTCCAGGGTAGCTTGGTCTCCATCCACATGATGCTGCTTCAGTAAAAATGAGCTGCCTCTCAGCCTACACCAAAGGATGCCAGTAAACATGCTGAATGCGCTGACAGCAAGAGCCGCCCATCACCAGGGGATCTCCGTTAACACCCCTTCCCTGTTTCTCACAACCCTTCAGACCCATAGGACTGCACCCACCAGCCTTGACCTGCTCTTTCCCCCACTGACCAAGCATCCACGGACAGGGCAATGAGATGATGCCTGAAGCCAGCAGCAGCAAGCGCTCCCATGCTCAGCGCACCTTACTGTCTTGACTGCATTTCTTCAAAAGCCCAGAGCAGGTTTTCATTACTGCCTCTGAGGACTGGCATTAATTTACCTCAAGCCATGGCAAATTGAGCTGTTTCCAAACCTTTCTTCCTGGTGAAGCACATCGTATCTACATTTCCTCTCTGCTCCCTATCCTTATGGATGATAGATGACTTCACTACCTGAAGGTTACCTCCGTGACAGTGCTCACTCTGAAAGAGTGAGGCACGGTGAGGATGGTGAAGCCAGAAAAGATGTCAGGAGCCACCCACAGTACCAGGGCCACTGGCAAAGGCATCCCCATTGCCTTCCGCCAGCCAGGGAGCAAGCTCCCTCCTGCAGGACACAGCAGCTCCTGTCTTGTCCCTTCTTCTGCCTCCTCACTGATGCACCTGAGGCTGTCTGCTCAGCCAGAGCCCTCCCTGCTCACCTCCTGTTCCCAAAGCCCCCCCAGTTTCCAGCAAGCCTCTGACCCAGCTCTGCCCTACTGGTGTTCACCCAAGCCTGCAAAGCACATGGGCAGCAAACTGGCTGGTAACTTCATGTGTGAGCGATATGATCTTTCCCAGTCCTTGAAGGCTCATGGCCACGTCCTCCTTCCAGCGTGTGCTGCACAAAAATCCCTTCATCTTGTGGGTACCTCTTCTATGGGGAGAGGCTTGCACACCACCTTCCCCAGTGGTTTCATTTCTTCCTTTCCACAGGGCAGCAAGAAATGTAGAGATTTAGCCCTGTTTTAGTTGCACAAAACACTTGTGCTGCCTGACCAAGACGACACACAAAAGCCAAGGGGACCAAGTATTGCTGCCACATCCTCCCCTGGAGCTGCGCAGTGCACAGAGGGGCAGGGTGGACAGGGCAGCAGGACAGATCCTGATCCCCATGGCAGGCTGTTTGCACAGGGTGTGCAAAGAAGCCTTCCCAGCTCCTCCATGCACTAGTAGCACCCCAGGCTTCGAACAAAGCCCATGGTGAGCTGCTGCGCACCTGCAAGAGCTGCACCCTGAGGGAGGGCATGTGTACCCACCTGAGGACAGGACAACACCTCATTTTCAGCTGTCCCACCACTCTCCCTCCCTCCCCTTCGCACCCGACACTCTCCTCTCCCATCGTCCTGGGGCTGCACAGACCTGGTCCGTCCCGCACCAATGCTGTGCACGCCGCTGAGTGGGCAGCAGTGCTTTCTAAATGCTCATCAGCACTGCAGCAGGGCTGCGGGTGGGAATGGGCTGACATTTCATTGTTTCATCCTCTCCTGCCTTGCTCTCCTCCCCCACCATCCCCACTGCCCTCCTCCCCACACTCACACACAGACACACATCGTGGACCCTCTCTGGGGGATGCTCCGGTGCCTGTCAGGCTGAGGCTTCCAATTCTCTGTTTTTTATGCCTCAGTGGTCAGGGTGTCAAGCTCCTGCAGTACAGACCAGCCAGGAGCTCGAGGAGTCACTGAGCACCATCAGCTCAGTGACAGTATTGCTTGCTTCTTAACATACTCTGCATATCCATCAGCCTTGCAGGGAAAAAAAAAAAAGAGAGAGAGAGAGACAGAGAGAGAGAGAGACGGGGGGCAGGAAGGAAAATGAGAGAAAAGAAATACAAGAGACGGGAGGGGAAAAGGAGAAATGGGGGAGAAAGTCTCAAGCCCTGCTGCTACCATTGCAGCACTTGGGCAGACAAATGGTCCAGCTGTAAGTGAAACTAAGCTAGATGAATGAACACTGCATGAATGCCTTGTGATTTCCACCAGATATTCCAAGGTCCATCAGCTACACTTCTTGACAGCACTGCTTAGCGGCCAGCCCTCGCCCCACTCAAAAACACAACGAATCAGCTACCCGCGGACACGCGCACATGCAGTGTGTTGCACATACATGCACAGTGCCTGACCGCGCTGCGAGGAAGGGGTGGCAATCGAACCCATCGCTCCTTCACGTGAAATGGTAAGCCCCCTCCTTAATAATTCTCACATCACCGAGACACAAAGACACCAAACCAAGGGCTTCTGCTAGAGATAGCCCACCTCTCGCTGCAGACCTGACTCCACCCTGCCACAATGCTTTTTGCAGCTGTAGCCCAAGAGGGGTCAGACCCTTCCGTCACCCCCAGAGGCAGAGGTGCAGGGGAGGAGGCAAGAAAGATTCCCAGTAACACTGCTGCTACAAGGCAGCAGCAAGCCCTGGGAGATGCACTCCACCCTGAGACGGCGGGACAGAGGCACAGTCTCCTTGCCCATGGGGTGAGCCCCAGGGCCAGCTGCAAACAGAGTCTGATGGTGGTGGATTGACCCTCTGCTGCAGGCAAAACAGCGTTATTATCCATTCTGCAGCACCACGTTGTCCATCCTGCAGCATTTTCTCTGGGGATTATCAACTCATGTTTACCAGTCTGTTTGGTTTTAAGGTAAGCCTCCTGCAAGTTTCCTTTCTGATGTGCAGAGAAACTGAAAAGTGTGAGCTTAAAAATCTCAAGAAACAAGAGATGAAGAAAGAGATTTCACGGTGTCTTTCAAACTGCCATGGCTTTAGAGAACTGCTCCCACAGAGGATGCAGGCACCTCTGTGCACTGGTGCTGGACTTGGGGCAGGAGGGTGCTGAAAACCTTCCTCCCCCACTGAAAGGCAGAGGGATGGGGCAGATGCTCAAAGCAGGGCCAGCTTTGATATAGGACATGTCCAGCCAAGGTGTGGCAATCTCCCAGGATGGAGAAAGCTTGACCGCCATCACTGCACTACTGCAGTTCACCGCGCAGAGTAACTGGCTGTGGTCCCATTAGGTAGCACAGCAGTAATGAATGTGTCCTTTAGCCTTGTCTTCTTAGGACCGTGTGGCACTTACTTAACACCAGCAGAAACCAGCAGCCTAGTCAAACACGGAACATGCTTGTTACCCAGCTGCTGGTACCTTTGGATTGAAACACAGAATTTGAACAAACACTCAACAAAGAAATTTTATATGTCACTTCCAAGTTCAACACATTGTCATGGTCCCTAGAGTCACAGAAGACCCCATGAAGCAGAAGCTCCAGAGCCAGTACCACTCAGCTAGAGCCAGCTACGTGAAGGCGGACATGTTTGGACACTTTTCCCTGAGTTTTCTCAGGTATCAGGTTTTTGAACACGCATTTGGGATGGGGAAAGCCATCCAGACCACAGGAGTGAACGCTTTTATCCATATGATGGCTGCAGGTAATACAACACGCAGATAATACAACGTGCAGGTGATACAACATGTCTTCCTCCCTGTGACCACCACGCCACAGCTCCCAGCAAGTGCCAGTGGGAGCTGCTGCCACCCGATGGGGAGAGTGACCACAACCCTGCGGCTGTGCCACCCCTCCTGCCAGACTCATCCCAGCTGCTCGTTTTCTCCACCAGTCCCCATCAGCTGGGTCTTTTTGCTATCCAAGCTCCAGGTTTAGGACAATGTCTTATTTAGCCCTTCCATTTGGCAGAAAATTAAAACAAACCAGGAGAAATGTTGTTCAATAAATGCAACTGCATAAGGAACAAGAATGGAAGGTTGTGGGACAAATATTAGTCTAGCCAGGAACAGCAACACCTTGTCCTTTCCTCACTGGGGTCCTGGGTAAGTTTAAAACCTTCTGCTATACTTGTACCTAAGTTGGGCTCCTGCGGATGAATGCCTCTTCCCTTCCAGCCCAACCTCCTGGCAGGGGCTAGAGGTGCCTTTTCCCTTGTGGCAAAGGACCTTACTGTAACTTTTTAAAATTAACATTCTCATGACTTCTGTTTGTTTTCAATCGTTTTCTTTTGTGGAAGTAATCATATGGATCATAAATTTCTTCAGTGAATTCCAATAACAATCATTACCCTGGTAGCTAAGATATGCTTGACTGCATAGGGAGCAGGACTAAACACCACAATGAGCCACACGAACACACCCAAGCAGCCTGCATATCACTAACATGGGGCGACAGCAGCTATCCAAATGCCGCCTTGAACTCTATTACACAAGAGTCACGCATGCAATAGGGTCAGGCATCACCTGGGCTGGAGGCAGATATAAACCAAAGGACAGCAGGAGAAGTCGCTTCTGTTTGCCAACACTGCCTGAGAGATTGCTTCATGATCTAGCAGCCCTGGGCAGCATCCCACATAAACTCAAGAGTGACAAACAAGTGTGAGAGACCTTAGAAAAGAAGGAAGATGGTCTGGCCTCTCTGTGGAGAACAATGGCATATTTTGCCCTCGGTAAAGCACATTTGCCTCTCGGCACCAAGCTGTTGTAGTGGCTCAGGGTGAGAAAGAGAGAGGTCTGCAGCCCTGCCTGGAAAGCTGCAGCCTCTGTAACTCACAAACTCACTCCCTTACAAGTTTTCTCCATGTGTGGGGGAGCTGGGAAACACCTTTCAGTTAAAACTTGCTTTCACACAAAAAAGTAGTTTCACATCACTAACATACTTTTTCAAATTTGTGACAATTTTGACAAAATCCTTCAGTTAAAAAGAGCCCTGAATTTAAACATTTTTAAAAAATCAGATGTTTTCCAAACAATTATTTTCTTTTTCTTTTAAATTCAGAGCAATGTGAAGTTTTCAAATTGAGTTCACTGAGGCTACAAAAAAAACCCCAAAACCTCAACTGGAAAACAAACTGAATCTTTGAAGTAAAGCCCAAAGTAATTTTTATTGTCATTTTTCTGCTTCGAATGAACCTTGGACTTTCTTCCAATTTTAATGTTCATTAGCAAACAACAGGATCAGTGATTTATACTGCTCTAATCTGTAAATATCAGCTGCATTTAACCTGAAGGACTAGAAAGCCAGGGCACACCACAGGTTGACCCCCAGTAATCTGCTAGGTGCTCTCCTGGTCTCTTGCATTTTCTTTGTCCACAAAGTCCCACAGGAGGAAGGACAGCGATAACTCTGCCTTCTGCTCCGCAGACCAAGCACACTTGGCCATTCATCTGCCTGCTCTAGACTGAGCAGTCCACGTGCTACAAAAAACAGAAGCACAAAAAAGGGAAAAATTACCAAAGTACAGCCCTTCTGAAACAAAACATGTATTTCAGAAACAATGTTCCCCCTGGGAAGAAGCCAGGCAGAAAAATACACTATATATAGCAAAAGCTCACCATGTTCTGTCCAATTTATCTAAATGAAAATGGTGATAACCAGCTAAAAATCCCAGGACAAGCAAGCAGGATTGATAGGCCAGTCTTTGAAGGGCAGGCTTGGGAAATTTTGTCAAGATTGGATTACCAGAAACTGCGCCAGGACAAATTATGGGTCCAAGAGGTGAGGGCGATCACTGCTGCAGCGAGATCCCTTTGGGAGGGAACAGCAGCCTGGGGTTCGGAGGGGCCATGCACGCATTTCAGGTGTTGACACCACCCTCCTGCCCGGCTCCTGCAAGTGATGGATGCGGCACCCCAAATTGACAAACACCAAGCAGAGCAAGGCAGGGACGGCAGCACCAGGCACGCCCCCCTGCCTGCCAGCTGCCTCGCACCGCCCGCTCGCCGTGGTTTACCCCCTGCCTGCACCGGCAGGGCGAGGGCGGCGGGCATGGAGCAGGCACCGTGCTCTTGCTGCTTCCCTAAGATGTACCCACAGCTGGAGCTCACTGCCTGCCTCTGGCTTCCATTCCAGAATGGTGGCTGAGCCCCTGAGGGCTGGCAGGAGTCCCTGGGGGATTCGCTCCAGCCCGGAGGCCAGTGTCCTCCCAGCACATGGCCGCTGACTGCCCCAGGCCCCACCGGTGGCTGGCGGAGGATGCTGGCAGTACGGGAGGAGGCTCAGCATCATGCACGCCCCCAACCTCGCGTAGCACCGGGGCCGGCGTGGTTTATGGTTGGAAGGAGCTTTAATGAAAAAGAAATGTTTCCCAAGGGGACTGAAAAATGCTGGTTTGGAAACCTCTTCAATGAGCAGTTTTGAAAAAAGAAAGCTGCTTTTCAAAACGCCTGAGATCCTCTGCATCAAAATGGGAGCTGCTCCCGGTCTGTGGACCCTCGCTTACCTAGCATTGTATCCAGCAATTTATCTATTCCCACAGGAAAGAGGTGAATAAAGCATTAATAAATGGAAAAGGGGAAATGCCTTCTGTACAATTAGTATCCCCCTCCCCTTTTTTTTGAGGATGGAATTGAAAGTGGTAGATTTCAGCAAAAGAACAACCCTCACAAATGATTTTCAAGTAAAACTTTCCTTACACAGAACTCAATCTTCACTTCTTGATTTTAAATGAAAAAAACCCCTGACAAACAGCAAATTCTTAGAGCATTCTAACTGTGTTGTTTAAAAACAATACGATAAAACTATGTAAAAAATTTTGTTCAGCTCTAGCCAAGACAAAGCCCCTGGAGCTGCAATGTCCTGCAGCAGTCCGGCCAACCACAAGTACACAGGCACTCACAGGATCCCAGGTAGTGCTATTAATGCCATAAAATTAATTAATCCAGCCCTCCTGTACCGCTCGCTGAAAGAACACCCAGGAAATGCAATGGTGACTGTTAATTACTCTGGCCAGCAGTCTAAGCAGCACTCTGCTTCTGTGGCTGAGCACCTGCAACAACTTCCTTGGACAAACCTGAACAAACAGTGAAAATACCTTTTGCTTGCTAAAGTTCATTTCTCTCCTAGAAGCGGGAGGAACAACCTGCTGGCTGGAACCCCAGAATGTCTCCTATACCCTTTATATTCAAGCACCTACAGACATCATCACAGCAACCCGCCTGATTGGCCAAAGTGATGCTGGGGGCAAAACCCAGCTCTGAGCATTGGCATGGGGTCTGCTCCATTAGCAGGTGGGATATCGCATACAGATTCACCAGCAAGGGTACTGGGGAGCCTTCCACCACCAGCAGGCTCAGGCAGTGTTTTCCTGGGATTTCGGGGACTGTATAATTGGCAGAAGTTTCCTCCTGGGAGCACCAAGGGTGCAGAAATACAGCCAACGCGTCCCAACATAGGGATCTGCCAGTGCGCACACACAGGTACGTGCATACTCTTTACACATGTAGGGGAAAACAGGCTTGTAAATCCACTGTAAGAATCCAGAGGATCAATAGTTTGGTACACTTATACTCACCAAAAGCACATCCCACTCATGTCCTGTAGTCATTGATTAATCCTTCAACAAATGGTTTAGGTGCAACCATCACCCGACCTTTCACATGAGTGATTTCAAAATGAAATTAGCCCGTACACTGGCTAATTTTTCCTGTACGTCAGCCAAGCAGAAGTTTACAGCAGTTGTGGCTGAAAGGCGCTTGGTCACATTCGGACAATGTCTCTCTAAAGTTCCCAGTCCCATCAAGACTGCCAATTAACTTCTAATGAAGGTTGTATATAATTTTATGATCATACAGATTGGACAGTATTTCCCCCTTATTTTATCTTTATATTAACTAGCACCCACTCAAAGATGTACAATTTTATTTTTAATGGTTCGGAGTAGGTTGTCATATTTTAAGAAAACAGTAACATGCAGATTTTTTTAACACTACCTCATTTCCAAGAAGCTACAAGGCACAGAAATCCCATCAATGACTAATGAGTTGTGGGTTAAGGTGGACGTACCTTGCTGTGAAGTCACTGTACTATTCTCGACCCGTGCTGCCTGCCATAAAATTTTAATGCTGCTTCTGACATATTTATGAAATACCTCACCTAGTCTTTGCAGGATGACAAAAAGATTTACATCTGCAATTATTGCAAGCACATAGGTTTTAGCTATGCACTTTAAACTTCTGTACACAAAGGTATTTAACTTTAATACAACAAAGGTAGGTGGTGTCACAGAGCAACCATATTGGAACTGCATTAGGAGAGATTTATCTCCCTGTACTGGGAGGACAACTGCCCAACTCATCCACATAGGAGACGGCATTGCAATTAATGATGATGAGGAATTTGCCCCTTTCCTCTCCCAGCTCCCTGCCGCAGAGTCGTCTGCCCTCTCTACCAGCCACAAGCACGCAGCCTGTTGGGACACCGGGTGGATCCAGCAGCAAGAAGCTGCACCACCCGCGATACCAAGCCGAGAGAGCCACGTGAGCCATGCACAGAGCCTTGGCACTGGCACTGAACACGGTGCTGTTCTGTACCAGTTGCTGCAGCGGCTCACCACAGACCAGCTCACAGCTCTCCCTGAGCCTGGACCATGGGGCTGCCTGTGACCTTCCCTAAGCCCCGTTTCACCCCGCGCCCAGACAGGAGAGGGGCACAGAGTGGACGAGCGGCACGGAATGCCCTCCATCCACGCGGGACATCACTCACTCCCTGCTCTTGCGCTCAGGCTCTCCAGATCTGCATGTGTGCAGCCCAACAGTGTACAAGGGCAGGCACTGTTCCACCTTCTCTGCTCCTCACTGACTGGTAGCACAGGCGCAATGAAAAGGAAAACTTCTGTTTCACAGAAAATACCAAGCTTTACAATACGGTTTCATCTCAAATTGGCGTAAAAAGTGCCAAGAAGTATCTTGTGGGATGAAATTCTCCAAAATATGTAATGGAAATGTTGCGCTTGGTTCAGATGAAAACTCTCCACTCCATGCTTCATCCTGACTTTAGCCTTTTTTATAATTTCAGCCTTCATAATGATAATGTAATGTGTAGTTACTTCCAGGAATTACATAAGTAATTTAGCTAGTAGCAGAAGTAGATATAATGTTACGAGCCATAGTAACACAGCTACAGTGTGGAAATGGTGAAGTCTGGAAATTAAGCGTTTTGGTAGCTTGACAAAGGTACATTGCTGCTGACGTGGAAGCAGTTTTCAATGATCTGCAAACACAGGTGTGAACAGGGGCAGGAAAGCATCTGTATGGCTCAGGGAGCATCCTCCCACACCAGCATCTTCTCAGGCATCCTGCTGATGTCCCCATCCTTGGTGATTGTGTCAGACCATGCCAGGGGCCAGCCACGGCTCAGCTGGGACTGGGTCAGCAGTTCCAGCTATGCCAGGCGACAGCTGGATCCGGCCCTTTCAGCCAAGGTGGCAGCACCTTTGAGAGATAGAAAAGTCTCTTGTCCTTATGTAAACCCTTTCTGTGGATGAGCGCTCCTGGCTGAACATCTCAAAACCTCAGCCATCTTAGCCCTTCTGCCTGCAAGACCAGGTTTTCAGATGGACTCCAGGCTTCAGACACCCCTGGACCAGGGCTTTAGTATGTCAGCAGGGTCTTCTTTCCCCCTCTGGTTCTTTCTGTCATCACGGGGAGCTTGTGCAAGCTCTGAAATACAGAGACATGGCCCCAGCAGAGATATCAGTTTTTCTTTCTGACACCAAACACAATGCAAATGAATGTCTGAGTGACAGAAGACAGATAATTTCTCACTTGATTTTCACAGCACTGCTTTGGTTTTACACCACATCCACGTTACAGTCATCCTTTTAATGCAGAGAAAAAACATGTCAGCCAATCTCAGGTCAATCTCCAGGTGCGTGGTGGCTCAGTCCTCCGGCAGGACGGACGCTCTGCCAGCAAACATTTTGTAGCCAAAGCCATTTCCAAGTAATGTCTGCAGCTGCTTAGCCTGGCCTGATCCAGCTGAATCAGCCAAAAATTGTGCTGAGGAAGAGAACACGTGGTGAGGAAGGGATGACAGATGAGGCATCTCCTCCCACATGTAGTGGGCTGATGCTCGAGGACACCGTGGCTGACGTGGCACATCCCCTTGGGGGCACCCATAGCTCCCCATGCATCCCAACAGCCCAGGGTACATCTCCACAGGACCAGGCTCCTCAACGAGGGCTGACATTACATTTCCTGACTTCAGTAAACATGCAAGATCAAAGACTAGACAGCCTGGGCTAGGTGGCTCCTTCGGGCTGAAGGAGGCTGGTTGGAAGAAGAGAAGACAGGGCAGTATTGTCACCCTGTGCCCAGCGCCTCTCACCAACACAGCAAGCAGCCCTTCTCTCACCTGGGCACTGATTATCCCACCATGGTGTCCATGCACATCTCTCCAAGTGAAATATCCATGTATGCTTGGAAGTTATTTATTCTGTGACAGAGCGTCTGTGTGGCAAAGCAACCTTTGCTGCTGCTACCTGAGACTGCTAAATGGAGATCGAGTCGGGACCAGAGTACTGCTTTTAGTCTTTTTACGTAGGAAGTAAGGGGGTTACATTTACATTTCCCAGTTTTCTCTGCAGTCAGTGCAGAGCCTGATCCCAAATCTATGGCAGTCATAGGTGACAGATGATTTATTTGCAATCAAAGTGCCCCAGTGCCATATTTGCTACCAGAAATAAGCAAATGCATTCTTCTTCCTGGAGACTTCTCACTTCCCCATCCAGGCTGTCTCTCTTCTCCTGGCACAGCCAGCCAGCCTGTGAGCAGGGCACATGGGAGACGTCCTCAAACCCTTCCCACCTGCACCCCTCTGTGCAGAGGTTTACACCTGCCTGACAAGGGTGCACACACAACAGTTTTACAACACAAGCACTGCTTCCTACAGTTTCACAGCCTTCACTTTAAAATGTGTTTTCAGAGGAAAGTTCTGCTGTGGAAATCGGGCAGCCCTTGGAGTGCCTTCCTTCATTTTTACTAAGGCATGTAATTTTGCTTAAAATTTTTCACTTAATTTGGTTTTCTTTCCATTACCCCATTTTGTTTCTTTTGCACTGATCATACTACATTGCATCATACTGCATTGCAATCTGTTGTAATGTCTTGGCATTTTCACTTGTTTTGATAAAGTCTCAATGTGTCCAGAAACTCCTGGAAAGAGAATACTTAATTTTCAAAATATTTAATTTCAATTTGTGCAATAAACATCAGTTCTGAGCATTGGAGTCTACCACAGGGCAGATGTGCTATGTTCAAACAGTCCTAACTGCAAGCAAACTCCCTCCAGCAATCATCACACAGAAATCAAGCCTACAGTCTCAGGAAACAAGTCCAGCGAGTGGTAAAAAGGCTGAATTAATAAACAACACTCTGCAGGACAATGGCTGCAAACCCCCCAAAACCACCGCACAGGTCATCCAGCAGTGGCAAAGGGGAGGGTGCAGGGATCCGGGGGTGCCTGGGTGCAGGACCTGGTCTCCAGCATTCCCCTGGCCACACAAATGCTGGAAGCAGGAGACATCCAATTCATCACAGGACTACTTGGAAAGTGCTTCCTAACACCAGGAAGCTGGGCAGATATTGAACACCTCAGGCTGTCATCCAGAGCCAGACACATCTTTCAGTATACACAGAAACCCAGGCTTGGAATGATGCACAAGAAGCCACCGTTCCATGGGGTGCTCACGGTGGGCAGCAGACAAGCTACCCAGGGTCTAACGCCTGGGAGAAAAGAAACTGCATCCTCCCCAGCACCCACCGCACAACAAAACACTTGGCAGTTGGGCCGTAGAGCTCGGATGTGACGGGAATACAGATTCTGCTCTCCCATCACTGCTACTGGCTGCTGCCTTCAGGGTGTCACCATGCACTCCTCGCAGGATGCGGTGCAGCAGGAATGCAGCAGCCACATCACACTCCTGCTCATGGACACAGCAGGCCATGAAGTGCTTTCCACTCCGCTTACTTTGGGGATCTCGGCACTTGCTCATAGTCAAACACAGTTTGTCAGGAAACTGCCAGATTGATTCTGGTGGCTGGGTCCAGCTTCTGCATGCACCAAGCACATGAGGCGCAGGGCTGCTCCAGTGCCTGAACCAGCACCGGCAGCCATGGCAGATGCTGGGCATGCCACAGTGCTCAAAGCTCTGGCAACCTGCTGTTCATAACCACGGTGCTTTTGTAATCTCCAATTTTTTAAACTCTGGGTACTGACATAACATGAGGAGACACAAGTGTAAAGAAGCTGAATGCTCAGAAATTAAAAGCTTTTGTGTGCTCTCACATAGCTGTTACCCTGGTCTGAGAAACCTCATCATGGGCAAGGGGGTTGAGCTCAGCCCTGCAAGCATAAGCCAGTCCAGGTCAGCTCCAGTCAGTGGTGCAGCACCCACCTCAGAGGCAATGCCTGTGCACAGCGCAGGACACTGGGCACCTTAACTGGCTTTTCAGTACTCTGCTTCACTAATGCAAACCAGAACTTCCCAAAATCAGGTAATTTAGACCTCATAGCTTTCTAATCACACTTAGCTTTTCCTTATTGTGTTCCCACCAGCGGACAGCTCTCAATAATCACAAAAACGGAGCAAACGGGAGGGGACCCATGGAGTGCAGAGGACACAGCAGCATGCCTCACCCATGGCACATCGCGTCCCAGCTGGACACTGAGCTCTCATTGCTGGAACACTGGGGCGCATCGCCTGGGGAGCTGCTGTCACTGCTGGTTTTGAGATGGACAGACAACGATCTCTTAAGAAACCCTTTGTAAAGGTGTTCCTGCCTTCCCAGAGGCAGATGATGGCAGTGCACCCCTGCAGCCCCCACATGCAGAGGGGATGTCCTCAGTGCCCAGAGGAGACCCTGGGAGCTGCCTTGGTGGGGGCGAACGGACCTACGTAGGGTGACCTCTGCCAACCAGCCCCACGTCAGGCAGCTCCCGATGCCAGGTCCTACAGGTCTAATGCAATTAATGAGCAGGGGCCAAGCTTTTAACACATTTCATCTACAAGCACCTCATCTTTAAATTTCTGGTTCCGGGTATTTTGGGGCAGAGACTTGTGTTTGTCATAGCTGCCAGGATAATGAGGCTCAAAACAACTGGCTTGCAGGGGATAGAAGAACGTTTATTAACACAAAAAAACTAAAAACAGCAACAAAAGGCTTTTTAAGTTCTCGCTGTTGCTTTTATAATCACCAGTACTGCTTAAAGGTGCAGTGCATCAGACCTGTAACACTGAACGAACCATCAACATGGAACTGCCTCTGTTTTCAGCTGCTTCCAGTGTCTCCTTGTGGGTACCTCAGTGTGCGCTGCACAGAGACAGGAGCTGGAAGAGTCCCACAGTTCCCCCCCAGGAGACAGAGGACGAAGCCCTGTGCCATCAGCTGGTTGCCTCCAGCCCTCTCCTCCCCATCCGCAGGAATGGCGGGCAGCTGCCGTGCTGTAGGCAGCGTCCCTCCGATGCTGACTGTGCACCACTTTGCCCAGTACAGCATCCTCCACAATGATGCTCTGCAAGCTCCATAACCAGAGCCAAGCCAGGAGTCCTGGGCAGGGCTCCAGAAGAAATGACCACAGACCCCAGCTTCCATCTCTCAGCGCTAAAGCCCTCCAGCAGTGACACTTTTTGCTGTGACCAGCGGCTTAATTTGAAAATCGGTACCTGAACAGAGCACTCCCCTATCCCACGGGTGGCATCGCTCACCTGCCAGAGCCCCAAACCCCAGCACTGTCCCGAGGTGGGGAGGGGATGGTTTCGGCATAGAGATCTGGCTGAAAACCACCCCCCCCCAGGCCCCGTGGCCCCCCGGCATCACTGTGCACCGCTGCTGGCTGACGCAACTGATTGATTTGACTGAAGGTAGCCAAACTGTCACTCAGGAGGTGCCCCCTTGGTACCTCTTCTGGCTGGATCTACTTGAGGGTGGGCTTGCCTGAGCCGCTCCTGTCAGGGATTTCAAAGGAAACAAGCGGCTGAATGCGGATCTGACAGCTCGGCCGAATTAGGGCTATTTGCATGCTAATTTCCACCGTGCTTAACTCACTGGCAGACCTAGAGCGAGAAGCAGCCTCTGCATGTTTGGAACAATGCTTGACTGATCTAGCTGCGTTAACGAGCAAATTATGGTAATTTTGTTATTACAAATGCATAGAAATTTCCAAACAGTGGAGCAATACAATATGTTTTCTCTCCTCCTCCTCACTCTTAAATACGGACCCTTTTGTTTATACACACTTCGCTTTGCTTACTTATGTTTAGATATGCACAGCGTTTCACCTCGATGGGAGGAGGCAGAAATTACAGCCGGAGCAGAAGGAGCCCGCAGAGCAGACGGGACTGGCTTTGCTGCACATTGGACACTTGGGACCACATCCTCAGCTGGTGTAAAGCAGCAGAGAGCCTCAGCGGTCAGGGGTCGGGACTAATTGACCCCAGTTGAGGATCATGTCTGTAAGAGGAAGGCGGGTTTGGGAAGAGCAGATCCAGAGGCTGTTGGCTTCCCAACATTTCACCTTCTTGCCTTCTCCAGCGTAATTTCTAAATCAATTTAATGAAATAATATCTGACAACATCATATTGAAAACAATATAAATTTTATCTATATTCTGTGCAAGCATGGTAATTACATTCGAGAGATGAACACCAAAATGTTTCTCCAGGCTTCCAAGATGCTGGCAGACCCTCATTCAAAATGTACAGGAGTAGCAGATAAATGCACACCATTTACTTAACTGCTTCATTATTAATTAAGGGAATCGTTTGTTAGTTGATTTGCAATCTGGTATTGCCCCAGGATATTTGTGATGGCACATCACTTGCTCCATCATATGTGATGAAACTTCTCCAGTATTTCTCTTCCAAGATTACAGAAGGGTGGGGAGGCACCTTTGTGAGGCAGCCCTAGACTTGGGAAAAAACAGTAAATTCACTTAACCAGAGAACACCAAATGTCAGTACCTCTGTCCTTTGGTGGCAGGTCTTCTGGCTGTGGCAGTGGAAGCTATGGGTGCTTTTGTGCACGTCTCAGGGGAGTGAAGGTGTTCCTGGGGCTGGGTATGTACTGTGTGAGCTGCAAAAAGTGGCAACGCAGGCACAGAAAAAGTAACTGCCCATAATCCAAGCAGACATACACATCCCTGCCGCAAAAGCATCATGAAGCAGGTGGAGCAGATGGCAAACGGACTTAGGAGTCACCTCCAGGCTCCAAGGAGGTAACTTGCAAACTTTCCACTTCACCAAAGAAATGTTAAGGTTTACTCTTTATGTGCTTTAGGTCTTTCTAGCATAAAGAGCCTGACTCTCCATTCACTTTCACTGGCCACAACAGCATCACTGTCCAAGTAACCAAGCGGTTTCAGCTTTATGCTGTACATAAGAGGAGGACCGAGTTCAGGCTGTGCCACCAATGCCTTCTATCATCCCACATACAGTAATTTGCTTTCTCTGACCCTGTTTTTAAGTGTTTTACCTCCCAGCTGCCTCACTTTCAAATATTGTCAGGGGATTACTAAACGCTATCACAAAACTTTGGCAAAGGCAGAGCCAGAACAGATAACAACGCATGAAAATAACTACGAATAAAGTCTTCAGTGTGACACGGGGGACCAAACCCCGCCAATCCCTACAGGCTTTATTCCAGAGGTCCAATATCGTAACTGCTGCCTCCCGACGCCTGCTGCAACGCAAGGCTGGTGTTCCTGCTCCCCTGCACCCCTCGCTGAAGGCTGGGTTCAAGCTGGTTCGGGGAGGGTGCTGTCCCTTGCAGGCTCAGGTGGGAGAAACAGCCCCAACAGGGAGAGGTCACACAATTTCATTTCTCCTCCACGTTAGTATCTGCTAGTCACAAGGAAAAAATGCGCTTGAAAACCATGTGTCTTGTTTCCCAACATCATCTCCTTCTGCTCTGCACGTTAGAACCAGTGTCTTCTCCTAGATAAAAGATTGCTAATGACAGCGTTGCTATTTTTTATGCTTTTCTTTTCAAAGTCCAGTTTTGAATGTCACTGTTTTCAGGTCCCTTTAGTCGGGTAATTGCACATAGACTTCATATAAAGGAAATTCATTTGTTCAGGGTCACTGCATGGTTTTTCATTAAAAACAAATTACCGGTGTTCAGAAAGGACATCTGGGTTTCGAGAGTCCCATTAATGACTATATTTTCAGCATCACTATTCCGGACAGTCTACCCTTTCCTGTCACCAGACGTGCAGGGCCCACCAGGAGAGGAGGGGACAGGGTGAATGAGAGTCCCGGGGAGGGTAGAACGGGTGGCGAGGGAGAGGCTCCATCCCTGGAGAGGAGGAGGGGGAAGAGGGGGAAAACAGAAACTGGTGGTCAGCAGCAGCTGCTGCCCCAGCACTTCTAACACAGGAACTGGAATAAGTATTTCAGTGAACGATCACAGCTACTTGAGCATAACCCTTTTCCAGTTCAACCACAGCACCATGAGCCTGATGGCGAGGGCAAGCAGATGCTGAAGCTGGACATGGGCATGGTTTGCCCAAGCCTCTGCACAGCAATCTCTGTCCCAGCCACAGGAACTGCCATGAGCCCCCCTGCCCTGGCCCAGGCAGGGACGCAAACAGGACACAGCTCCTGGGATGGTGGTCCTCAGAGCAGGCATGCAAGTTGCAGCTCCAGCACCACTCCTCATGTCTTCTCCTCTGTGCCCTTGCCACTGTCTTCCCCACACATGGGAGGACACAGACCTTCAGTCACATCTCAGGAGCTGTCCCACAGACACGAATAGTGATCTGTGGAGAGAGGCCTGACCCGGCACTGGAAACAGGCTGGTGGTGTATGGAGCAACTGCAGATCAAGAAAAGACCCAGGCAAGCAGCCCTGGTCCCCGTCGCCACACCAGCCCCAGCAAGCAGTGCACCAGAGCCCACACAGGAGGAGGAGCGGTGCTGGAGGGAAGGCCTAGCCTCCCAAAGGCAAGGGAAATATGGTAACGGTACGCTGTCTGTGACCAGCAGACTGCTGCTCCAGCAGCTGCGTTCCCTTTCAAACACTTCACCTCAAAAAAGGCTTTGGGTCACCCACATAGGTCATGGAGTAAAATCCCTGCAAATACTGCATTTCCCAGTGATGTGCTCCCAACTAGCTGCTGCTGTGCTCCTGAAGCCAAATCCGCAGATGCAAAGTAGCAAAGGTAGCAGAAAGCAGAAGTTGCAAGCAGAAGACAGCACCACCTCCATCAGAAGAGCTGAACAGCCCTGGGACTGCCTCTTTGGAAAGGACTAAGCAAAGCCAGGTGGCACTAAGCTCCAGCCTGCAAGTACTGGATGGGATGGGGAAGATGCAGTTTGCTCCTGCCAGCCAGCCAGGAAACAAAGGGAAGGCTGCTGGGAAAACACTGCTCTGTGTTTCTAAAGTGGAAGCACATTAGGTGCACAATCACAGTGTGAACAAATAGTAACAGTAACACCAAATTATTGGGGATAACTTCTGCACATAGCATCTCATTAACCTGGCGGATCCTGTGCCCTGAGGTGGTACCGAGACCACGAATCTAGTAGGAATCAGTAGTGGATTAAACCTCTAACTAGATAATGAGAACAGAGAGAGAGCTACATTAGACAAAATAAACATTTACAAGGGATATAAACTCTCACACTTCAAGGCATAAGCCACTAGATGATGAGGATTAAAGAGAAGTGTCCACATTGGCCAAGCTGCTCTGGGAGCTGATGTGTCCCCTGCCCAGCCACGGGCAGGTGAGGATGGTGGGCAGGCCGTGGCTGTTCCCAGGACCCCGTGCCTTCCCACGACAGATGCCACATGATGCTGCTGATCTCCTGCCTGCTCCCAGCATGTCCAGGAATATTCACCAACAGTCACCAGTTTTATGCTGCGTCCACTCCACTTCCTCCTTTCATCCCCGGTCTCCCGGAGGAGGCAAGCCGGGCAGCTGGCCACAAAGCACAGGCGGACAGGGGATGCTGAGCCAGGGACTGGGAGGAGGCACTGCTGGGGCTGCAGTGGAGTGAGACCATGGTCATAGGCGGAAGGAGGAAGGTGGAGGGTGATTTCTCCTGGTACCTGTGTAGACATTAGGCACTGCCCTGTGACAGGGAAGCTGTCTGTACGGCTCTCTCCAGCCTCCAACGGGGATTCATGGCTCTGTCATTTAATGGCAATTGGGGTCTGGAGCAGAGCTGTCCCTTCTGTGCACCTGTGTGGACTGCTGGCATGACTGCTTTCCAGAGAGGGACCTGTTCTCCTCCTGTCAACAGCTTATTGACTCCATCTTTGCCCTCAGTATCAGGCAGAAGCATAAAAATTCCTGATTCTGCAGCACATTTTCAGTGGTGCCATAATCAAAACGTTGAGTCATAAGACGATGGGGCATTTCAGGATGGAACGGACTTCGGGAGGTCTCTAGACCCTGCTCACAGCAGGATCAGCAGGGAGGCCAGACCAGGATGCTCAGGGCTTCATCCAGTCCGGCCTTGAAAACCCTCAAGGATGGAGACTGCACAGCCCCCCCCAAGTGACCTCCTCCACCACTGGACCCTCCTTCTGGGCAAAAAGTTTGAAGCTTTTCCTCATACCCAGTTTGCATCTTGCTTGTTGCCTCTTTGTGTTGGGGGGCCAAGAACTGCACTATTCCCACTGTGAGTCTCTGAATGCCAAGTGAGGGGGATAATCCCTTCCCTCCAGTTCCTGGCCAGGATGTTGCTGGTCATCTTCACTGCCAGTGCACACTGCAGGGCAATCCTCAGCTCCCTGTCTGCCTGCATCCCCGGTGTCCTTCCAGCAGCCAGCCAGTCCCAAACCCCTTCTGTTGCAAAGTGCTCCCTTCCCTGCTGCAGGATTTTATGTTTGCCCTTGTTGGATTTCATGCTCTTCCCCCAGCCTGCCTAGGTGCCTCCAAGTGACAGCTCTACTCTGGCGCATACTGACAGCACTCCTCCATTTGGCATCACCTGAAAACCTGACGAGGTGTGTTCTTTCCCAGTTGTGGATGAAGATGCCAACCAGGACAGATCCCTGGCTGTACCCTGCAGCACTGTGCATGCTACCAGCATCCAGGTGGAGCATGGCATTAACCACCACCTCTGAGCTTGACCACCCAACCAGTTGTTTTCCCACCTATCTGCCCATCCGTCCATATTGCAGCATTTCACTTGTGCCCTGTGCCACCAAAGCACTGTGGTCTGCTGAACTACAGCGGAGAGCTCTTCTCAGGTCACCTTTAAAGGGCGACAGCCACTGAAAGGCAGAAGAAGCGTGCAGGCCAGTGACATGCAGAGGGAATGCATTTATGGGAGCCTCAAGCAATGCCAGCTCTCAGTTCATAAAGCTCTGGACTTAAATCAAAGCTACGTGTTTGTTTGGTTGGTTCCATTAGAGAAAAGTATTTGATTATTTTATTCTCTGGGCTGCAGTACATTCACAAGTCATATGAAAAAGGGAATTCCCTGTTGATACACAGGTCCCCGTTTTTGCAAGGAAGGAAGGGAGATCTGAGAGCGTGGACCAGAGTTTGTGCCAGGCATGGAGATGCAGTGGGGACAGGTTCCTGTGTGCATCCTTGCCTGTGGGAGAGGCAGGGAAGGACCTGGGCTGGTGGGGGAAGAAGCCTCTCCTGTTCAGATGAACAGCGGGTGAGCTGGAGAAGCACAGAGCAAGAAGCTGAATCCACACAGCTCCCACTTCCAGCCTGGAAATGCCAGGGAGCTGGGTGGTCTCCCCTGCCCCACAAGTGTGCTACGGAGCCCTGGCAGATGCGGAACAAACACCAGAAGAGCAGCGAGGGATGGGTTTACGCACAGTAGCACAAGCGATGGCAGCAGCAACAAGCATGCAACAAAACACCGCCTATGTCTTATCATGTATACATTTCTCCCACATCTCTAAGCACTTAACTCACACAATTACTTAATTATGAGCAGAAATTCATGAGTAACAATTAAAAATCTTATCAAGGAAGCACATTTCTAGCAGAGGCTCCGAAAACTACAAGGCAGCGGCAGGTCGTGAAACGAATCCCTGAGACCTGGTACAACAAACATGGGCCCTGGCTCAGGCATGGCAATCTGGCCATTTCAGTAAAAGCAGGGATGTGCCAATGGCACCAGACTGGATCCGTCACCTGCTTCACACTCAGCCCCTCAGACACTGTGGTGCTTTCCCTAGCAAGGCTCTGAAACTGATCCTGCAAAGAACAGGAGTTGAAGAAGGATTGAGAAGGTATTTTGGATGCTAGTTAGCAAATTCTCACTTAAATGAGAAGGAGAACCTACAGGAATTGCAGCTGACCTTCACACTAGCTGGAGCAGAAGGTTGTTATTAAAGGAACCAGTGAGAGGAACAGTGCAGTTATTCAATATAATGGGTCACACAAGCCTATGTGTAGTTAAAAATAAAATCTATTACCCAGGAATATCGGCTCAGATGACTCTACATCACTGAACCCTCACCGCACCTCCTCTGGCTGAGCACCACAAAGCCCCCCGTCCTGCAGTTTTGCCATCTCACCCTGGCAGCTGCTCCTGAACAGCTGGTAACAACCCCAAAAAGAAGGAAGAGCAAGTATTCCCCTTAGCTGGGGAAGGGACTGGGGCTTACAGCCAGACTTTCAGTGAAAGGTGCTCTGAAAGAAGGTGGTAGATTCCCACAAGGTTTCTAAAAGCCTCTGAATCTCCACCTTCACCAGGAATGATGGGTCCAACGCACCTGGGCTCTCAGATGTTCACTCTCCGCAGGAGGATGCCCCTGGAGTGAGGGCGGGCTCAGGACATCCATGAAAAAACAGCCCATGAGGGACTGCGCAGGAGAGGAGGGGACCAGCAGGGCAAGATGTCTGCCCACCAAGACACGGACACAACCACAGCAGGCTTGCTGCTCCCCACATTTTAAGGCGTGATTATGGCTTGTGGTTATGCTAAAGAGTTGATGCAAATTCAGATCTTTACCTGATGTGATCAGTCGGCAGTGCCATCGCATTCAGGCAGGCTTGGCTGAGCAGAAGAAATGTACCAATCACAGTGTCTGTATGTCTGTGCGTCCATGAGACATGGTGTGAAACAAGGACCAAACCTCATGCTCTTTTCAAGCGAGACTTGCTTTCAGGTGTTCACTTTTTATTCTCACTTCTTACACACTGCATCTGATACCCTCTCAGCAGCTCTTTCTGAAGTTACATTTTATGGGTAAAAATTGGTTTCTGCACAACCTATGATCTAAATTTCCGTAGCCAGTTTCTAAGTCTAATAGACACATAAAATGGCTGATTTTTTCTTAACTCCTTAGCATTCTGGTAGAAAGCAATTTGCAGAACATAATCAAGGCTGGTAACAAAGACTAACCCCGAAAGAGCCTGAACATCAAATCACTGTCACCAACTCCCACTCGCCTATTACGAGTACTTTTTTCTAAATCACCACCTCCTGAAGCCATGTGATTACAGATGAAATCCCACCTTGAGGGGTTTTCCTCAGTAACTCTCTGACCTTGCTGACTCACATGTCCTGAAGGGCTTGGAAATCAATAGGGGAAAGAAAGAGAATCCCCAAGTTATCACCACTTTTCAAATCATATGATACTTAGGGGCCACGTTCATGACTTTTAACATATGTATTTGGGCCTCAGAATACCTCTTTCCCTCATAGCCAGCAGTGCCTGTCGTGTCCAGACCAAAGGCAGCAAAGCTGGGGGACAAATCCCACCAGTTCTCCCAAGCTGAAATAAATGTGCTGAATTCCAGCAGTATCTGACCTCCAGCGCTCACAAAGGAGCGAGCCCAGCTCAGTGCTCCCACCACTGCACCCTCACCACCACTTGCTGCCAGCATCCTGACATCTCTGTCGACTGTGGGTGATGCACAGAACTGCAGCTGACAGTGACAGAGGATTGCACCGATGATGTTATGCGCCTGCAGACTCTGCTCTGCCTGCTCCAGGTGCTTGTGCACCCTCCACTCCCACTGGCCCCACAGGCGAGTGCTGGCCACTGGCTGGCTCATGTCACCCAGTATTTCTCACTGCGAGGCTCCAAAAGGGGAAGGAAATTACAGAAATACAGTGTCTTGAGGACAACTCAGTGTACCCCAGGAGTCAGCTGGATGGGAACAGTTTTGCACAGAGAAATGTCAAGGTCAGGACATGTCCAGCCCCCAGTGGCCGGCAACCTCACCACTGGGATAGCATGGAGGAACACAGCATATTTGGAGGAAACAGGCAGGTTAGAGCAAAACCTGTGTCAAACAGGTAGAGCTTGGCATGGTCCAAAATGGAGCCACAGGCTCCACAGAAGGGAGGCGGGGGCTCTTTCAGCATCCCAATGCAAACAATTTGCTTTGACAGTCTACAGGCTGGGTTACCTCCCGCACTGGGGAGCCTGGTCTTCCTTCACTCAGGACCACTCCACACCTCCCCTTCCCCTTCAGCACTGCGCCTTCTGGCTCGTGCTCGCCTTAGTGCAGAGCATCCACAGAGTGCCACACTTTCCCCCTGAAACGCTGTCTTTTTCCATTCATTCCTTTTATTTCCCTCCCATACCTCACCCCCACCATTTTAAAGACTCACCAGGCACCATTCCTGTCAGTGCTGGAGTGGAGTAGCTGCCCTGTCCAGCAGGCGGGACGTGCGGAGGGTATCCTGGGAGGGCTGTGCTTGCCAGCTCGCGACCTGAGGAATCAAACCAACAAATCACCACGTGAGCATTGAGATGAGCGGACACGGTTTTACATCTCCCCGAGTGCCCAGAACACAGCCATGCATTTGTCATCACTGCTCTGCAAGGACCAGCGTGGGTTTTCCAGCCTGGCAGGGAGGGCAGGCAGTTTTGCTTTCTCTGTAAGCTGCCACAAAGCTCCAACGAAGTGAGAGACGGGAAGGGGAAGAGCAGAGCTCTGCAGGGAAAGGAACGTGCCTGCCTGAACTCCAGCTGCTTGCCCCTATTCCCAAGTTCCTCCAAAGCTCAGATTTGTAAAGTCAGAAACAGCAAAATGTGAAATAACACTGATCTTAATGACATTTTCCCAGAAAACTCTCCAGAAAATCACAGTACACAGCCTGACAGTTTGCAGAGACCTAAATACAATGCAGGACATTGCTTTTATCATTAAAGACAGTTAAAAAAAAGAACAAACACAAGACATTGAGACATGACAGCATTTGAAAATATACTTTGCTGTGGTGCCAGAAGAAGGGTCAGATTTGCAGACGCAGCCTGATGTAGTGCTCTTAGACCGCAGAAACGTATCTTTTTATTCAAGTACCCACAGGTCTTCCATGGAAGTAACACAGCAGAAAGCAGGCAGTGGGATGGCCCCCACCTCCCTCTGCCCCTGGACCAGGGGGCTGGGGTGCCTTCTCTTCATCCCCCTCCCAGGCACAGGTCCCAGCACTGCCCAGGACATGCCACTGCCCGTGAAGCAAAGCCGGGAGGTGCAGACAGCACAGCTTGCAAAGTGCTGCTGAAGTGACATCCCAACCATGCCCAGACCCTGCTCTGACATGGGGATCCCAGGATAGCCACCGTCCCCACAGGCTGCTGCTGCCACAGCAGGAATTCAGGGAAACCACTGTCTGCTGTGGCCACAGGTGGCCCCCCAGGAGAAAGGGATGCTCCTGTGATCCCACCAGCAAGGAGCCATCCCTCACCACGGGGGGGAACCCTGGAGCCTACCCACAGCCTTCTCCTGGACTCCTGCGGCATCCTTGGGCAGATCAATTATCCAGGGACAAGCTGCCTTCAAAGAGTGCTCAGGCACCTGATAGCCCACACCCTGGGACACCACAAACAGGTCTGCATCTGGACATACGGGCTGCTGTCCCCTCCTCATGAGCATCACACCCTGCTCAGGCCACCACTCTGCTACGGGGATCTGCCTGATCCACCGCCTTGGCAAGGGACGGTGTTGCCAGTGCCTCCACCGTCCTGCCAAGCGGCTCCTCCAGAGGGTGGGAGGAGCGAGGGGACCTCACGGCGGGGACTGGCCCCTCTGGCCAAACTTTAGGCTCTGAGGCACCGGCACAGTGCAGGCACCACGCTCTGAAAAGCTGAGTGTGCACTTCAGGTAAGAGAAGGGACCCTGGGCTGCAGGGAGCCCCTGGCCCTTGCCCCAGGGATGTGCCCCCACTTCTCTAACCTCTGGATGGCAGGGACCACTCGGGCTCCAGACAGTTCCGAGCTGCTGCTGGCCCAAACCAGTCTGTTCGCCAGCAAAAGGCACTGTGAGCGCAGGTTCCTTCACCAAAATGCGGCATGTCAGATCACAAGAAAAGTTGCGAGACTTTGTTGATTTCAGCACCACTGACAAGAAGAAATGCACAGAACCTAGTGTTCAAATCGTTTTCTGTAGGCGTTTGATTTTATGATGGTGGTTTTTTCAAGTCTCTAGAGCTTGGAGAGGTTGAAACTATATGTTTTCCTATGAGCCAAAACCATTTTTAAACTTTTTTGGTTGGAAGAGATTTTGAGCCATGATTTCATTTCGAACTGATCTAAAAATAAAATTTTAAAATCTTTCTTTCTGTGTTATCATCAAAGAAATGAGACCTCATCTGATGAGACGAGAGACAGGAACGTGAGTTATTGCAAATTGCTGCTCACCACCCCCAGGTCATGGCCATGAAGGCCGCTTCCCCCACCACGCTTGTCAGATGAAGGGGTCCTTGCTGAAACGCTCCGGCAGCACCTGGCACGCTGGCATCACTGCAGCGATCTCCCAGCACATGCCCCACTTTCCTCGGCACTCTGCATCCACAAATCGGGATGCGTGCCGTTCCTCTCAGGCCCTTCCTACAGAACATTTATGGTGCATCCATATCCTGAAAGAATTTAATGTTCAAAACAATTGATTAATTTGCTCTCCAATTCTAGGGGGAAGCCAGCTCCCTTACGGAAGGGCATCATGAATTCTAATTATTCGATGCAGGCAGAAAATGGCTCTTTTAGATTAAAATGTTCTCCCCTTGTCACTGCCCTGCTTCCTACTCTCCTGCACAAAATTAAACTCTGATTATGTCATCTCTACAGCCTAGGGAAGGCAGAAGCATCTGCAATCTACTTAAATTTGGTCACAGAAGCGAAGTTCACCCCCAGCACTGGCAGGGAGTCTTGACTAAGGGCTGCCCCTAACACAGAAGAACATGCCACAGCCTGACCTCCACACAGGTACCACCATCCAGGAGCCCTCCATAGACCCAAGAAGGACCACCACCGCTCTTTCTTTCCTCAGCAGTGTAGTGTCACCGTGGAATGGGCTCAACACCTTGTCTCCCAAAGGTGCCCAGGTCTGTGGCCCAAGATGCAAGCTTCCCCTCCTGTCCTGTCCCACAGTGCCCACTCCACTCTCCTCAATGAAAAAACCAAACCATTGCCCTACAATTTTTTTCAATATATTGAAACATTACAACATTTTTTCACTTTCTCCAAAGCCACTGTCACACTCAGCATGGTTAGGATCATTGTCAAGGGCACTGAACAAAGCAGCCACCACTGAAGACACCAAGAAAAGTAGCATCTCAGCTCCTCCATACGTCAAGACAACATCATTCATGGTCTGTTCTACAGGTCTGGTCTGGTCTCCATTGCATCCCATTTCCAAATCAAAAGTTCTGGCACTTGCCAACAATGTTTATAGCAGGGCCACTGCACCCAGGCCTCAGGCAGGGACTGGGAGGTGGCCAAGGGGGAGCTGGCAAGAACCAAGGGCACAGTTGCAAGTGCTGCAACCCCACCTTGTCCTCTCAATTGCATGCAACGTGCTCCTCCCCCAAATAAAAAGGGGTGGAGCATCTCCGTCCTCCATGAAATTTTCCTCCAATATTGGCAAGTTTCAACTGCGCTGCACTGAAATAATTTTTTTCAGAGAAACATTAATAACCCTGGCACAAAGAGAGGATAAGAAGCAGCCTCCACCCCAGGGTGTTCCCATCCTACATGAACAAAGCAGCCAAGAGAAAATGAATCTGCAGTTTAGCAGTGGGCCACAGAGACAGAGAGACCAATGTCCTTCAAGATACGCTTATTCCTGAGTACCTTTGGTTTGGGATTTTTTTAAGGTTATTTTAGATGCCTAAAGTTGGAGACAGGGCATGGGTGGCTGTGGCAGAGCTGCCTCCCTCCCTGCCTCACTGGGCTGGCATAGTGCAGGACAGAGCAGCTCAGCTGCCAGTTCCAGCCTGCAGAGAAGTATGATCAGAATTTTCCAAGAACAACTTCTGCTAACACTACAAGGCCACTGCCTGAAGCTTCAGGTACCCAAATACCTTGCAGAGTCAAGCCTGGAGCGGCTGCCCCATGGAGAGGGCAGTAGCCCCAGCAGCACTGGTACCTTCAGCAATATCTGCTGGCCTACAACTGGCACACCTCCGTGGTGGAGGGAGCACACGGCAGCTCTCATGCCCCTTCAGCCTGGAGGAGGCATCCAGGCAAAGGAGACTGTTATGGGTTTGTGTGGTGCGGTTTTCTTTGGTAGTGGGGGAGGGGGCTGCAGAAGTGGCTCCTTTAAGAAGCTGCTACAAGCTCCCCCGGCTCCAAGCCAGACCCACCTCTGGCCCAGGCCGACCCCATCAGTGACGGTGGTAGTGCCTCTGGGAGAACATATTTAAGAAGGGGAACCGGCAGTGTGGGGGTTGGAACGTGAGCGGAACACCTCTGCCGATACCGAGGTCAGTGAAGAAGGAGGGGGAGGAGGGGCGCCTGAGGAGGCTGATGGCCCTGCAGCCCGTGGTGAGAAGGAGGGCTGTCCCCCCGCAGCCCAGGGGGGTGAACTGTGGAGCGGAGGCTCCCAAAGATGGCCACAACTCCATGGGAAAATCCATGCTGGAGCAGTGTGTGACTGGAGAGCAGCCCGTGGAAAGGACCCGTGCCAGGGAAGTTTGTAAGGAACTGCAGAACGCGGAAAGGAACCACGTTGGAGAAGTTGGTGAAGGACTGTCTCCCGTGGGAGGGACCCCACGGTGGAGCAGGGGACGAGTGAGGAATCTTCCCCCTGAGGAAAGGAGCGGCAGAGACAATGTGTGGCGAGCTGACTCAACCCCCATCCCCTGTTCCCCTGTGCTGCCGGGGGGAAGAGGGAAAGAAAACCGGGAATGGAGCTGAGCCGGGAAGGCGGGAGTGGTGGGGGGGAAGGTGTTCTGATGTTTGGTTTCTCTTCCAATACCCTTGTCTTTTGTTTTTGATTTGATTTGTGGTAAATTAAATGGATTTTGTTTCTTCCCCAAGTTGAGCCTGTCTTTTGCCCGTGACCATAAGTGGGGAGTGATCCCTCCCAGTCCTTGTCTCGACCCACGAGCCTGCCTTTGTATTTTCTCCTCATCCCAACGTGGCCACGGGAGGGGGTGGGGAGTGAGTGAGCGAGTGGCTTCGTGGTGCTTTGTTACTGGCTGGGCTGAAACTGAAATCACGACAGAGACCCTGCCTTCTCTTTTGCCTTGCCACCTCCTCCAGGCCACCCCACTGAGCTCCTCCAAGTCACTGGAGAGCATCTACAAAGAGTGCAACAGCAAGGCGGCTCAGACCCATCGCTCACCCAGCCCCCAGAGGAGAATTATTTTACGGGAGAGGGTCTAGAAGACCTGTGCAAGGGAGTTTGTGTTCAAAACACACACCATATACCATGCTTGTGTTATTGAAGGTAGAATAGGTCCACATTCTTTGAGCAGGATGCAGTGAGACTGGCGCTGTCCTTCCCAGGATGGGAAGCATGTCCTTTCCCCCATCATGGCCAGGTTCTGACCAAGCTCTGTCTCCTCCATAGGTGACCTTGCCACAGATGCTTCCCACCACACTAGCAGACTGAAGCTTCATTCCTTTGCCTACAGCAGCACCTGGGACACCCCAGGCCCAAGCTGCCAAGGCCAGCAGCTGAAGATTTGGAGCCTTCAGCTGGAGGCAACATATTCTGGAGGGTCAGGAGAGCATCCAGCAGCCAGGTGTGATGCTGAGGAGATGAGCTGCCACCACATGAGCGTGGCATGCTGCTGGTGCCAAATGGCACACCACTCTCTTGAAGCATCCTATTTCTACAAGCCAGAGAGCAAAGTGCACCATTCACTAGGACAGCAACTAAGCCAGAGCCTGATTTGAAGTAGGTTGATGGAGACAGGGTAAAAATAGTAGTAACACCAGAAGTGGTGTTTGGGCAAAAAATGTGAGTACAGGATTATCTTCACTCCACAACCTTTGCCACAGCATCACACAGATACAGGCAAATAACCCCTTTTTGAAAAGCTAAGATGCAGAGCAGAAGAGCCCTGGGGTGAAGATGACTGGAGAGGACTCGATTCTGGAGATGGAGGTAAGGAGTTCATTTTCAGTTTTAAGTACTGGTACAGACAAGCTGCTTTCCCTCTCCAAGTCTGAGCCTTTCCATCTCTCCAATGGAGACAAAAGTTGACCACTTCTTCAGTGAGCTGCTGTTGGTCTGACAGATTGGAAGTGCTGCCGCATGGTAAGTAATGTAACATTTCAAACACTTTTCCCACCCAGGTGTACTACAACAAGCACAGACTGGCTGAGCAGTCCCTGGGGTGGACAAGTAGCAGTGCGTGGTTATCAGCATTGCCTTGTGAAGGTGCAGAGCTGCACAGGAGGTGATAGCATGGGCACAGGCATGGGCATAGGCCTGGGTACCATGCTTCTCTGCAGGAGCTCACAACTGTCCATACCATGGGACCAGGGCTCCCCCAGGGGTCTGAGCAGCCGAAGCACTTTGTCTGCAAGACGGTGCCTCTGCACAGCACTGGCACTGAAATACTGCAAGGGTTGCAACACCCAGTTCTCCTGCTCCAAGAAAAGCGCTCAGCCTGGAGTCCCAGCTCCTTGCAAAGCCCCAACAAGCCTCTGTGCAGCCACCACTGCTCTTAGGGAGCTGCCCATACTGCTGGGATCACACACTCCTCTGGGACTTCCTAGTGCAGGACCAGCACAGCAGAGCTCCCATGTCTACTGCATGCCAAAGAGCATGTGCATGGTGGGGTTGCCTGCAAATAGGCCAGAAGCTGAGGGATCACATCCAACTGAAAACACCCGATACTGTGCTAGAGAGACCTGTCTGGAGAGGGGCTGGGGACCATGTAGCTGGACAGCACCCCACGAGATGGGGGAGCACCAGCACCGTGGCTGGCGTCAGGGGGAGCAAAGCAAACACCTCTGTTACAGATGTTCCCACACATACACAATCATCATGAGCGCGCTACAGGGATGAAAAGTTGCACATCATTTCCAGTCTTAGGCATATACCCCTGCCAGAATTCATCCCACATTACTCCAAAAACCAGAATATGACAATGCCGAATAATAAAAATATCAACTGGCACTGAGGGACCGGAGGGCGCAGCCACATGTCAAAGTGCTTGGCTCTGCACACAGAAGATATGCAGTAAATGTCCGACCCTCCATTCACCAGGAGCTGGCAGCACACTCGAACTGAAAGCAAATTATCGTTTCTCAAAAAAAGTGCAAATAAGGAATTTTCTTCCATAAAAGAAATTATTTTGCAACCAGCTGCAGGAGAGATCAGCAACACCCCACTGAGCAGACGTGGCAAGCAGTGCTTGAGCGTTGGCAAATGTCCCCACTGCAGGACAAGCTGCCCAAGGCTGGCTGGAGCAAAGAGCAGCATGCAGCAGCAAAAGACTCTCATGTCTCCAAACCGTGGTGAAAAAAACCAAGGGAGTAGTTTAGAAGCATTCTTCAGTTCATCTACCTTTTTTAAAAAAAAATCAAAAGGCAGCAAATAGCATTTCCAAGTGTGTCTTTGTATACTACTGTGTGTAAACGTGAATCCAATTAACTTCAAATTTAACTACTAATGAAATTATCTCATTTTGCTATCAGCTCAGCTCTCATCCATGGCAGTAATTAACCACTGGGGGTTGTCACTCCCAGACACATGACACGAGGACTTCCCCAAGCTCAGGTGCTTCAAACCCTTGCAGAATTCATTACCCTGACAGTGTGAAAACCCTTCACTTTCAATACCACAGGGCACCAACATGTTATTTTGCCTTTACCTAACTGATTGCCAGTAACAGTATGAAGAAGTGAACCCACTGGAGAGGTAATTAATTACTGCAAAGGATACATTAGAAAATGCAGGGGGTTCAGGTGGTGGGGAGGGCGCTTACAAAGTCCCTTTGCTGCTGCCTCAGAACCATCCTCCGCAATAGCAGGGCCAGTGATTTTCCTCTCCAAGACATGCTGCAGGCTGCACCGAGGGAAACTGAGCCTTCACCCACCACTCCATGCTTACAGCAGACAGGAAATTGCCATCAGTTCAGGAGCATGGTCAACGATTAGGCAGTGCATGGGGTTAATGGGGTAATCCCACCTCTCCAGAGACAAAGGTTCAACACCAACAGGACGGCAGTGTCAGGAAAGCCAGCCTGGTGGTGCCAGCAAATACCCTGTGCACGCTCGCTCTCATCACAGGCATCACCGCAAGGCATTAGCCCGTCTGAAATGGACACCCAAGGTAGCATTCACCCCGTGTCATGCCCAGCACCAGGGTGCTCCAGCAGCAGAGACCAGCATCTCCCCATGGCAAATCTCATGTGCCCACACCCTCTGCACTGCTGCCTAAAGCAGGGCCCCTGCTAGACCTGCCCACCTACACAGAGCAGTCGTCCCCCGCTCCATGGAGAGGCTGCCATCTCACCTGACTCTGTCTTTCCAGAAAACAATTTTGAAAAATGCAAGCTTATGCTAGGCGAAGTGGTGATGAAGAGATGTCACAACACCAGCACACTGTGACCTGCCCGCAGGATCATGCAAGGAGGCGCTTCCAGCACCGTCCCATTTGGTCTGCAGGTCTGCAGCCCCTCACCTGGCAGACCCACATGCAAATCCCGATGCTGGCTTCGTGCAGGGATGCTGTGTAATGACTACAGCAATGCACCAGCAGAATGGGCAAACCTGTTCCAAAAGGCAGCCAAGTTGTATGGATCGGGCTTGGATTTCGGCTGTGCTTCCTCCAAAATTACCTCACGCAGTCTCCAGGATCCCACAGCGTGATGGGAGAAGGATGGTGCCTGCCCCTGACATCCAGTTCCTGGCCCTGGCACGTGACACCGCCTTCATCAAGTGCCCGCAAACGTCGGTGGCAGAGGAAGGGACCTGCACTGGTGCTGCTCTGCTGCCACAACCCCCCGGGGACTGTCCCGCTGCCCCCAGGAGCCACCACACATTGCTCTTTCGACCAACAGGCTTTGGCAGCTTCCCTGCCGCGCCAGGCATCAGCTACCCCAGAAGTGAGGGAGTGCTGCCTTACAGCCAGGGATGCATTTGCTTAACACCGGAGAAAACAAAAAGAAGTAATTGGCAGAGATGGTGTTTTGGGAGCCACTTCATCTCTGGGAAGCAAACCCAAAATTTCAGCCTATTTCAGTCAGACCTGTTACCAGAACTGACTTTTCCTCTGAAAAAACCAGCTCCTGCTTAGAAAAGCCTTCCTTTGCCCAGTGCAGAATTTGACAATGCTAACCTTGTTGTTTCAATCATTATCCTAAAGAAAATGTTTTGGTCGAACACACAAACCCATTAGCAGGAAAAGGATCTGGAGAGCTCCATCACCTGGCTCCTGCTCCCCCCACACCTGGGAACACGTGTGTTGCACCCAGGGTCTGCCCAGGGCAGTGGCAGGGGGCAGTGGAGCACCCCAAAACAGAGACAAGCATGTCTTAAAAAAATTATCTGGTTTTATCATGTACGAAACACTGCTCCACGTTCAGCACAACAGCAGCACGGTACCTCCATCGTTACTGCCTCGGGTCCAGAGCCACTGCACATGTGAACTAGAGTTTGTTTGGTCCTGCCCTAACGCAGCTCAGACTTTGCACCCTGCCGACACATCCCACCGATGCCCACAGCATCACATCTCTCCCTGTTACGCTGGGAAAGGAGATGCCACTGGCACCGGACCCCGATACACCAAAACACCGCTCTTAATGAATAACTTCCCTCCTGTGCTCATCTAGCTCTATTTGTGGACATCAAACCTAGTGCGGCATGCTTACTGCTATGAGTTACCTCTCCTGCACCTAATTAGAGGCAGATAAAACAGTGGTAACACACAGATCACCTGTAATGATTTTGCTGACTCGATTATTCTTCTGACAATTAGCTCTGGCTGCCAAAGCCTCACAGGAATGTCAAAGTCTACTTCCTACAAAGCAGGTAATGTCACAGGTGTGACCATGAAATCAATAATGAGGCATAGCTCTTGCAGAGGGCATCCAGGTCAGATGGAACAGCCCTTAAATTAAACATTGATAAGCAGAACACAATTATCCATCATGTTTAAGTGCCTGCGTGAAATTAGCAGCCAGGGAACGGGAGCAGTGGGGGAAAGATTAGTGGAGGAGGTATTGAAATGCGCAGTGGCCACTGTGACTGGAGCTGCAAGGGCTTGTGTCAGTGGCACCGTAATCTGCTATCAAAGCCATAAAATTCAGATTAAGCACACTGCGCTGAAACAGGGGTTGCAGATGTGGGTCCATTTTTTCCCCTCATCTGCAAGGCAGCGGCAGCTGTCTGAAGGAGTCCAGAGCTGCCCTTCGTTGCAAGTGTCTCTGCTACTCTTCCCATTGACACAGCTATGTTTTCAAAAAAGATGCAGGGCAGCGAAAAGAAAAAGGAAGGAGGAACAGTACTTTCTGGTAGTACAAAAATGCAGTGGAGAAGTACAGATGAATACTCCAGTCTGTTTTCTCTGCTGTTTCAAAGCAAGAGTCCTGGAGCTGCAGACTGCTCTGCCCTCACCCTTGTCTCTTCTGGACATCTGGCTGCTGCTGCATAAAACTCCTGTTCCTTCTTCCTTGCAGCCATGGAGCTCTTGTACCCTACGAACAACCCAACAGTCCAGCTGTTCCCATACCTTTTAAGGTAGCTAGTATGAGAAAGCTTTGTCTGCAGTCTTGAGCTCAGCTGCACCATCATCCACCTGCATCTTTGACATCTATGTGGATCTCCTTCCCCTCCCATAAGATATGCAAGGTTAGAATACCCTGGTTTGACCCCTCATTTAACGTGCACACACACACAAAGGATTGGAGGGGACACCTGTGTGGAGACTGCGAAAAGATACACTAGGTCAACAACATCTCTGCAAGAAGCCACCTCTATCCTAGTTCTTGTGTGGCCAACAGTTAGCCATGTATTAAAATGCATCAGCATAATTTAAGCTTTCCCTGGCTCCCAGTAAGTGAAATCTTCATGCCTTACAAGCTTTCTCTGTCCAGCTCAGTGTGGGGCTAGCAGACACGCCGGCTGTCTGAGCACAGCAAGGCACAGCGTGGTTGGGTCTCAGATGCCCAGCTACGTGTGTGGAGGGATGTGGGGAAGCTTGTGGAAGCATGGGGATGCATAGCAGACAGATGCAGAGGGTCCCACCGTGCTCCAGGTACCAAACACCACCAGCTCCAGAGAGGACAACTATCCATTGCTGGCACTTCATCTATCAAGGCGGCACCGAGAAGAACAGAGGGCAGACAGAGGTGAGCACGAGAAGGATGAGACCTTGTGGGAGGACACATGGTGGTCTGGAGGCATTTTATCAACAAGTCCATTAAATCGCTTCTGCAGGGTCCTTCCCCTCCTACACCTGCCTGCAGAACAGCAGAGGAGCAGCAGGGCACAAGCAGCACAGGGGCATCCCGCTGCAGCCGGAGCAGCACTCTGCAGAACAGGGTTCTCCAGGGAAGGCTGCATTCTGGCTGGCACAGCCTGCAAGTGCCACATGGGCACTCATCCCTGCATGGTTCCTGCAAGCTTCAAACCTGTAAACAGGTTTACTGAGGAGCACTGTCATTCCCAAAGGAAAGGATGAACTGGCAGCCACTGGGAAACCCCATCCACAGCCCTGGTCACCCTGTTGCCAGCACCAATGCATCCAGCATTTGCTCAAGCATAGTGACGCATGGGAAAAGGATGCTCTGATGCTGTATCACTGCAGAAAAGGAGGCTCAGCAGCACTGGGCAAGGGCACGGCTTCCTTAGGTAGCCAAGCCACGATCTCCAGGTTGAGGATGGCATGAGGTGTGCCACCCACACGGCAGGACCAACACAAGCTGAGTGCTGCACAAAGCCGGGGTCCTGGCTGGGATGTCTTGCCTGTCCATCAATGGCATGTGTGCGCACTTGTTGTTGCAGCCCCTCACTGAAAGTCACTGTGGGCTCTAGCCAGCACTTCCAGTTCTCTTGATTCAGTGTTGGCAACATCAGCTCATTAAATAAAATCAGGGGAAGAAACAAGAAGAGGAAAGCAAAGCAAGGGCGGGCAGGCAGACAAGCTGGCATACCCAGCTGCGCAGCTCAGGATGGGCAGCATCCTCAGCTGGGGCATCCTCTGGCGTACGGCAAGGAGGACGTGGCAGACCACGTCAGGTCCACCTTTATGCCAGCACCAGCCAAGGCCTTTTTTAATGAAATTTTTTCATTAAGAGACAGAAATGCCCCAAAAAACTTGAGTTGTGGAAACCTGGAGTTTATGGAAGCAGAGAGGCTGTTCATTTGGGCATTTTAACTCCAAAAGCTTCTGGGAAAAGCTTTGAAGATGTTAGAACATTTGATTTTCCTTTAAAAAAAAATACAAAAATCTCATTTTCAAGTTTGGAATGACTTTGATATGTAAAATGTAAGCTACTGAGGACAGATACAAAAAGTGGTCCAAATAAAAACAAGTGGTGCACACGGCTCTGGGCTGATTTTACCCTGCTTACTACATTCAGTTGTTAAACATTCCTCAGGTCTGGGGGTTTTTTAGACCTGAAAAAAAGTCAAAATCTTAAATATTTTCACAGAGCAGGAAAACCCATTCCCTCCAGTCTTAGTTTTGAGTATGGCTCAGCATATGCCAGCAGCCGTGGGGTCCGCAGGGCTCTGCCACAGCCAAGGGAGGTTGGACCTTGTGTGTGCTCAGCCTGACGGGGACCCAAAAATGGGCTACAGGGGCACAAGGACCTGACAGCCCGAGCTTGACTAAGCTCCCACTACCTTCGGGTCCAGGGCTCAGTCCCTATACCAGTGTGGAGGAAAAGCATCTCCCTGGACCCCAGGTTTCAGGAGCAGGGGAAGGTGGCTTGTCTTGGCCCTGACAGGCAAGGTCTGCTGATGGGCAAAATGAGACCTCAAAGACGAGACCACCACATACTTAACACTGAAACTGATGGAGATATTCAAATAAGTTTCATGTCTAGTCACTTCTTCTCTTTATATGGAGATAAAGTGTAAAGGTGAGAACTGGCATCCCTCTGTCCCAGGTGACAGCGAGGAGGGAACAGAGACTTTGCTGAAAACAGCCTGAAACAGGCATGTCTCCCTGTTTGCATTTCCATGGCTCATAATGCAAGACGGGAAGAAGCAACGTTGCAGTTAGTATATGGGAATTCATGAAGCAGCATGAGGGAAATCAAGCCAGCTTCCGTGGGCTCTGGAGGGAAAACTGACCAGTGAAGTGCAGCCTGGAAGCATGGACACACAAAGGTGTACATGGGACAGAGACATGCACAGGCTTCTCCTCCAGCTCCGGTCATACCACTGGTTCCAATTATACCAAACTGCAGTTTTCACTGTTTCAAAAGGGATTCGCTGCACATCAAGTGCTCTGCTCAGCAATCTGCGTTAGTTTGGAAATGACATCAAGTGTTGCCTTCAAAGGCAAAAAACCCCAAGTGTCTACTTATCTGAGAGACCAGTTAGCTTCCTCCTGTCAAACAGACATGTTAAAAGGGGAGAGAAAAGAAATCTCACATAAAAATAATGGGCTTACCACCACGGAGTATCTTAGCCTAGAAAATATTATTTTTTGGACAAGTGCAGTTCATCGTGCAGTGTATTTTACAAGCAGCAATGAAATGAAAATTTACTTTAAAACAGAAATAATAAAACCAACTTTAAACAGTTCAGAACTTAAATAAATGTGAAAGAAACCAAAACCAAAAGAAAAAAAAAAAACAAACCAAAACACCTCTTCCTGCTAAAATGCAGAACGTGTCAGTCTGGCTGGTTTTGTGCTGCTGTGTAACATGCTTCTGCATTTTATATCCCCTTGCATCTCAGGTCTGAACGGCCCTTACACACCTCACAACCACTGCCAAATTAAAGATGGGGTTTTTTTCACCCTATTATTTCTAAAATGTACTCCAGCCAGCACGCTACATGCAATGAATGAAAGAACTAGGAGAATTAAACCATGCAATGAAACAGCTTTCTGACGAATAAAGCTATGGAAATTTTAGGCTCCATTTACTTCTCAATCTAATTTTGCCCTCCAATGCACATTATGTCTGAAATGGGATCTCATGTGGTTTGATCAGTGCTCTTAACGCATACAGAAGCAACATATTCCCTTTATTGTTGTTTCCTTTCTGCAGCACAGCAATACTTCTAATAAGAACAGCACAGCAGGCTCTGTAAGACTGTCTCTACAGTAATCATTGTGCTGCTGGAAAGCTGCAAGATGACCAAGAAGGTCGGCAGCTTGAAAAGTTTGTGGTCTGAGGGATCCCTGTTCCTGCAAATGCAGAGCTAGCTGTTCAATACACTACAAAAATCGTGAGGGCAACTGAGTTATCACAAGATGTTTAAATGAAATACTTTTTCCTTTTCTTTCTCTTCCGGACTTTGAATTTTTGTGTACACCCAGAAGCTATTTTCTAGCCTCTCTTTGCAACCAAGAGGACTAGAAAGGTAGCATCAGTTTGTGAAGAATTACAAATTCCTCTCACTGTAACAGGACTCCAGACACTGGAGCTACAAGGAAAAAAAATGCTAGGAGCTACAGGACGAAAACAAGAGCATTGGTAGCATTTTACTGAGGAGCCACAGATGCTCCTGAAAACCAATGGATATATATGGTGAGAGGTGGCTGGCCTCCAACTTCTCGTTTTTCAAGAAATGGAAAACCAGCACATTTTCAACCCCACACATTCAGCCCATTTAGCAAATATTTAGCAGTTAACAAGAGGGACACGCTGTTCTCCAGTTCACTCCTCAGGTCCAAAGCCTTTGCTCAAGCCAGGAGCTGCCCTGAGAACGGAGGAGCTGCTCACAAGGGAGAGCATCCTTCCTTAGTGCTAGGACCTGCAAGATTTACTCTGGACACCTGGCTAAAAGACCCTGCTGTCCACAGGCAATTCAGATGTAGAGGTGCACTGGTGCACCAGCAGCTCCCTTGCCCACACCAGGCAGTGCAGCAAGCAGCCACCTCCGAGATGTTCCCTGACACCACAGCAGTGCTTGAGGACAGGCACAGTGACGGCCCCTCCACCAGTGACCACCACCACCACCCCCTGAAGAGCATCCAAGGACAGTGGTGGCCACCACTGCCTGCTGCCACCTGGGACTGCTCCTGCCAGGACTGGGACTGACGCTACCTGGGGGACACCAGGCTGCGACATGAGCTTGCAGGCCACCCACCCCGAAAGGCCCTGCTGGTACAGGCATCACTCTGGAGCATATCTAGTGGTGAGCGAGGAGATGCGGGCAGGGCAGCCACGTCCTCCTCCCAGCCCCCAGGTCCAAGGACTGCGCATGGGGGCCTGTGGAGGGTCCCAGAAGCCAGGCAAGCCTGTGCTGGCAGGCTGGCAAGCCCCAGGTCCCTGCTGTGACCCACTGGGCTGGGGTAGCGTGGGTGGGGAAGGGGCTTCGTGCTCCCCAGCCGGGCACAGGCGAGCAGGCAGGTGGTCTGACAGCAGCCCAGAGGGACCCAGCCAGACAACTGGGCGAAAGAGGAGGACGTGGGTTTCCAGTCGCCTTGCAAAGGACAGCAGTGACATCCAGAGGGCTTTTGGGAGCAGTGAGAGCAGGAGGAGAAGCCTAGAAGCCATGCAAACCTGCCTCGTTGCAAATCCTGCCAGCCCCAAGCCAGACCCTTGACAGCCTTCACCAACGTCCATCCCAAAGGCTGACGATGCACTGGCAGGTCGCATTGCTCAGGGCCACAGCACGTCCAGCCTGGCTCAGGGCATGCTACAGCCAGGAGCAACTGACAGCAGCAAGGTACTGGGGGGCTTCCAAAGCTTGGCGAGACGCCAGATGACCCAGAGCTTCTGTCCCATCTGCTCCCATGCACAGAGACACCTCCCAGTGCAGGGGAGCCCTGAGAGCACTGACAGGGGTGGGCACGACTCTGCAGCCCACCAGCGCATCCAGGAAGAGGAAGAGGGGAGTATACCAGCAATCAGTTATTCAGTTTGGTAGATAAGCGCAGAGGGAAAAAAAAAAACAACAGCTTCCACCGGTCTGTTTTGCAGAGACGTTAAATCCATGCTGAAATCTTCCACCTCACAAGAATCAATATTTATGATCTGCATCTGGAGTTAATCTGAGATGGAGACATTTCCAATCTAAGGATCACTGCTAATGTCATCAGCAGTTTTCTACTCCTCACAGGCAAAATATTTACACCCTGGATTTTAACATCTTCATTAGGGCTCAACGAAGTCTAGATCAGCAACCAAAGTGTGATTTTTCTGATATTTCAATAACACAATTTTTATCCTGGAATAAGAGGAAAAGCTGGAATCAGGCATTTTACCTGGATTCTGTGATGGAAAAAGTGACGCTGTGGAAATATTGACATACTTGGGTTTCAGTATTTTTCCATCAATATATTTTTAATTGTCAAGATTGAAATATTTTATTTTCTTTAGTTGAAAGAACCTGAAACATTTCGTTTGAAATCACTTTAAGACAAAATTCCATTTTGCATCTGCCTTGTGAAGCAGCAGGACAAAGTTCATATTTCCAAGTCCCTTCTCTTTCCTAGCTGCCTGGTGGGTAGATAGCATCTCCCATAACATAGCCAGATGTGTAGCTCAACCAGGTAGTTCAGAAAATAATAAATGTATTGATTACTTTATGGAAAGTCTCCTCCAGTGAGTTCAGACCAGAGGACAGAACGAGATGTGGAACTGCAACTTCCGTAGAGCATGAAACACAGAGAAAGCTTTAATATTGTGCTGAACATACTTCATCTCTGCCCAGAAAAGTATCAGGTTGACCAAAAATGCTCCAATGTGATTTTTCTGTCAAAAAAAATAGCCTCCCCGCAGGACCGTGCAGCCCCTTCTGCCACCCTTCTCCTTCTCTGCAGTATGGCTCCTGCCTCACACCCAGTGCGCACGGAGCCCAACACACGGATGTTGAACAGCAACGTGGCTTTGGCAGTGTTCCATAGGTTTGTGTGTTTGCACCTTCCCTGACACGATGAGGTCCAATGCCGAATGTGGCTTCCCAGTGCCCCAGCAGGAACCACCTCGGCCGTTTCTTCTGGCCAAAGCAGGGGGCTGCCCTCTCCCCACCACCAACAGATGCTATTTGTGCCAACGCCAGTTAGTCTGGGGTTCATGGCTGAACCCAGCTGCCGAGCAAGCAATGCAGGCAACAAGCCAGCTCTGCCTGTGCTCTGCCTGTGCTTTGCCACCACCCAGTCACCCCTCCCTGTAACCCACAGAAGGAAAAGCTTTGCCAGCTGACAGCAGTATCAGCCATAGGAGGCAGCACCACATTGCTCCTGCCTGCAAAAACTACAGGTGCCCTGCCTCGTTACACAGAGTCACTAAAATGCAGTTAAAAAATGCAATTAGCATATTTAGGCATTAACTAGCCCATCTTTTTGAGGGCTCTTGCATGTTTAAGAGCAGCTCACAGGATTTTGCTCCCAAGCCACGGTGGGAGTTTCCACTTCTGCCACATTCAAGCAGGACCAGAGCTGCCCCACCAACGTGGTGCCAGGCCCAGGGGATGCTTCAGTGGTGCCTGAGGCTGGGCTGTGGGGCATCTCCACCCACCCCAAAAGCTGGGGAGCTGCACTGGCTGCCCAGATCTGGGTGACATGCTCAGAGCTCGCCCAGCCCTCAGCCATCATCCTCTTCATGGGAGCTCCTGGTTCAAATTTCCCCCTGCCTGCTCCCCTCCGAGGAGCACAGCTGAGGATGGCGATCGGGGAGACAAAAGGGAGTCGGGAGAGGGGCCAGAGGAGGTCCCCGGCCCATGGCGCCTGTCATGGCATCAGGATTTATAACTGTATTAAATGGCATGACAGTCGGCCACAATAAATCAGCTCCCCTTCTTCCCAAATCACAGACAATAAAAGCTTTGGCAGTGAAAGTCATTCATCATCATAAAGACTTGAGACGTTCCAGCCATCAATTTCACTCACATCCTTAATACACTGGAGAGGAGTGGTGGAGTTTTAGGGGGGAAAAAAGAGGGAGAGAAGAAAGGGAAAAATAATTAAAAGAAAACATCAAGAAAGATTGGACAGGGATAATTACAAAGGTCAGAGAAAAGAGTCTCTTCAGGACAGCACTTTTGATGACAGGGACAGAGCTGTCCTGCTCTCCGCGGGGCATGTGTGATGCTGAGCAAAGCTGCAGGGCATCGCTACCACCCCAGGGGGTCCATGGGGGAAGAGAGGCTGGGCCCCTGCCCTGGAAGGTTGGCCAAACGCCACATTGCCTGTCCACCCCTGTCCAGCCCTGCATCCCTGCACAGTGCCACCACCAGGAACCCACTGCCTATGACACCTTCATGCTGCTGAGGTGTCAGGTCCCGAGTTGGGCCGGAGGAAGGGTGGTGAGTGCGGGGTGCTGACACTGCGCTGGACTGACAGGGGTGGTCAGTCGATGACGGTGCCCTCCCCACTGCAGGGGCTGCAGGTTCATCGTGTGCCCCCCCACGGGAGGGGTCCGGTGCGCAGCTGCCCCAGAAGCCTGCTGCAGCCAAGGGACCTTGGAATGGCCACCACGGAAAGGGAACACTTCGATGACGGTCTGCAGGCAATGCCTTGCAGAGGAAAGCACAGAAGTAACCCTGCTGTCTATGAATCCTCAGGAGACATGACGCACCAGAGCACTGGCTTTGCATCACTCCAAGGGGCCAAGCATGGGACAGGCACCGCTGCCCACCACAGGCTGGCCAGGGCGGGGAGCCGAGCTGCTGGGGAGGCAGTTCTGCCAGTGAACAGCTGATGGGTACATGTCCAGGAGCCGCAGGCGAAGGGAGATGAAACTCAGCAGATGAACGCAGCGCTGGACCAGGGGTGAAGGGTAACACAAGGTACAGCACAGGTGTCCCTGTCAGGGCTCACAGGGCTACCTCCTGCTCCTCAGCCACCACCACCTCAACAAGCTGAGGTTTTACTGAGTCCACACCAGGCTCAAAGGCACTGATGAGTCCCCTTCACCACTGCTTCAGTACCAAAGCCATGGTTCGTAACACACCCAAGGAGCATCACAGGGCTACTTTATCCATGTGACAGAAGGGCCCACCAATATCCCACTCACATCTTAAGACCTTAAGAGCTTCTCTCATTAAAACCTGGGCTGGTGAGACTTGCAGGTGGTGAACACCCCCGACGGAGTACAGGCAAAATTTGTCTCCTGAGCAGTGAGCCACACAAAACAACCTAAGGCAGCGCATCCCCAAGCCTGTTAAGAAGCAATGAACCCTTACATAATGGACAATGGTGTGCCTGGCCATGAGGTGATGATCCCACCTGTGTATGCCTCCGCAAGACTCGATGCACCTCCTGCAGCCTTGTACATCCTCACAGCGAGAGGCCATGGCAGCTGCCTGCACCTCGCATGCTCTGGGGAAGGCAGCCGGGCTCGACAATGCTGAGGTTGCTGCACAAACATCTAGCTGCAGAGTGAACACTGGTTGCTCCAGGGTGAACGAAGCCATGAGGATGCTCTGGCGCAGGATGTGGGAAGTGCATGGAGCACCTCCTGGTGTGACCCCAGCAGCCATGGGCAAAAGCAAGCAGAGCAGAGGGACAGCTCTGCACCCCTGCACACCACACGTGTATGTACTGCGTGTAACGTACATGACACTTGTCCCTTGTGTCCCCGTCCCACAGTTTATTGCCACTGCCCACTTGTTGGTATGACAGCTGCCCCTTGCTTGCTGGGGAGCGGCCAGTACAGCTCTACAGGGAGAGATCAGCAGGGCGACCCGGGGCAACACTCTCCAGCCAGCTCGGGGTCCAGATGCAGCTCTGCCACCCAGGCTAGGCTGGGTGAAACCCTGGCTAGACAAGATTGGGTCACATTTTGTTCTAATCCAGTATCTAACCCACCAGCCTGGCTGTCTCTGCACCAGCGTGGGAGCAAGCCAGACCAGGATGCTTTTGAGTCTGCCTGTCCTGGCTAGCATAGGCAGGTCAGGCAGCACAGGACACAATTCTGCTCGGCAGTGAACAGCTATCAGACCATTTCAAGACTACATCAGTGCCTGGAAACGGTTTGTGTCCTCATTCCATCTTTATTACAATATTAACAAGGACAGAAGGAGCAAAAGCAAGCCCTCAGTTTAGCATCAAAAAACAGATTTGCTGACAAAGGGAGCCTCATCCACATCCCCCAATATCCTACACCTCTAACGGACTTTGCAATTACTGCAGCCGCAGCAGCATCTGCTGGCTTCCCACCATGCTCTTCCAAACCCTCCATCCTCCTGCAGATCCTCCAGCCCCAACAGCCCAGGACCAGCCTTCCCACAAAGGATGCTCACGTCTGGGGAGACCACCAGGTCTGGACCCGCAACTGCCAGAAACAAAACCTGCTGGGGAGGGGATAACCCACATATGCCCCCTCTTTAGGGGGATATTGCTGATGCACAAACCTTTTTTTAGGAGCTACTGCTCAAAAAAGGTACAGTGCCATCACAGGGCTGAGCTCAAGGTGTTTAGATTGTTGCAAAAAATGTATGCTGAAAAGAAGGAAAACTCCAGTGGGACCCTGATACTCGCTTTCACGCCCTCACTGAATTCACTTTTCAGCCACATCTACATGAAAATCCCAAGTCAGGTGTCAAGTCCATGTCAGCAGAGGCAGTCCTTGTCCCTGCTGATTCTCACAGGATTTCCACAAGCAATATTCCTCACTGTTGGTAGATGTGCCAGTTTCATCAAGCAACTCAAAACCAGGCAACTTGTATTTTGAAGAAATGCCAGCGACATCTTCTTTTTTCCACTGCCTTTTGCCTATTGCTTTTTTTTTTTTTATTACAGTTTAACATTTTAATGAGACATTACATCAAAACCTGAAATTTTTGGCCTGCTGTAATATGTAGTCATAAAGAAACAATGGCCCGTTACAAAAAAGCCCCAAATGGGTTTATAAAATTTCTATTCGTAGATAACACAGTGTTTTCCAGGGCCGGAATTACAGGTAGAGCTCTTTCAAAGAAGATAGTAGGGAAAATAAGCACGAGCTTTCCTTCCTACTCTGCATCAGAAGATGTTCCCCTTCTCCAAAAACACACTGCAACATCATTAAAATATCTGGATCTTTTGGCTTTCCCCTGGCTCAGCAATGGGCACTTTTGTGAGCTCCCGACTGGGAACAGCGAGGAGCTGTCGGTGGCATGGAGCCATCAGAGCTCTGGCAGCACCAACTCACCCTGGTCCTGGCTCTCTGCTGAACCCATCTCTGCTGGCCTCCCACAGACCACAGCATGAAGCTGGGGACCCCGTCCCCTTGAGTTCCACAGGGCTCCTCAGGGCCAAGCCTTTCGGAAAGCATTGACACTGCTCAGTACCTGGAGGCAGCATCACCCACCAGGCTTTCACCTTGTGAGATTTTGAGTGCTTCACACTTTGCAGCTTTCTTTCTTGAGTCCTCCTAAGTTTCTCCTAGATTTCTCCTAGATTAAAAAAACAGAAAAGGGGCATGTTCCCATTTCTAGGTGATGGTATGACAGTGTGACCTGATGGCAGAGAGCAAGCATCCTCGTGACATGCTCTCCAATGCCCAGCGGTGCACATAGCCCTCAAATTGTCTCTGTTTTACCATTCCCTCTACTCACTTCCCAAACTGCCTGTCTGACAACTCACTTTCCCCTGTGTAAATATGCAGACTCTCCCAACTAGTCAGGTATCAGATGAGAAGTAACTCTTATTTGGCCAACTAAGGCCACCCATCATTGATGGTGTAGCAAGTTTGGAGGTGTCCAACCACTGTCATCAAAATAATTACCTCGCCCTAGAAATGGTATCTGTAGCCCAACTTGGACTGCCACTTGACTTTATTTTTGTGCCATGCATACGCACAGATGCCAGCATGTCCCTCCACCCACCTGGAAATATCATTTTGGTGGCTTGCACAGAAACTCTCAGATGTTTTGCTATTGTTGCAGGCCAAAAAAAGCAATTTAGGAAGCATTTATGCTAACTGGAGTGTTTTCCTTTCTATTTTTTTTTAATTATTATTTCCAATTTGACATCTACGACAGATTTACAGCGTTCCTCCGCCAGCAAAAAATGCCGGGACTGAATTGGCCATTGATGCCCTAAAGCAGCAAGGCAGCAAGCTGCCCTGCCAGCTCTGTGCACACAAAGCCTCAGCTGCTGTGGCAGCGGCAAAGCAGTGGGTGAGCATCCCCAGGACAAAAACACCAATAGGACATGCTGCGGGTGGTGCTGGTGAGGCATTTTCCACCCACCTGTGTGGAGTCAGTTTGATGCTCAGTTTTTTTCAGGGCATTTCGGACCAGGGTGAGCATGTGATGAGCGTTCTGCTCAGCGTGTGTGCAGAACAAGCCCCAGCCCCACCACGATCAGGACCAGTGCGGGGGCACTAGAACCCTCTTGTCTTAATCCTCCTGCCATGGCTGCTCGATTTAAAATTGTATTTATTATCCATACCACAGTGGTATTGGGGGCAGGGGGAAAAAGATTTAATTAATTAGAGATTGCAAAATCCTTAAGTAAAAGATGCTATGTAAATGCAAATTGTTATTATACATGCTTTGCACCAAAACATGTTTACCATAGTTAAATTCAACATTTAAATCCACAGCCAAACTCCCAACAGAATCAGGCTGTACATCATCAAAAGAGGCAGTTAATAGCCTAGGTCTTAGTGGGGTACAAGTGGCCTCGTTTGCTTTCTCAAATGTGCTTGTTCTTTTTTAATGGCAAGATAAGAATTCATAAAAATGGAAAAATTCAACAGTGTTTCAGTTAGACTCTGTCCTGTCATTAAAAATGACACTTTTGTTTTTCAGATTGGCTGCCTTTCCATGGGAGTTTATGTGGCCTTTTTTCAAGTCTTTAACATGACAGGCCCTATTGGGAGTGACGAATAGATTATTGGAAAATGCATCTGCACTTTTATCTATTAAATGTAGAGACTAAGCTCTAAATCTAGCATTATGCTGCACTAGAAACCAGCCATCTACCAACACCGATTTGCACTTCAAAACAGTCCCACAGAAATTAAAATATAATTTGGTGATAATGTTTAAACACTGATGAACATTTCCAAGTAGAGACAGATTATATGACCAAAACATAATGGCCTCAGAAGAAGACTTTTCATTATTGCTATTACACCTAGCCAACAAAAAATTTAACAAAGCATTTTTTTAGAAGAAAAAGCAATTTCAACAAAACCAAACCTTTTCTTTACATTCTTCAAAACTGTGTTGATCTTAGGGGAATAAAGAAAAAAAAAAGAACAAAGGAATTGTGAAAAAGTTACTTTACTCTTATTTCAGAGAGCTGGAATGGGAAGTATAAATTGTTCATTTTGAAACTACTTTTCATTGAAAATCTGCAAATATTTTTAAATCTGAAATCAAAATAACTTAAATCCTTTCATTCAGCTAGTCAAAACACAGCTGTAAAACTGATGCTTACCAGTATTTCAGCAAACATCAGCTGGATAATGAGCAAAATAAATAGATGAGAGAGCTTCCTCACCCACCTACTCCACTTGCAGGCACATCCCAGTACAGGCAGACCCTCAGAAGGTACCAGTGGTCCCAGCTCCATGGACTGCAGACTGTCCTAGAGCCACCCTGGGAACAGTCCCACCGAAGAGACAGTGACACAAAGCTCCCACCCAGCAGTATGGAAGCACTCTGCCTACCACAGAAACACAGAGTAGCTGAGGTTAGAAAGCAACTCTGGTGTTCATCTAGTCCAACTCTTGCTCAGAGCAGGGTCACATAAAGCAGGCTGCCCAGGACCGTGTCAAATTGGGTTTTGAACATATCCAAGGACAGACACTCTGTAGCCTCTCTGAGCAACCTGTGCCAGCATTTCACCACCCTCATGGCAGAAAGATTTCTTCTCATGCGTAAGAGGAGTTTTCTGTGTTTCAGTTTGTGCCCGTGGCCTCCTGCCTGGTCACTGGCCACCACTGAGAAGAGTTGGCTTCTATTTGCTTTGCCTACCCTCCACCAAGTATTGATGCACATGGGGAAGGCTCCCTCTGTGAGCCTCCCCTTCCCCAGTGCAAACACTCCTGGCTCTAGCAGGGCACACCATCACCACTTCCAAGCATGCAGATGAGTTTCTGGCCCAATTCTCTGCATCCTTCTGCACAAACTGCTGCATCTGCTGGCTGCTCCCGCTCTTGCCCTCTCCGGTCCGGTTGTTTGCATAGGACCTGTCCTTGGCATCAGCTCAAGAACTGCTTGACCCTCCCTAATCAGGAGTCAGCTGGAGACCAAAGCTCAAAGCACCCTTTGATCAGGAGTATCACGATCGAGTGTGTTATAAGACCCCCTGACTTGGGTTATGCAAAAAGTAGAAGTCTAGTCCAAACTCAATGCCTAAGCTCTAGCCTGTGGAGACAGGAAGGTGTCTCCAGACTCCTCCACCCAAAGGCTGGTGTCTAGGTTTGCTCAGATGAATTCTCCATCCATAGGCTGCGAAAGATCTGTTGCCATTCTTCTGCAGGTGATGAGCATCCTACATGCCACTTGTTTCCTTGTTAAAAACAGCAAGTCTTTTTGGATTGCATTGAGCTAAATGCTAAATATTATCAGTGTATAGTCCTGGCAAGAGAACAGCCTGGGATTTTAGAGCAGCTCTTCCTCCTTTTGAAGGCATCAGAATCCACGTTGGCTGCAAACACTGGACTCCTCAGGGATGATCCATTTTTGGCAAGGTTTCCTGCAGTTCCACCTTCTTGTGCCTGGCTTCAGAAGTGACCAACAATATCTGCCATTCAACAAAACCTGGCTAAACAGTGGCTTATAAATTGCAGTCACAGCATGACGGGATGAACAAAGCAGGATGAAGAGTCTGGAAACAGACTTCTATGAGACTGAGCACTCCTAAGGAAAAACACTGAGAGGCAAGCTGAGGACTGTACGTTACAGCAGAACAGTAGGAAGAAACAGCTCGTCTTCTGACATGCATTTATCCCATTTTAGCATTTTCATTTCCTAACTACAAAAATTTGACACAATATGCAGGAACATGGAAGGTTAAACACATCCCTGTTACCTCCATTAGCCACAGACCTGTGCCACCTATGAAGAAGTAACTACCTGGCACAATACACTACATCTAAGGTGTTGGATGCACCCACACCAAGGAAAAAGTCAAACTGATCTTTCTGGGAGTGGAGGATCCTGCTCAGCCAGATGCATTTGCCCCACTTGCTCTATGTTCAGTTCAGCCTGAAGTCTGGGACCAGTTACATCTGGCGGCTGAGTCCAGCAATTCAAGCCGGAGCAGATAACTATGATAGCCATTGAGAATGTCTCTCCTTCCCCATCCCTGCAGATGACAAACTAACTCTGCTCCTCGTTTTGTTCTGTTTCTTCTCACTTTTTTGATGTGCATACAAAATGTGCAGGAAAGCCAATGCATCTGGCCCTACCGGACCACTGTCTCCAAGACTGACCCCACAAAGGTGCACATAAGGTAATACTCATTCCGTGGTGTGGTTACAAGGTTGAGTGCCAAGGATAAGGAATAACCTGTCCATATTTGGCAGAGTCTCAGTATCTTCCTGCACAGGTGTGTAAGCTGTGAACTGCACTGCAGCCTGCTCATCAGTACAGCTGCACGAGGAGACACTCATCAGGCTGGAAGCCAGTGCATCTGAGAGTGCCCTGGCAGCGAGGAAGAGCATGAGCAAAAGGTTATGGAGATGTCCCAGCGTGGGAGAAGACCAGGCTCCCCCACTCCGACATTGGCCAGTGGAACAAAACCGAAGCCCACTGCCAATGCTTTGCTCCTCACTGCTTCTTTTAATGGAGCAAGATAGAGTTCATGTCATATCCCACTACAGTGGAACACGCTCCTCTGGCTGCTGGGTGAGGCTGGCCGACAGTCACTCCTGGCTCTGCTAATGCAAACTGACTCTGCAGCCAGTCGCAGCCAGGGCTGCCCGCAGGTTTGTCAATCTGCCCTCCGTGCTGTATTGGAGAGCCGCACAAAGGTGTCAATTTAGCATGACTTTGTCCTCTCAAAGTGATACTGACCACGCTGAAATCAGCAAGCCGGAGCAGGGAAAATGCATCTGCAGGTAATTAGTAACAATCACAGGCTGCTTGGAAACTGCTGACTACAGCAGTAATGAGCTGGGCACATGTCATTGGCTTGTAAACGGAGAGAGCACTTACGGACCATGGCAGCAAACAGTAAGGGAACGGGTTTTTTTTAAACTTAGTATCTAATGTGTCATAAACGCAATGCAGAGAGATCGAGTGGTTCCTCTAATCAGAGGTTTGGCTGGTGGTCCATAATACAACAGAGTTGGTGGATGAAGTGGTACTGAGAACTGTTACTCAGTTTTCCTTAGATGTATTCTAGCAGCAAGTACTGGCACGAATGCTGATGTTTAAGCAATCATTTCATCTTCAAGAAATATCCCAAATGTTTTGATCTACTAGCTTGCTATGAAATAGAAATTTTACATTTTCTACCAAAAACTGCACAGAGGATCCTTTGCATCTCAGCCCTCAACATTGCTTTGCCACCCACACCACAGCCCGGCAACACGAACAATGAAAGACTATGATCATAATTCACTTCAGACCTCCATTCTCAGCTTTATTTGCATCAAATTCTTTTACAGTGTGTCTTACAGGCTTAAAACTGACAAGATGAACTAGACTTAGGTCTCTTAACATATGGCAGCCCAGAAAGTCTCCAGACTTTCTCATAAAAACTGACTAAGCTTGAATGGCAGATACCAGCTATCATAAGGACACAAGTGTTCTTGGCTCAAACTCCTGTTTGTCATATTTCAAGTTCTTTATTCACAAAAATGCGGCTTTTCAGCCCTATGCCCACCAAGAGCCCCACTCTCTGCTGAAGCGTCATGCAATCACACATTCACAGCTCTGCTTCACACACAGTGGAAGAGCTCCTGGTACAAACAATGCTTCCAACCAACAGACCGTTCTGGATATTACAACTCACTTGCCAGTGTTCTAAGCAGCTCTTGGTCTCACGACAGTGAAGCTGTTACAAAAGTGTTTATAATCTGGAATGACAACTGAGAAGTGAGGTCAACCTCTCAAGCCATTAGCAGCACCAGGCACAGACTTTTGACATTTTGTGGAGCTTTATCCAGCCACCCCTCACTTCTACAGCTGAAAACACACTACCTAGCATGACTGAAACAAGCTGTCCCTCAAGGCTTTCAATCTCCTGCTCTCGGTTTGCTTGGATGCATCACACGACAGCCTGTCCGGAGCGAGGAAGAGTAGAAAGACTCAAAAAAGGGTAAAGAAATTAAAAGAAACCCAACTTCCTGAACCTCGAGAAAAGACTGGAGTTCAAGTTGTCCATTCCTCCTCCAATGAGAAGCAGTTTGCAGGAGAAATGCCATCACATATCTGCGAGGCTTGGGCTCTTGCCTGCCAGACAAGGGGCCAAGGTCCAGGACCTGGCTCTGGCAGGACCTCTCATGAGTCAGTTCCTGACCACCAAAGTGGGGCTGATACAAAGCTAACCTTCTTCCAGGTGTTGTCTGCCTTATCTACCACCTTATCTACCTCAGGGCAAAGAGTGCGGTATCGTATATGCCCAGCACTACAGGGCCCAGGTCATGCCGGGGGCTTCTGGGCTCTCCCAGAGCACGAGCAGCACAAAACAGCTGCTATGGGTGTTAGGAAAGAAAAAGGAAGGATAACAATCAATCTTCTCCAAAAATGTATCAGAAGACATAGGTTTTAAAAGGGTTTTGATATGCTCGTGTAAATCTAAGTTTTATGAATGCAGTTGTTAGAAAACTCTACAGCAATATCAAATTAAAGATATAAATACCTACTGCCTTGTAAAATGTGTTCTGTTATAGCTCTCACCCTGTCACATTTAAGACCAATGCTAGGTTTTTTCTAGGCTTGCTACTCATAAAGCCTGCTCCACGTTTTTGATGAGAACTAGTAAATTTAACATTTGGAACTTTTGCTCATGTGTAGGTAATGTCACAGGGAGAACTCACGCAAAATCTGTAACGAGTTCTGCAGCGTCATTTCTGTAGTCAGTTTTGCTCTAACAAACACGACCAGTCAGCTTACCAAACTCTAAGGAAGTACTAACGTAAGAAGCATGAGAAATGCTTAAACCAATATAAGAGAACAAGCGCTGCTGAAGTACCCAATCAAAACAACAGCTTCGGCTGAACCTCATATTGGCCAGGTGCAGATCTTGGATAGGCAGTTTCTTAGAAGACAACAGAAGCGAGGAAGCACTCAGCTTCTCTATCATCTTCTTGCCTTCCTAACTTTCACTCCTTGATAATGCAACCCAGTCATTTCTTGCTATTTTGCTCCCCCCTCAAGACACAGCTCCCATCAGTTCCCATCCTGCACTGTAAGCTGCAGATGCTCCCAGCTGGGACAGCCCTAGACAGCAATGCCCACAGCACCCTCTTGCGCGGTCCGAGCTGCTGCTGGGCTGTGCTCATCAGCAGAGCACAAGTGCCTCTAACAGGGTGTCAGGCTTGCCACAGGGCCATGGACTCGAACGAGCAAGAGACAAACACCCAGAAGATGAACAAAGGGCAACAGGACACCTGTGATGTGCGAAGGCAGACTTGCAATGAGCTTTGGGCTTCAAAGAAAGACACAGGGAGCTCTGTAGCAAACAATAACAGAATAATTTGCCTTAGGAGTCATTTCTTTTTAACTTCCATAGGCTGTATGAGTGGCTTATGACCCCAAACATGATGGGTCATGTTCCTTCTTTTGTATTCCTTTTAGATTCCTTTTATTCTATGATTCTCTCTACATATCTATATCTATCCTCTATCTCCCTACTTGTTATAAGCCACACATGTCCAGAAATCCCTCTTTCTGTCCATCCGTCCACCCCTAGACACCTTTCTTATCTATGGGTTTACCACTCGAACCACCCACCCAGTACTTGACAGTTACTTCAAGGACAGGCTTCGCTCCCACTTCAAGGTAAACATAGATTTCCTTGTGGTTCATGTAACTCTCTTAATTTCTTTTGACTACTCCTAAACTTTTGGCCAGAAAAGGTAAAGACTGATGTCATACTGGGTGAAAACAATTTTGAACAACATTCGTTTTCAAGATACAATAATATTATACTAAAAACAGTATCACCTTCCCTTTAGCAACAAAATAAACAAGTAACTCCAATCTTTGGCAAAACAGAGAAAATCCAATGACAAAATCTGCACAGGTTAGACACACAGACAGAAGTACCACGCAGAGTGGTATCACATATGCATATGCAACACAGAGCATTAAATTTTAGAATCCCATTTTTCTGATTCCCACAATTCCTTTGGGACACTATTTCATCATTTTCTTACCATTTGGGCAGTCTCTGTCCAAGCAATGTGGTCAGTCCCAAATAACTAGCTGACCAAAGCATTTATCAAATTCTAGCTGCTCCTTAATTCTCACCCTACACCTGCTAAATAAATGAAGATGATACTGCATTCCTTGAACAAACAGCCTTTGCTTTTTATTTAAATGCTTAGCCTTAGTGCACAATTACAATTCCAGAAATGGTATAAAACACAAGCATTTGTAGGAATCAAAAGCATCCAAAATTCAGGCTAGTTTGAGCTGTCATAAAAACCCCATCCAGTCAAACGTGCCAGGTGCCTTTATGAAAAATAAGCAACTAAGCCCTAAAGAAGAGGCAAGCATTCTGGTTTTTGGTTGCATGTTGGTACTCGGAATGCAGGTTTGGGGTGGAGGGGGCATATCACTTCCTGGTCAAGAGGGATGGATGCTTCATCTGTTGGCTCCAAGTGAACACTGCTGATTTACACAAGCCATGCACCTGACTTGCAACACAGCTGCTATGAAATTGCAGTTAAAAAGACACTTTCTGAGCCAATGACTCCACTGCTGACACAACTCCTCCATAAAGGGCATCACCCTGCAGTGTGCACACACACACTTCACACCACTCATTGGCATTGGAAAATTGCTTACCTGTGACAATAGGATATGATTGAGGCCCGGGAACGCTCGCTCCCAAATCTGCAGAAGTAGGGCTGGTTATATTGGCCTTCATATCGTCTAATCCCCCAGCTAACGATGCCATGGCTGAGTATTCAGTTGCCTGGAAAAAGAAACAAAAGGCATTTTAGCAATAATAAATTTACTGTTCAAGAGCTTTTGCCTGTATGACAAAAAGTAGATGCAATACAGAACTCAAAAATCCTTTATTCAGTCAGTTTTAAAGGCAATACCCATTTACACGTGACGGTTAAGCATTCAAAATGCTCAATGAGCAGGTCTGTGCTTATCACCCATGTTCCCAGAGAACACCAAAATGGGCTTTCTTCATAAAACCCAAGCCAAACTCATCAATATGTAACAAGGCTTCACTTAAAGAGGAAATTCTGTAGAGTAACTGGGTGCTGTAAATGCTGAGTGCAAGTTACTTGCTTGTTAGAGAAAAATGTTCGTGCCAGTTTACCTGAACTCTTCTTATTTCAGTGGTGGCACTTCAAGGGCCACACACTAACAAGCAGGTGGGAACAGGGTGTCCCATTTCCCCCATTTTCTTGGGAATGCTGTATTTCCCCATCATCTCACAAGAAATACATAAATAAAAGTGCTTAATGGATGAATTTGTAGCCAACTGTTTCTAAATCCAAATTATTTAAAAATAAATCCTTGTAAGGATGCTCCCACGTCATGGGAATTTTATAATCTCATTAGCCAAAGCTACAGTAAATGAATGCAGCTTCTCAGGAAATCAGATTGTTTCTGTCCTATAACCCTGTAAAAGTCCATGTGGCTATGGCAATCTACAGCAGGTGAGGCCAATCCATACATCCAGAAGGACTTCCATGTACACAGCAGAAAGTTTATACTCATTCACCCTTTTCCATGATTTCTTACTGTCAGGATCATTCACACAAAACTGGGAAGTTTCCTTTCAAAGTTCTCCCTTCTCTGTTGCTACTTAAAGTTGCCACTTTAAGTTTTAATCCCTTATTTGTGAGATCGTAATCATGCCCATAACAACCGGACGATGACAACTTCAAGTGAAGAATGGCAATAGGAACAGATAAACTGAAGGACACCCAGCCCGAGGCTGATCCCCGCTGTATTTCTGCAGACTAAGTCAATGCAGAACCTGTGCAGAGCTGAAGCAAGGTAGGGCAACCCAGGACCCTGTGATTTTTCTGAGTTACCAAACCAGAAAGGTAACTTTTTTTTTTTTTGAGGAAACAAAAGCTGATCTGAGTGAACCTGTCTTTCTCCCTCTTGCAAGTTTCTCGGAAGTGTCCAAGAACCCAGCACACAAGCTCATATTTGCCACAAGCTCAGCACTTTGGGTCAGATATATCTGTTTGTCTCTGTTGCTCAGTTCTCACTCAAAGAGAATTTACATGGATAACCTTGTATTAGCAGGTCTGTGTTAATAAGCATGTTTCTTCTGAGGATGCAATCTCTGTGAGGCACAAGTACACCCTGTCACCTTGAAGGATCCCCCATACAAACTTCTTGCAGATGAGCATGTCAAATACATTTTGCCAGTGACCAGCTGCTGACCACCCTGTCCCTTCACCCACTGCACGGATCAGCACTACAGGGTCCTCTGGACCGAAGGCTTCTCAGCAGTGACCCGTCTCCTATGCTCCTCCTTAACCTTTGCATTAAACTTGCCCTATTCCTCAGCGCTTTCAGCATATTCCTCCTCTGACACCCTGTGTGCCCCCACATTTCCCTTGCCTTCATGCACCCAGCCCCTTTCTTCTACCACCACTGCCTTGAAAAGGTGCATGCCCACACCCGTGCATCAGCCCCACTTCTGCACCTTGGGGAGGACAGCCCCTGGAGCATCCCTCCTCTGCGGAGGATGCCAGCGATGGTCCCAGCCTTCCTCCTTCCTAAGAGTGCAACCAAAGCTCCTTCTTCTCATTCCACATCCTACCAAGGTGCGTTTTTCAGCCTTCCCACACCACTCCATGCCGTCCTATGTCTGCAGCCCCACCTTCCCCCTGCACTGGGTATGTGCACATGTTTTTTTGCTCCCCAAAGCCCTGCTCTGACAAGACACCGGAGGAACAACAGCACGGCTGCAGGCCTGCAGGGACATTCCGGGCAGCTGGCGATGCACAAGGGGCGTGGGTTGGACTGGCAGAGCAGCAGAGGAAAAAGCTGTCCTTGTGCGCCGCTGTTTGGTATTTCTGATCTCTGCAGAAGAGCACAGACCGCTCCCTGGGGAAGGATGCCTTATTTCACCCCTGATGCTCTAAGAAAGCTGTAACCGCACCATACCCAGACTAGAAAATTCCTTTGTATCTTCCTGCAGCATGCCGATCCACTGCTCCCCACAGGCAGGGTGTGAACATGGCTTCCAGCTTATGAAGGGGGAGCTGGCCACCTGCAGTTTGGGAGGAAGCATTCAGCTATGCCACAGGCTCGCCCACACGTGGGGCTGGGGCAGGCGGTGCACATCCAAACCCCACAGCCAAAAGAGGCTTTTGAGGACACTGCTCCTTGCACAAACCCAAGCGGGACCAGTCCCCTGGCTGCAAACCCCAGGCATGGGAGTCCGAAGCAGGCTGCAGATGTTGAAACACCACAGCTTGCTTCCTTCTGAGGACCGAGGAACTGACCCTAGGAGGAAGCAAGACCAGGTCTCGCCTCTTAACTGTAAAGATCTGGAAGCACCACCACATCAATGAACTGTGAGCTTGGCTCTTCAAGCTTGGAGGGACTGACCAGTTTGTCAGAAGCAAGCAGCTATCAGGGTGTAGCACACCCCACCGGAGGCCAGGACGGTGGTACCCTGTGCCTCACCCATGTCACCCCGCCACAGGGAGATGGAGTGATGTGCAGCAGCATGGCCCTCCCACCAGCAGCACTGCCCCATCTCACCAGCTGCAGCAGCATGGCCCCAAAGTACAGAACCACTTCTGCAGACTGAAGGGACTGGAATTGTTCCGGCTGCCCAGCATGGTGCGGAGGGAGAGTCCACAGCTGGGTGGCACTACTGCAGGGCTCCAGGAGATGGAGGTGTGGGAAATGGAGATTTGGGGTCCCTCCCCGCTTTTGGTTTTTGCTGCCGACAGAAGCTGCACCTCTTTTGCAATGGCCCAGCAACTTTTCCCTGGCATAAGAACAGTGGGATTTTCAGGGATTTTCCAGCAGCCTCCCTGTTCCCGTGGCAAGACTGTGCTGACATCCCTCCGTGGAGCCACCAGCAACGGGCCACTGTCAGCCGCACCGACCATGCACCGACCACCGTTGCTGCTCCCAGCACCCAAGCAGAGGGAGCCCGGGCCAACGGGCAGCCCAGCAGCTGCTGACCCACCACCTCCTTGCGCAGTCCTGGTGGAGTGACCCCCCATGTTGCACCCACCTCTGCCATCACAGCTCCCACCACAAAGCAGCAGGGACATGGCCAGGCCCGGCACCAGGCTGGCACAGCAGCAGTGAGACACTGTGCAGCTGAGAGCTGGGATTGTGCCAGGCTATGGCCTGTGCTTGGCTGTTGGCAGAGAGGGAAAGGTACCACTGCCAACGGTGAGGTCCTGCAGTGAGGTGGGGGTGAGCAGGAGGCATCTTCTGGCCCCCAAGGAGTGGGGAGCCAGGGATGCAGAGCAGAAGACCCTCCACCCCTGAACCCACAGGCAGACGCTGTCTGCAGCCCTCCTGTCCCCCATGTAGGGGCTGGGGGACCACAGCACCCCCAAAGAAGCGGCAAGCCTCACTGGTCCTGTGGGTTTGCAGCACCAGGTGTTCACCCACTGGTGAGGGGGCACAGCATTGTCCCCTCTTCCCGCTCCCCCCAGGCAGAGCTCGTCCTTCCAGACACCCCATCGGGGAGGAGAGGAAACCCCGGGGGAAAGCAGCACTTGCAGAGCAGCCACTCATCTTGCGGCCCCATCGAGACCCTCCTGCCGACCCTCCCCAGGAGCCTCTCCAGCCGCTCAGGGGGGCAGACAGCAGAAGGGGGTCTCAGATTTGGCTCCTTCACTGGCAAGCTGGCACTGCCGCTGGCAAGGAGCAGCTCGGGATGGCCGGGCACAGCCAGGGTTCCCTCCCTGCATTACAGGAAGCCTGACCTGCTGCTCGGTAGGTGAAAAAGCAAGAGTCGGGTGTTCAGTACCCTAGAAATTACCTGAAAAATGACTGCCTGCGGTTGTACCACGCACTGTCTCATCAGCATGGAGCACCACTGCCATAGCATGGAGGAGAGAAAACACAGACACGTGAAACGAGGAATATATAAAAGGAGAGACCGAGAAGGACAAACCAGAAGAAGGGGCAAGACGGGGTCTCATGTGCTCCCCCTGCCCCAACCTGCGCAGCTCGGGCAGACGGGACCTGGGCACCTGGCAGGGGGCTGGGCCCGGGCGCCCCCAGCAGGCACGGCGCCCAGTGGGGGAGAAACTGGGGTGGGGAGGAGAGGGGTGGTCTCTGCGCGCCCATGGGCAGCAGCACATCCCCCACGACAGGCAGTGGGGTCTGCATGGCCCATCCCCTGCCAGCCTTCACTGCAGAGTGCAAATGGGAAGGTTTCTGAGCTGGGAGCAGTTTCACATCCACCTCCACTTCTTTTTCTTTTCATTTCCAAGTCTTACCCCCCAGGGCGGGGGAGGTGACCGGCAGATGGAGGGAAAAGGGGCACAGGAGAGTTTCAGTACCATTTTCAAACAGTTTACCTAGCGTGGCAGGAGGCAGACTCTGCTGTCTCCTGCCGCACTACAGTGGAGTGGCGAGACAGCCCATCACCAGCTTCACCCTGTGCGTTCCCTAGAGAAGATGCCTGAGCATAACCCACTGAAAGGTCAACCCACCCTGCATGCACAGCAATCTTCTCTTTAAGATTTACCTGGAATTCTATCCCACAGTGGCAGGCAAAGATGGACACACAGTGGGGAACAAGACTGCTCCCCAAAACAGCCTGGTCCTGGGGTGCTAGCGTGGGAAACTCAGGGAGGTCCCACAGGCTGGGATGAGCCTTGTGGCAGCGCTGTGACCTGGGCAGCATGAGACAAATGCCTCCCCTCCTGCCGCATCCCTTTTGTGGGGAAAAGACCCCGCACCCCTTTCGAGAGACTGCACCAAGCAAAGACAGAAAAGAGGCGTCTGCTGCACGGGGCAAGCGGCCATCAAAAGGAGCCAGCTGGCACCCACTGGGACTCACACGTGTTGCTTTTTACATCTGCTCAGTTTTCCAAATCACACCTGCAAAACATCAGGCAGGCATGAAGTGACGCTTCTTGTGCTCTCCTGCTGCTGACTCGGCTGCTACCGGACCCATGGTGCTGCTGGGGATGCAGCAGCAGCAGCAGCAGCAGCAGGACAGGGGCTCCGACCATCAAGGCAAGGCCCCACCTTGGGACTCTGGGACTTGGGTCTGCCTCTGCGCCAACCACGTGCGCTGCCTTCCCTTCCGACAGACACGGTGCACAGAGCACCTTCACTGCTAGTATCAACACTTCTCCTGCTTTAAGCCAGGCATTAATCTGAGGTCTCCAAAAGGCACAGTGCTGTCCCCCAGGTCACAACCACCAAACCCCCTGCTTGCCCCTCACAGCAGCAGCAAGCCAGACCTCATCCCTAATATCCCCAAGCCATTGTATTGTAACACTTTAAAATTAATAAATAAAGGCAGAAGTGGCGCACACCAAGCAGGTTGTCCGTGGAAACCCCCACCTCAGCCTGACAAAGGGAAGAAATTTGTAACATTAGATATGGTTCGGAGAGCTTAATCCAAAGCAGCTCTAATTAATCTCCCCAGGCTTTCAGAAACCCAGAGCCACTCACAGCCGCATGAGCACTGCTGCTGCTCTCCCTGAAATTTTATGGGAATGGAAAATCCATCCTAACATCTTCCTCCTCGGCTGCCTCAGATCCGGATGGGAAAGGCATCCGAAAACCTATACATCAAAGCCTTGCCACTGCCACCCGCCAGCCACCTCTCCCTGTCATAATTTACACGACATTGCCTGTGCTGCCCACTGCAGCCACCAAAACCAATTCTGCTTTGGAGCAAAAGCTATTTACACAGCTAATTGGGGCTGAACCCCGGTTTCTCTTTGTTTTCAGCAACGTCGGGCTCTTTGCTGTCTCACAGGGCTTGCAAGTTTGATTTCAGTGGTACAACATTCTCCCCCTGGTTTAAATGGAGTATTTCTGAATCTCCCTTTCACAAAACATACATGTTTTTAAAAAATTAACAGCTGTGCTTTGTTTTAGCCCAAATCCAATTAGGATTGTGCACATCCCCAGAGATTCCTCTAAATATAGTGGGAATTAGCTAGTGCACCCTGCCAGGAACAGATTTGCCCTCATACGTCAGAATAACTGACCTGTTTTTGACCCAATCTTCAGATTATCTGAATGTGGGAAACGATACACTACGGCTTACATTTGTGCAGTGCAATCCATAAGCGAACACAGCCATTCTCAGATTTTCCGAAGGGACCCCCAAATCCAATCTAAATGCCTAGAATTTACCTGTTGTTTTTCTTCTATACATATAAATAGCTGCATTTCCATTCGCTCTTTGTTTCTCATTTTCATTTTGTTCTAATATCTGCATGTAAATGTCTGAAAATAGCATCTGTAATTGAAGATTATGAAGTATAGCCAGCTCCTGACAGGCTGCTAAGGAAGATGGATTATCCTCATTTTTTCTGTAAATTTTGTCAATTTTGGAATTCATAAGCTATCAACACTGATCAAAATGTGACCGCACAGCTGTGTCAAAGCGGACGGCATGGTGGCGGAGTGGCTCCTGAGGAGGACAGCTCTCCCCAGCCGCCCAGCTGGGGGCACACACTGTGGGAATCCTTCCTGGCTGCTCCCGGTATCTACATCCTACCCGCTCCACTCCTCCCCCCCCCCCCCAAAAAAAAAAATTCAAATAAATAAATTGAAAGTATGCGAATTCTCTGGTGCGCCGAATCACATCACAAAACGTAATTTATTGCATGTTCTCCCTTTTTATTTATCCCTAAGTAGTAAACACGATTTCCATTCAGGGGGTTCGTTATGTTCCACTCCTACCAGACAATCACGGCACACTTGAGGCAATTGTTTAGCCTCTTCCTCTCAATTTTCCCATTACTGGGAGTAAGTACTGTTGGGACTCTTTAATAGCCCGACTGCAGCCCATATCAATAACAGATGAGGTTTAATCGTCCAACACAAAAATTATTTAGGCTCAGTAAGGACATTCAATGTCATTTGCATAATGGCATTTCTATCCTGAGCACCTAACCCATCGTGCATAAACAAGGCCCTGGGACCATAAATAATAATAAATCATGACGTCCACGCTCCTCTTGCTGTAATAGGAGCCTCTCTTTGTAGAAATTATTTCAGCAGGAAATGGGCACTGTAATTTTAAAGACATGTGGCATTGCACAGGCCAGTAAATCATACCCGTGCACACACACACACGCATGCAGACACACGCACCACAGCTGCCCGTGGTGAACAACAAAACCCCACAAAACAGCAGCACAGAAAACAGCCCACGCTTGCAGCTGAAATTGTCCCTTTTTTTTTAATTTTTATTATTATTTCTTAGTCAGAGCTAGCAGACTGAATAAAAGCAAGGTCTGAATAGTGTGCATGGTGTCTGAGCACGTGTACAGGGGCGATGATGGACCCCTAAGTCTATCAAATCCCTGCCTAGCCGTTCCTCACACCTGCAGTCGAACCCCTCCTGGAAGGTCTGGTGAGAAGAAAGCAAAGACCTGCAGATGCTTGCAGGTGTTTTCCAAACAAGCTTTTCAGTGGCCGTTGCAATCCCAGTCACCCCGCTGAGGCAGAGGAGGCCAGCAGACTCTCTTCCTCTGGTTTGTAAGCAGAAGCCTCCACAGAAAATCATGGTAAGGCCAGCCCAAGGGAAGTAAATGGACACATACAACCCGGGCAGCTAAGGTGGCTTTCCACTTTTCAGCCTCATCAGGCCAATAACAAGTGCCTGGATCAACAGCAGCAGCACAGCCGTGGTGAGTGCCAACCTCTGCTTTTGCCAGGATTAGCAAGTTTCATCATCACACATTCACCCCAACAGCTCCTTCCTCTCTCCATATAAATATGCTCTGTTTCCTCCAGGACACAAAATGAAATGACAACTCACCCCAGCTCCCACTTGCCTTCATCAGCACTGCCCAGGCTCCAGGCTTGCGAGGCATGCTTTCACGGCCCCTGCACGGGCTCTTCTCCACCGTCTCCATGCCAGAACCTCCCAGTTCAGTTTACTGAGGAATGCAGAAACGGCACAACAAATTTTGCAGGAGCTTTCTCCTGGTGCCGGCATTGCACATCCATCCTGACTGATGCACCACAGCTGGCCAGGCAGGCGTCCTCCCCAAAACAGTATCTTCCCCAGCCCCCCCCAACTTCTCCTCTCCAAGCCTTCCTCCTCCTCCACCCCCTGGGGCAACCCCTCGCTTGCTCCTCTCCAGCTTTTCCTGTGGATTCACACAGGGTGTTTCTCCTGTCCCCCTCCTTCCCACACTCTCGTCCCTGTGGCTCCTCTCACCCCAGCACGAACTGACCAGTCGCATCACTGCTCTGTCAGCAGCCTCCACTGTCCTACATGCAACGCTAAAAAGAGGGGCATCCAACCGAAATAAAGCGTAACACACCCAGTTAAAATAAAGCATACCACATCCCACCCTGGTGGAAAAAGCAGTTTGCTTTTTGTAAGCCCAGTACATAATCACTTTATGCCACTCATTGCCACAAGATACTGTTAAAACCCACTGTTTCTCAGGACAGGAACTGGACACTTTCACCCCCAACAATAACAATCTCAGCCATAGGAGGAGAGAAAATGGACGATCCTCCATCACAGTGGCTCCACTGCTTCCACTGAAACACCTGGCACAGGTGAGCAGGGAAGAAAACACAACCAGCAGCAAGTTCAAGTATTACCCTACGGAGAAATACGAAGCAGAAGGATGAAGGCACACTGAGAATGTGTGTGAAGTTTCCATCAATACTGCCAGATCTTCAATTCATCCTACCAACGGCTCCTGACACTTGAGAAGTCCTGTGCAAATTTGCAAGAACAACATTTGTACTTCTGTAATGCTTCAGATGAACTATCTGAAGGTATTTCACAAATGCCACCTGAGAATCCTTTCATAACACTCTCTGTATCATATTATGTATTGTGTACAATAAACTGGTTTCAAAGCCATACCCCATGGAAAAACATCCCAGGCAGTGTTTACCATGGACCAAGCCTCCGAGGTAGCCAAAGTCCTGGCAGCTGCTGCAGCTCCAGGTGCATCGGATCTCTACCCAGATGGAAGCCAATGGAGAAAGCCAAAGAGTTTGCTGTGTTTTCCGGCATGTTGCAAAATCCAAGCTGAACAAATCCAAATCAACTCATAAACTCCCAAATTTCAGGCTACTTTCAAAGCTGGACACAAACACACATTCTTTGTTTTCCAAAAGACTTTCACTTTTCCTGTTGGTGCCCCTGGGAGCCTGGTGATCCTACAAGGGTCAGGAGTCTTCTGTTTTCCATTTTGAGGGTGGCAACTTTCCGCACAATGCTGAGATCCCCATCAAATCCCCAATGTGGAACTGACCTCATGAAAAAAAATCACAAAACCAAATAAACAAACATAATTTTATAAAGTTTTTCTTTCATTTCTTCACCTGTACCCGACTGGAACAGGACAGGCCACAATATTGCAAGCCCGTTTTCATTACAACGTGTTTATGGAAAAGCCAGAAATATAAGCGCAAACATTGTTCTAGTAAGATTTACAAAGCACTTTCCAGGTACAAGTCCTCAGGGGCATGGGGTTAGGGAGGCAGCAGGTACCACCCTCTGTGGGGAACAGCCCATGCACATACAGAAGGCATTGCCCCTGGGCTTGGATCCCTTAATCAGAGTGTTTTGTGCAGCAAGTAAGATGTGCCAGGGAGGGCTCTGGGGGATGCAGAGGTGTGGAGATGCTCCTTCCCCTTTGCACGTGCTGCAGGCATGCTTCATGTAAGCAGAAATGCCTGGCAGGGGAAAACCTAGGGAACGATGCAGTGCTTTCTTTGCTGTGACATTCAGTAAGGATTAATGGGCACTGAACCCCACTAATCTTGTGGGGTAAATCTTGAGCTGTTTTTCCCTTTCGCTAATTAACTGAGACACGCTGACAACCAAACCTGACTGGCAGCAGGTCCGGAGTGCACAGGCTTCAGAACAAGGACCTGGCAGAGAAGGAGGGTCTGCCCTGACAGAGAGCGGGCAGGACAGCATCACTCACCACAGAGACACCTGCTTCTGCACTTAAAACACCCCATCCACCCTGTCTGTCCACAGGGCAGGGAAACAGGCTCCTCAGCTTCAGAAAAAACACCTAGAAACATCAGAAGTTGTCTGCACGTGGGTGTAAGAAAATGAAGCAGAACAGAGGCAGGCTGACCAGTGAGTGTGGTACCTATAGCATAACTATAGGGTGCTGGTTCTAGGTAAAGAGACTCTTGTCTGACGAGACCCAGAGCCTGCCACTGCTGGAGGCACTGCACCTCCTTTCTATCATGAAAGGTTCCAGCAAGGGACCTTCTATGCAGAAAAATCATTGAAGATTACATGTTTCAGTGAAACATTTCAGTTTTTATCAAAACACTCACTGTGGAAAGACAGGTTCAGGTGAACACAGTGGTGTTGTAATAATCATCATTTTGCTGCTAAAACATCAGCTGTGGTGGAGATGCCCAGGCGCTGCACACACAGTAAAACACCACAACGAGAAAACAGCATTGGACAACCAGAAGGAAACCCACTGCTGGTATGACCCAAGCATCTCTTCCACCCAAGAGGCGCCCTGGTTCTTACACCAGAAGTGTATTTGGGGTTATGTTTTCAAACTTTTCTCTACAATCACAAGAACCAGAGAGCAACCATTTGCCTGAAAAAAAACATGGACGTGGGGTCTTGTGCCTTCAACATAAACTCCCACTGGTGCAAAGCCTCACAACTTGGCAATGCTTGGAAACCACTCATCAGCCACGTAATCTAATGACAATCCTTGTCTGCCTTAATTCTATCCATTATTTCATTGTGTGTTTTAATTATTTAGACAGCTCTCAGTAACTGGCCAAACACTCTTAGCCAAACACAGCATCTGATAAGTGCAGTTTTTCTGCCCAGCTCCACTCCACAGCTCCCATTTCAGAAAGGCACCTGCTGCCTCCAGCACCTTGTTCTCCCACAGCCCTCCAAGTACGTCTGTGAATGTGACTTGTCTGGATCGACTCAGACCTCAGGTCGGCTCTGAGCCTGGAGGAGACTCCTGCAGCACAGAGAATGAGCAGAGGAAACCCCTGCCTCTCTGAGGTTGCCCTTATTCAATTACATTTTCAAGCTGAGAGCAGCAGGGCTGAAACCATCCCCCTACACGCTACACTGCTCTCTTAGCTAAAGAGTCTCCTTCCTTCCAGATGTAGGGGTTTTTTTTGTTTCAGCAAATTCTACTGCCACCAGATTTTTAAGCAGCCACTATTCATACGTGCAGAGAAGAATTTTGAAACTAGCCCTTCTTTCTGGAAGTGGCTTAGCTCCACAGTTCCTTTTTGACGTCATACAACCCCTTCTGGAGGTTGTTTCATTCAATCCCTTCCCAAACAAACAGCAAGCCAAAACCATGGCATTCTTCTGAAAACCCAGCATCTGCACTGAGCAGGTTGCTTAGGCTCCTGGGCACCTCATCCCAGACAGCTCTCCATCTCATCCTGCACACCGTGTGAACCAGGTGCTACTCTCCCACTGTGGGAGTGAAATGCTGTTCACGTTTTCCATTGCAACCGTACAGAAGTTTCCCTAAGTCACATCATGACAGCTGGAATGAACAGCAGGTAGCTGGACATCAAGGTCGTAGGATAATCCAGGTTGGAAGGAAGCTCCAGAGGTCCCCCAGAGCAGGGCCAGCTGCAGGACCAGGCCAGGTCACTCAGGGCTTTATCCAGCTGGGTCTTGAAAAACACCACGGATGGAGACTGCATAACTTCTGAGGGCAACCTCTGCCCTGCCTGACTGTCCTTGGGGGGAAGAAGTGCTCCCTTGGACCCTGCAGAACCTCTCCTGCGTGAGCTCATGCCCCTGTCTCTTGTACTCCCACCATGCACCACCATGAAGAGTTTGGCTCCTTCTAAGATGCTTTAGCACATCATGATCTCCAGGTATTCACTAGCTGCATAGGGAGCATACTTTGAGAAATCCATCTTTGTTGGTTAAAGCGATGGACAGATTTAGAGAAAGCCTACAGAATGAGTGTAGAACAGTGCTGATTTCCAAACCAAAGGGTGGAAATTGCATCTGAAAATATTCAAAGCCTGCAGGATCCAGACATTTACTAGGGACTAAGAGGAGAACTTCCATTCTTCAAATGCTGGTGCAAGCCCTTCCCCTCAAATATAATGTGAGCAGGTCAGGCATTAAATAAATCAACAGGCAAGTGTGTTTACTCACAGATTTGTCTCTCCCTCTCTTGCAGGGCTAACACAGACATAAGGAGGTCGGTCAATTTTGCTATGACATAATCTTGGCCGACTAGTGCCATTACATGATGTTGTCTTTTTCCACAGAGAAAACCAGCTTCAGCACAATTCCAGATCTATTTTCCTATGCAAGCGGAGCATCACATACATACACACTGGATGCATGGATGACTCCCCTATTATTTTTCAAAGGGACAAAGACTACATGAGTGACTATAATTCTACTCATTTCACTCATATATTATGCTTTGATTGAAAACCTGATGGGTGGCCAGTAAATCACTGCTCTTCAGCTCTCAGGCAGAGTCCACTGCTTGACTGGCTGTCTGTGACTCCTTCTGCAATGACAGACTTTCCATCAGCTGTCTTCTGGTGACATGAAACCTTGGAAGGAAGACTCACTGGAAGACAAAGGTGTGGGGTTCTGTTTAAAACTTGCTGACCTCATAGACATGGTTTATCTCTCTAAACAAAAAAAAAATTAGCCATGTGTGGCAAAACACATGATGAACAAAGAGATACAACTACTCAAAGCCAGCTCCCAAACTGCAAGGAAACGTAGACATTTCTGGCAAGACAACTAGAGGGGAAAGCTTTTCTTAAATTACCCACATCTGTACCACACTTAGAGAAGCCGTGGCAAGTCTCCTGAAGGAGATCACTCAATGCCCTTGCAGGACTTTGCGTCCCATTGTCGTCACTAAGCTCCGGGTGTAAAGCTGGTGTAAAGTGCTGAGATTAAACTTGATGGCTGGCCACACCACAGGTCACAGCCCCTTTGCATGAGTCTGTGCACAACCTGGGGAGCCTGCCTGGGGGAAAAAACATCCCCCACTGCATCCGTACAGACCAAAGAGAAAAGGGACAAGGACAAAGGAGATGTCGGAGCTCCAGACACAGCAAGACTGGCCTTTCTTTTAACTCGGCAATTTGTATTTTCACATATGGTCATACCTGAAAGCAGTCAGGAGGAAAAAAGGGGTTGTTAAACTCCAAGAATGACCTGCAATTTGTGAAGATGTTGGCTACCTCGGTATTTTGGGATTCCCCCTCCCTGCTGGGGCAAGGGGAGGAGGTGACAAGGGCTCCTCACGGTAGGAAACAGACCCATGCTCTGCCCCACAGGAGCCAGATGTGGCCCCCAGACAAAGCCATGTGAGCAGTGGGACAAGCCCCAGCAAGCTCGATGTGGCAGACTCAGAGGGAAGCAGCATCAGCATAAACCCAAGCCATAACTGTGGCTTCTCCAATACAGTAAAAGGCACTGGGAGAGCTCCAGCCTTCCAAATACACCCTGAAATCCCTGAGACCTGTGTGCTGCTGCTCTCCCCCAGTTTGTTTTTGTTGCACTGGTTTGGCCAGACATTGCTGGGAGGAGAGGGAAGTAGCAGTAGCAGGCACGGGGCAGTGGCTCTTTTTTGTTTGCTTTTTGGTCCATTTCTTCTGGCCCTGACTCACTGCAGCCTGGTTGAGAGAGAGAGACCCAGAAGGACAAGAAGCAGCCTCTGGGTTTCCTTACACGACAACAAGTACCTCCATGCTTTGCCAGCACAGTGGGGTCAGTGAGGTGAAAGCCCAGGAGCAGCTTCTCTTCAGCAGGGGAGCACTACCAGGGCATTGCACGCTGGGCACTGCAGACACCTGGAAATGCTCCGTATCACCTTCTGGAATAGTTTACAGGAGAAATCCCAACCCCAGGCTGCCTGCTGCTTCCAGACGAAGTGGCAAAGCCAGTCACCACCTGATTCCGCAGGGAGGGACCCACTGGAAGGGGCACCAAGCTCAGGTCAGGGTGTGGGGTATCCTCGGCTCTCTGCCTGGACAGGAGAGCGGGCATCCCTTGGGTTATCCCACCTGGGTGTCTTCCCACCTGTTTTGTTTACACAAAGACCAGATGTTTCAATTCCAGCTCCTGCTCAGACAGACCTGCATGTCCATGTGAGCTGCAGGGTGCTATTTGCAAAGATGATGCTGATGCAGAGCGATGTTAGCAGGATACATGGCTCATGTCATAGTACCTCCCTAGAAAACTCCCCGCCACCACAGCCCCACTGCCACGCAAAATACCAGGTGTCATACAACACAGTCTGCTGTGAATGTCACCACCCAACACAACATGTAACAACAAGGCGGCACACATGGGGAACTTTGTGCAATCTTCAGAAGCTTATGCACAAAAAAACACTTGTAAGGGAGGGCGGAGGGCAAGGACACAAATGGGAATTTTTGGCCCAGAGAGCTGCGCTTTCTGCTACTATTCTAAAAGAAAAGGCTTTCTACCCATAAAAGTTGATTTTCAGCAGGAAGAGACACCGTGGCAGGTTTCTTTTCTCCTTCTTGACCCTAGAACAGAGCAGAGCCAAAGGAGAAGGTGGTGCACCCTTGCCACCCTGGCCCCAGCAGTGCAATGGAAAGATGGAATGCTCAGAGAAGAGACTCTGTCCCAAGCAGGCTTCAGCCTCTCTACAGCACCACACACAAGTCACTGCATAGGGCTGCTCTCTCTCAATCTGCACTGCAGGTGAAACGGCTTTCCTCTCCCCAGCCATTACTTGTCTTCTCTGTCCAGAAAGCATGACCTGCGGGGACGTTGCTCTGCCCTAGACAGCCAGCGCCCAAAGCTCTTAGCCCTGCGCTGCCTGTTGGGCCCTCCCAGTACCACTGCAATGCGAATAAGCGACAATCCTGGTGATGGTGAACAGCAATAGGGACCCTCCACAAAGTAAGTCTCACATGCTGAAAGCTCAGCCTCCCAAAGCCAAGGCCAATTCAGAGCTCTGAGCTCCCCAGAGCATCCAGGGGGTCCTGGCAGATGGAGAAGCTCTACCCGACACCTCTGCAGAATAACCTGTTATTTCACCGGGAGTTGATGGCTCCCTGTGAACCGGAGGCCATGGCTAGCAGCATCGCCTCAGGGCTCAAAGGGCTTTGTGCACGGAGCAGCTCTTGAACAACCGCTTCATGCAAGGAGATGAGGGTAAGTGCAACTGTCACCTCCAAAGAGCTGCTGCTCTTTTCCAGTGAAATGCCCTGTGTTACAGCTGAGCACTGGTCCTCTCCAGCCTTTTTTACACCTCTTTCAATTTTACCATTATTGAAAGGTACTACTTGGCAAGAAAAAATACTACCAGCCCGAGATCTCCTTCTGAGTAGCCTGTGGCTCCCTCAAAGGACACTCTCCCCATCTCTGCCTGCTTTAACCACCAGCCGGTAGACAGGCAGCAGCAGGAGCAAGTACATCTCTGCAGCACACACACGTGCTGCCTGGGATGCAAGCACCCCATTCCTACACCACCCGAGCACCCTGTCATGGCTCATCTTGCGCATCAGCAGCAAAGTCCCGTGCTCTGGAAACCAACAGAACAACTGCGGTGATGGGCCAGCGCTGCGTCCCACCAAGGCAAGAGCGCAGCAGGGCCACCCCAGAGGAGGAGAGCACCGAAATCCCCTCCAGCCCCCAGCAGGCTCCATCTCCTACACCTGCACCTGCGTGCAAAGCACCCCAGTATGGCAAAGGCAGACAGGCAGGCGGCCGAGCTGCGGCTGCCCTGGCCCACATTGCTGCCCGCAGGGGACACGTTCCCTTACAGGCGGTGGGGGAAGGAGGGAGCTCTGGCAGATTACCTCCCCGCCCCCGCAGCCCCCCGCGCGTGACGGGGGTCACGGGCGCCCGTGCTCCCAGCTGCCGTCCCTCCGCCACCCTGCCAGCCCAGACCCCGCGCCCTTTCCATTCGGTAGGGGTATTGATCTGCTGGCAGCAATGGGCTGGATAATTAGCCAGGAATTAGGGTTTCTATTACAGCCAGGAGTCTGCCCCAGCTGATTTATCACCTGAATAATTTACTGTGATTGAAAGGAAATTAAAATGAACTCCATTTGACAACTGTGCGCTTTTATAGGCTTTAGTGAAGACTCAAAAGCCAAATTAATAGCCTGGTGTTGTTTAATAGTCTGCTGAGAGTAAATATGGGAAGGTTTTTCCTCTCCTGACATGCTCTCCTAGGCTGGATTTTAGAGCTGTTTTTTTTCCCCTCCCACCAATAAAGACACAGACTGGATCAGAGGAGGTTTCAGCTGGAAGAGGCACAGATGTAAAAACGACAGAACTGCCCTTGCTCGCTGCTCCTCTCTGTGCTGCCGACACTTGCCCTCACCTGCCCATTTCTGCAGGCAGCAGGGCTCACGGCGCTGGCAAAACAGGGGTGAGCAGGCAGCACCCGCCGACTGCCCCCGGCCAGCACCGGCACAGCCCATCCAGCTGCTGACCCTTTCCAACCTCCACTGGCATGGGACCCGGGACCGGCCACCGGCAGCGTGGGAGGCGTGGGACAGCACAGGGGTAACGCAGCCACCCACAAACTTGTCCCGTGCCCTGCAACCCCCCATTGCCTTGTCCACCCCCCGCCAGCCCAGCAGAGCCAAGGGTGCTTTCCACCATGGCACAGGGTGCCAAGCCCAGCAGAGGCTGCCTTCCAGACTCCTGCCTGAACACGAGGAGCTGTCAGCTTGCTGGACAACATAAAGTTTTGGGAAGGTACAAGCAAATATAAGCTTTGCATTTCTCATTGCAAGTCTCAGGGTATTTTAAGAAGATCCTCATCAGCCACTGTCCGCGCAAAGGTAGTGTCCCTTAGGAAAAAACGTATTATTCACACAAACAGAAAAGTTAGTCACACTTTCTGGCTTTAACTGACTTTTTCTGACTTTTCTTTTACCTGACATGTTTCTCACTTTTCCCTGTTACTCCTGAAGATCAAACCCTAACATTGTAAGGAGGACCATACATCTCCACACTCTCAGGAGCTGCATTCCTGTGGACACAACATCCAATCAGCTCCATACAGTGAAAAACAAACTTTACTCTTTCCAAGATGGCAAATACTTGGCCAGATAAAAGTAAAACTTGAAGATTTTTGAAAGGACTTGGTCAGTTCAGAGAACTTCTTCATCACAACTCTCTGAAACAGAGGGCAATTGGTCTCGAACTTGTGCAATTTTTCCAGCTTCAATTTATTAGTAATTTTTTCAGGTTCATTAGTTGTCCAAATTTCATCTGCCTGTGTTTATCTCCAGATCCAGACTTATCTGTACTGCATGTCATGAATACCTATATTAGTATACGTTTGCCTGATTTCTACCTAATCCCAGAATACCTATACTTTATCCAGAAATGAACACAAGAGCAGGTATTCAGTTTAGTTCTAGCTAAAAGCAATGGGAAAAGCATCAGCAAGGGCCTGGGAATTATCTGCTATTAGCGGCAAGCAGTTCTCTTCTAAGCTGGTGACCTACATAGCGTTGAACCTGGTCACATCATGTTATGCCTCATTATGGCCCTGATCTGAAGTCTATTGAAGTCAATAGAAATATTCCTCTTGGCTTCAATGAGTATTCGATTGGACCCATGTGTGAAGCTGAAAATACAAGAGAATCCATTTCAGCTGTGGACAGAAATCCAGCATAGGTAATTCTCTTCTTTATTCTGAGGAAATTAATGCACTGCCTCTCCCATCCTGCTGATCCTGCTGTATGTCCTTCATCCGACAATTTTCCCCCATAGAGGTATTGATCCCGCTCTCACAGCCACCAAAAGCACGTTGGTCTGTGAGCCCCAGGCTTGCCCCCTGCACCCGTCCAGCCCCCCGTGCCTGAAGCCCCCCGGCTCGCAGCTGTTTCCCAGGTCTCAATCTCCAGGAACAATTCCTGACCATGCTTCAACTGGCAAATGCGTTTGAGTCAACGGTTCACGCGACCAATGCCACGGGCTCGGCCAGCCTGGGACAGCTTCCTCGGGGAGCGCGAGAGAGCTCCTCCGTCCCTCTGGCAGGAATCGTGGGAAGCCACTGGAGGACAGTCGGCCTTGCAGCCATGCAGAGGGGTTTGCTGAGTACAGCCAGCACCTCTCGTTCCTCCAGCGGGGTGCTCCCAATGGACTCAGCACCGGAAAATCACACCACTTGGTGTGGCAGCTCTGTGCCTGAAGGGCACAGGATGAGTGCCAGTTCTGGATAAAATCTGAATTGCCAGTGCAGTGACCATGAATGGTGGGGTTCTGCCTGCAGCAGGGGTCAGGTGGGAGTACAGTGGTTTGCCATGGATGTAGCTGTGTTCTCCCTGTGTCAGTCCAGCTTTGCTCCAAGGGAAGCCTGGATGTCAGCTGTGCAAGGAACACAAACAGCCTTCCATGCAGGCAGGGGGACTGCGCTGCAGAGCCGACACACCAGGCAGCAGCAGGGCCCGTCCCCACACACACCAAGAGGCATGGAGTGGAAAAGAGGAACCGCTGCCGGTCCAGGAGGCAGACACTATGAAGGCTTTCCTTCTCTGGGACCTAAGGATTACACAACCTTCAAGCCATAGGCTTTGTCCCAGCTGATGAAAGAACTGCATAGCGCTGGTGGCCATCAGCCATGAAGAGAACAGCAGCACAATGGTGGTGTTGCAAATACACTGCTATGTGTATTTCCGAATCTGTGCCCAAAAGTACATGGAATCAGTTTTCCATGAACATTTGCAGCCAGTGCAAATCAATCACGGGCTGTGAAAAAATTGAAAAAATGAGCACAGTTTGAAAAAATTAGCACAAAAGGGCACAAACGTGAGGGAAAGGCACTCATTTTCTACAAGAATTCATGCTTACAGAAGGGTTCTGTCAGGGGAAGGTGTGCCAGGGTGCTTTTAGAGTACTGACTTTATGCTTTGGTTGCTCCCCCATAACAAATAGACACGAGAGGATTTGACTCTGTTTGCAGAGCCAAACCTCACCCTCAGGCTTCCTGGCTCCCAGCTGCTGGACTTCACCTGCCATCAAACAATTCTCACGCTCTACATAGAATCATAGAATCATTTATGTTGGAAAAGACCTTTAAGATCATCAAGTCCAACCATCAACCATGCCCACTAAACCATATCATGAAGTGCCTTGTCTACTTGCTTTTTGAATTCACCTCCAGGGATGCTGACACCACCACTTCCCTGGGCAGCCTGTTCCAATGCCTAACAACCCTTTCAGTAAAGACATTTTTCCTAATATCCAATCTAAAATGGACTATATGTGAAAGTATCACATACCTATGCTGCAGAGTACACACCTATGCATGCACAGCTGCACCACCAGGCATTAGGTTGCAAAATGAGGCACATAATAGTAGATGCCTTACTTCTGACCCCCAGTGCACACAGTCTGACACAGTCTTTAATTATACAAACCCACAGTGGGATCTCTGCCTCACCCAGCGCACGCAGCAGGCACTGTTTCTAAACAAAGGACTGTCTGATATTTTATTTTCCTGTCATTGTCCAGTGGTTGCCTTCTCTCTCAGCACTGTATGAGGCCTTCCCCAAAGACAAGTATTCATTTCCTGTGGGTCTCTCTATAGAAGGCACAGTTTACAGCAGACGTGAAAACTCAGATGATGCTTGTCAAGAGCACAACATGTTTTGAGGTGAGAAATAAGTCATGTGTCTCCATTTTATAGAGGTGAACTAAAGGAAACATTAAAGATGGAAAAGTAAAGGGAAGAGGTTGGAAGCACTCAAAGGAAAGGGTTTGGCAGCAGTGAGCAAGCACTGCCACACAGCCCATCAACATATCTACGTATGTGATGGGCAATGTACGCTTTCCAACAGGCAAGCCCAAATTATGTCCAGAAAATGTATCAGGAGGACTTTGGGCAGCAAGACCCAGCCTTCAGCTGGGGACCAAGCACACTGAGGCTGCAAACACTTTGCTGTGCAGGAGGCACCTGTCCCCCGCACATCACAGCTCACCAGGGCCAAGGGACCATTCCCAGCACACAAGCAAGGAGGAAGACTTAAGAGAGGAGCCACAAAACGGGGAGAAAAAGGAACCTACCTCCTTGTCTAGAGAATAGCAATTCTTCCAGTAAAATACCTGAAGCCCTCCTCAGGTGAACAGCGCAGAGATATCAACAGCTTTTTTGCCCAAATAAAAGTAGCGGTATTCAGCTGGCTGCTACTGGACCAAGCTTCTAATAAAACAGATAAGCAGTGGGTCATAAGCTCCTACTAGACTTCTTGCCATATCTCATCTCTGTGGAGAGAAGCATCTTTTCCTCATTTTCCTCTACAGAACTAGCTCAGGACTGCTGACTGCTGACTAAGTCATCCACTGCTGCTCCTAAATTCTGGGTTCAGCAGCACACTGGACAGCCAGATGCCAGAGGCAGGTCTTGGTTTACAATGACAAACTATTGCAGGGACAACTCTTGTTTTCCAAGTCACATCACTAATGTTCTCAGTATTTTCTTTCTCATTGATTTCTTTGGCCTTACTGATTGATCCACACAGCTTCTCCACTTTGGTTAAGTATCATGACAGCTTTGCTTGACTCACCAAAGAGGTAAAACATGACTGCTTCAGTAAGTTGGTGTTCATACCACATCCTTGTGAACCAGAGCTAATCATACAGATCACGCATTCGTGTTGAAAGTTACACTTCACATGCCACCAAAAAGCAGAAGCCAACCCCAAACAGCCACAAGTGCATAACCATTGCCCAGCCTTTCAAAAGCAAATGACAGTGCTCCAAACTATATGAAAGCAAACAACTAGAAACTCCATTTGTAATTAAACTTAAAAATGCCTAGGCAAGTTGGTTCTGCTAAGCACCTTTTGTACATCAAAATACCACATTTCTTTGACTTCCCAGAGCACGCAGAGAGTAACCTGCCAACCAAATTAATAGCAGCATATCTCCAACCTTAATAATGTGGCTGCACAGCCATCCTAGTCACAACTGCTTATGTGTACACAGGGAGATCCTCGCTCCACCAACAGCCAAATATCCCATATTTGACAATCGAGATAATACTTCAGCAACATCCTCATTCTATTCTCCCATTCTTCCTATTAAACCAGCAAAAGTGTCTCTCTGGATAAACATTCACTCACTGCTGGACTGTATCCCCTGAGCTACAGTTCTCCATGACTCAGAGACTTCAGAACACAGAAGCAAACAAAGGATCCTCTCCCATCACTGCTGTCTTTATAATGACTTTTTTTGGCATATAAAATTTTTGCAGATCAAACACTACGCAACTTCTAAGTGACCACCACTGAAAAGGCTCGCTGTAGTAGTGGGCACAGTGCCTGTCCTCTCCAGTGCCACCCGTGATCAGATGGGATAACCACCATCTAGTGGTACGTGAAGGCCATTTCACCTGCCAGGGACACCGCCTGCTTGGCTTTCCTAAGGAGTTTTTAAAAAAATCAAATTGACCTCAGCATCTTCCCCATCTCTTTCCAGACTGAGTTCAGATCTGCAGAGTTCCTCTGTGAATACAAACCAGGGAAGCCACAAAACCAGCAGAAGCTGGTGAAAAGCAAATAGCTCTATGAATGAAATAACAAATGACAGATGTGAGCTTAGAGGCATGAGAAATTTCTACTCTACTGTATGACTTTCAGCATAAGTAAGTACTTTTTCAAAAAAATTATACCAATACATACTCCTTAAACTGGAGCCACAACGGTAGTAGGCTGCCATGAGGTAATCTCCAGTGGCCCTCAAATGTATAGATTCCTCTAAGGTAAATCAGTGTTTGTCTGCAGTTTGAGAGTCCATCCACCTTGCTAAAAAGCGGGTCTAGGGTTAAGAACACTGAAGATTAATGGCCAAATACATCATTAAGTAGCAAGCTAGACCGATATTTGGTGCTGACAGCAATATATGCATTTCTACCTCCCTCTCAGCAGCTTATTAAAGGCTGCTGCCCAAGAAGAAGACGACAGAGAGACACAGCTCATCAGTTCTTGCTTGTGCCTCTGTATCGTGCCTGCAAAAATGGAACTTTCCCAAAAAATTAGTGCCAAGTCCTTCTCAAACACACTGCTAATCTGTAGGTGCAACTAATTTACCTTCACATACTAATTGGTTGTTTCTCTCAGCAAATGGCCAATTATATGCCTAATAAGCCATTTCTGGATACAGAAATCTAATTTGTGTGCACAATCATGCTAACTATGAACCAAAACTGGGCATTGAGTTTTGCAAGTCTTCTCCTTGTTACCTGCATAGCCTGCTTTTGATCTAATGAAAGCATCAGAAGCTGTGATGCTCTTCAAGGTCCCATTTGATGTAACTGGCCCAGATCAGGTGTTATTTCATACCCAAATAGTTGCTAATGTTTACACAAGTTTTTTTCCTTCATTTTTTAATACTTAGCCTTTTATGGCTAATGTGCACTTGGCTGAAGAGCTTGATACGACACCTGTTTCTCCATGGTTTTCTACTGAGATTCTGAGAAGTGTTTGGTGATGTCCACCAAGCAGATCTCTGCCAACAGAAAGCATATCAGGAAAACATGGACTATTTGCAATAGTACCTGTTCTGGTTTGATGGGCTCAGTTGTTGTGAAAATGTCAGAGTAATGTTGCCTCTCGAAGACTCGATCCAACACTTCGAGCTGCTGCTGGGTGAAAAGGTCTCCTCGCATCTGTTTCCGAAGAAAATCTCTTCCCGGGAGAGAATGGCCATTTGGTACTGGAGATTCCTGAATACCTTTCAAAGAGGAGAGAGAAAACAGAGAATAAGTAGGTATCACAATGATAAGACCTACAGAGGAATGTCTCATTTTATCCGTTGCATAGATATGGGTACCAGTATGCTGACACTGTGAAGACTCTTTGAGAGGAGTTTACAAGCAAGACACATATTGCCAGAAGATGCACTGACTGGCCTTCCATTACAGCCAACCCTCAATGCAATTTAACATCAATGATTTCACACATAATTTAAAGGCAGGACAAAGGCTAATGGTCACATCTTTGCTCGCATCACTTTTGCTGCAACACCTGAGAACCTGTCAGGTTCATGGTCTGGGTGCAAGAGGACACGGGAGGATAAGTACACCACCTGATGCTACAGCCACAGTCAACTTGGGTCAGCTCCAGCAGATCTGCTTTGCCCAGTCACCGCCTGTATGCTTCACCCCCTTCCTGTGGTACCTGCAAGTCTTGCTCAGCACCATCCCGTGCCAAGCTCTGAGCTATAGTGTGCCCATGTCAGGAAGCACGGACTCTCCGTCCAGCATCACCTCCCACTGGCAGCAGCTGTCCAGACAACCTCCAAAGCACAGGGACTACTGGCACCGTACGGAGATGGGATGTCCCTGGGGCTCAGAGTCACCAGTGAGGCACCCTCAGCAAGGCCTGATGCACTGCATTCTCCTGACGCTGCAGTTTCACTTTGTATTTCTTAAGCTTATTGGCATGATGAAAGCCTAGGCTCCAGCGCATGTTTTTCTCTCTCTCCCCGTTGGCAGAGATTTTTAGCAGAAGTCATAAGTGACTGCCCATGGCTGAAAAGCTGTGAGACAAGTTTGAGAAATGTTTAGATTGGCAGTTCGAGAAGTCTCTTGCAATACAGGGGCTTGTTTCAATTTGCTTTTTGCAGATTCACAGTGGTTTTTTACTTTTCCTTCACCTGTCAGTGCTAGAAATGTATCTTTTATGCACTGAAAGCTGAGGTCTGCAGTATTCCCAGGACTCCAGGAGGTGGAACTCCAAGAACAACAGTAAATATCAGGTTTCTTCTCCAGATGGCAACGCCGCAATAAACAGAGGGAAGAAACATTTTAAAAATAGAATCAAGCTGCCAAGACAGTTTTGAGGAGCAGAATTCAAATGCATCCTTAACAACAAGATTTTCATGAACGTTGCAGCGGCTTACTGTCCAAGTGGTCTGCAAGCAAATAACATCACTCAGACCTTCCCTGGTAGATTCTGCATCAAATTTTTTTACCGCAGGTATCAGAGACAAACTGTGCAAAGACACCCTGCTGCTGTAAAGAACAGTTGTGTCCCCAGACAGGCGCTGGCCATCAGTACCATGGGTGATGCCCAGTGGACAAGATTTTTCACAAAGGACTATTGATTTGAGATCATCCTTCAGCACAGCTGGATTTTGCAGAAAATGCTGTGTATCCAGAAAAATAGGCTGCTTCAAGACAGATCTCTCAAACTGGGGGACCAACACACAGAAATACCTTTTCAACCTAGGTCGCTCTCTGCAACAAACTGCTTACTCTAAACAGGCATTTGATGTTAGCAATTAATGCTGGAAACTTCCTTCTAAATTTTAGTTCAGCAATTCAGGCATCAACAGCTTTATATTTACCTGTTTAGACAAAGTTGTGCAACTTACATCAAGAGCAGACAATGTTGGCTCTTATAAAGTGCAAGGATCAGTTTATTCCACACAGGAAAAAAAAACCCTGAACCTGTTCTCTGTATATAAAGCCTGAGCGTGTGTACAGAGCTGTGAAAAAATACAAAGGGATATAAGAAAGCAGCGTATCTGTAAATATATATATATTTTTTTACTATTCTAAATCAAATAATATCTAATAGTGCTGGGTTTATTCAACCATGGCTTATAAAACTAAAATTCTGGTTGCTAGCTGCATGGTAGCAAAAGGCCAGAGAGACCCTGCCTCTGGAGCACAGAAATGCTGGCTTTAAATTTCAGGTTAAACTAATGTTATTCACAATTTGGCATCAAAGTTAAAGCTTTATGCAGTTTTGGTCTAAAGGGGGTGATGAAAGGGAGTGAAATGATCCAAGAGGTGGCATGACCTGGAAAATGTTCTTGGCGATGCCAGTGCCGTTTGTGCATTGTTTATACACCCAGAGATCAGGTGTATAATGAGACTCTACAGTATTCAAACACGGAGCAGCTGACCAGTGCTTCACCAGCAGCACTTTTATTACGGAGTGCAGCTCTGGATTTCTGAGGGGTGAATATCTTGGAGAAGAGGAGCCAGACGCAGGCAAAGCCTGGTGCAGCAGCCTCAGCTGGGGACAGGCTCCAAGGCCTGGCTGGGGGCAACATCGTGCTGGGAGCTGGGCTCCTGCCCTGGATGCCGGAGCGCAATGTCCAGAGAGGCAGCTCGGGACAGACACAGACAGAGACACCACCAAGTGCCCACAGCACCAGCTCGGCCATGTCCATTCCCGGCTGCCCTTCTTCCAAGGGGCAGTGAGACAGGGGACCACCCTGGGCGCCTGCCACCAAAGCATCCCAAGAAATATGAGGAAGAGAAGGAGATCTCTCTCTGCAAGGGAAATCCACAGACAACCAACCATACCAGCGTAACCCAGGAGGGAGCCAGCGGATGACATGCCTTGCTGCACGGCGCTGGGCAATATGGCTGGGGATGACATCCCATGGAGATGGCGGTGGGGTTCTGGAGGGGTTTGGTCTCAAGGTCAGGATTTGGTACAGTGCTGGAAGGGCCACCTGCACAGCCAGCCAGAGAGGGCTGACCCCACACACACATCATCCCCACATCTCTGTTTGCTGTGGTTCCGCATGCCATCCTGAGGACCTGAGAAGGGATCAGCCTCTGACATGTGCTTCCCAGCGCAGCCAGGCTGCTAGAGGGACCCTGGCAGGAATGGGGCAGGGCCAGGACCACTGGGATGGCTGTCACTGCCCAGAGGATCCAACACCTTTGTGAGAGGAGTCTTGGAACCACCCAAAACCCAGTTACCCTCATCATCACTCCCTCTCCACATCCCGTGAATGAAGGTATAGCTTGTTCTTTTGCACTGCATTTCCCAAACTGAGCCTAATTGCAGGTTAAGTGCTGGATTTCATTGCACAAGTAAAGGACTTTCTATACACTGCACATGACATCTGAAAGTTCGTGAAGGTCTTTGGGATGCATTTGGCTGTTAGACATTATATAAATGTGAGATAATTACCATTAGCATTATGCATTGTTTGAATACACCAGAATATCTTCGATAATTAAAATACTGTTGGCAGGTTTGAAACAGTTTGGGTTATAAATAGGCTCCAGGGAGTGGTAAAAACATTTTTCATATAATCAATGCATCCACCTAGGAGGGTTATGTTTTGTTGACAGTAGCACTACGTGTGTACCTACCTACTCGGCAAAACAATTAGTTCCCAGTCCAATGGCATCTTTCCAGAAATGCAAATGAAGAGCACAGATATAATACTCTCTTTAATGCAAAACAGGACATTCTTCTCAGATAAATGTTTCATCCCTTACCTCTAGCAGATTACACAGACAGGACAAGACGGTGTCGTTAGACGACAACTTTCAGAACTACCTTGGATGCAACATACTCCCCTCTCAGCACAAGGCCAGAAGCACCACGCTTCCTGGGGGTGCACTGGCAGCCCCTGCACCCAGACCTGTCCCGACGCCCCGGGGACAGCCCGTACCTCCCACCCTCTGCTAGCACTAAGCTCCACCACGTGCTGGACCTGCTCTGGCTGCCTCCCCATCGGCCTGATCCAAGTCCCTCCCCTGCATCCAGCCCAGCTCCAGACACCAACTCAGCTCCTTTTAGGCGCCCACACCTCAGCATGTGATCCAGCTTGCCATCTGCAGCTGGAGGACTCGCTGTGGCGGGTACAACTTTGTGTGGGGCAGAGTCCCAGTGACACCTCCCTGGTTCCCAAATCACCGGCGGGCACTTGCTAGGTGCAAGAAAAAGCAATCATTTCTCACCCTGAACTGCACAGACACCTTCTTCCCTGTTGGCATCCTACCCAGAAAAGCAACCCATGGTTTCACAACAAAAGTCGGGCACAATCCTAAAGAAAGTGGCCTGACTTGGGTGTAATGTTAGTATTACACACTAGCAAAGATTTCCTATGGCTAGCCAAAGTTTGAACAGTCTAGGAAGCAGTAGGCACAGAATAGATCCACCTCTGAAAAGAAGTGCCACGCACAGTCTGGCTGACAAAAGGCTGCCTAAATGGTGTGGATATCATCCAGAAATACCATGTCTTTGTTAATTAAGAGCAAGTTATATTCTGAGGACCTAAGCAAATGTCAAGATCAGTTTAAAAAATTTGACAAATTGTGATCTCTTTTTTTTCAGCTTACTTTTACAGTTAAATACTTGTCCATAACATGTTTTCTGAAACAGCAGAATATTTGAGATTGCTAAATACACCTAAAACAGATTTTTAGCACTACACACCATGTAACTCACTTGATTTAAAATAGTGTTTTGCTTATCCATTTCTAAGACTATGGGCCAAAATAAGGACAGCAAATGACCCTAGACCCTATCTTCACAAAACACTAGAGCATGTTTAAAAGCCCTAAAGCTTAGTATTAAAAAAAAAGGCAAAATGTAAAAAAAAACAGAGCAACTCCACCTTGTCTTTTTTTATTCAGAGTGGGACAACAGCACAATTTAATTACCGCATTATGAAGCATTACTGTGAAATAGCACAGGACAGACCCTGCCCCAGCCTAAGTGAGTGCAGCTCCACTCAAGGATCTCAGCCAGGTGACAGCAGCTGAGAAATGGGTGCCATCCACAAATTCAGCTGGAATAGTATTCCCAGTGTTATTAATAACAATGATGTACTATGAAGTGCACACCTCCATGGTACATCTGTCTGATGCAGTGCGCTTCTGAAGAAAAAGAGCATCTTCTGGCTTCAGGTTTTTGGGTTGTCTTCTTTTTTTAAACAACGAGGTTTTACAGGGTTAATCAAGGGAGTAAATAGCTAGTACCACGAACAGCCCATATTCGTAACGGACATGCTTTCTGTCTCTAATTTGTACTGTCCAACTTCATTACCTGGTATCATACCTAATTACTCCACCTTATAGGG
>VYZV01010221.1:204490-245026 GCA_013401275.1 Pandion haliaetus
GAGCAAGCCTTGCTGCACCACTCCCCAGTGAGCTGCAGACTGACCTAGGGCAGGCCTGGGATTGCTCGGCTGCCCAGTGGCTGTGGCGAGGGCTGCGGAGGTGGAGGGGAGCCAGGCACCTTGGGGCTCTCTGGACCATCGCCTGCAACGCTCTGGGGCAGCGGCAAAGCTCGACGCACAGACGTGCCCACCCTGGCAGGGGTCTCAGCATATGGGAGACAGCCAGCTGCTGAGCAGCATGGGTTGTTGTCCAGACCGTCCTAAGCCAGCAAGCCGGCAGCCTCCACACAGCACCCCCAAGGAGCCATGCTGATACCTGGGGCCACCGGCCCCACCACAGGGCTGAGCTCATCTGAGGACGGTGGCTCAAGGGAATGATGGAGCTGCTGTGGATTCTGTGATTGCTCTTATGATGCAGTTTTATGTTTAAAAAGCAGCAAAAATTAGGTCAATGACACCTTCCCCCAGCTCGGTGAGGAATTCAGAAGTGCCGAGACGGAGCTTAAAAGGAAGAGGCTGAGCAGGATGCAGCAGATGTCCCGAGCCTGGCTTGCACATGGTGGGTATGTGCAATCCCCCTGCAGCTCCTGGGGCCTCCGGTGACTGCGGGCATCTGGATAAGCTCCCGGGGCAGCAAGACCCCTCGGCCAGCTGCAGCATAACACAGGAATGGGCTTACATTTCTATGACTTCTATATTACTTAAGGGGAGATCTAACTGCAGTAACTATACATATAAAATAAGTCATGATGAGTTAATTATTAACAAATGATTCTGAGAAACTGATTCTTTTCCTAACCCATTTTTGTAAGCTGTGTTCAGCAGCAAGCTGTGGAGATGTGCACTTTATGTCATGCACTCCCAGCTCAAGGTGCATTTTTAAATGGCTGTTAAAAGCTCATTGAAGCAATTTTGACACAGTTTATACCTACTTCCATACCATGCCATAACACATCCTTTCATCATTGCTTTCAAAAAATCATTTCTAGGTATGCTTAGGTGACAGACTAAAATAAGTTGAAGATGAAATTGTGCTCTGTGTAGCTTTGGAGATGCCAAACCGGCCTCGGGTTATGACTGACTGGGAAACGATTTACAGCTCTGAAAAATACTGGGGGGACCAAAATCTGACAGCCAAAGAAAAGGTTAAGACATGCAAAAGCAGCCCAACAGGGTCTGTGCAAAGAAGAGTGACCACTCAATACAGTAACTCTGGGGCACGTGCTACCCCAGTGGAGCGAAATGCAGCAGACACCGTAGCAGGAAATGGACCCACAGGAGCCAGTGGAAAGTTTGCACACTGTGGGTGGCTGGCATTGCACACGCTGCAACAGCTACAGCCTGTGTGGACCTGACAGAGACTGCAAAACTTCTGCCCTCCCCAAGAACTGACATTTGATGAGAAAAATACAGGCTATTCAGTTGTCATCAGTTAAAAATAAACTTTCCATGCAAGCTTAAAACAGCAAAGCAAAATTTCCACCTAACACCTTGAATTCTTCGCAGAGCACTACCTGGGAAACTTACGCAGAGAAAATGAAAGTGGTGAAGAGCTCACCCACATCCCACCCACTTGATGAGAACTTAGAAGCACAGCACCAAGAGCACTCCTGCTTCCCAGCACGCTGACCGCTGGCAAACCCCAGGCAAGCTCTCCATGGGGAGAAAAGCTTTTCTCCACTGCACTGCCAAAGACCTTGGCAAAGCTCCTAAGGAATGCAGAGGACTCCCAAGCAGCAATGCTACTTCTCCTAAAATGCAAATTCCTAGCAGAACATTCAAACAGTACCACCAGTTTGTGACAAGGCTGGATTTACTACGTGCAAAGGAGAGAGAAAGACTACAGGGGATGTAGCTCACTCCACCAGCAGCGTGGCTGCAAGCTGCAGATGGATGCTGTGCATCATCCAACAAGTGGAAGGTGCCTGTCCACACTTATCTGATTACTCACAAACAGCACTCACAAAGAGCTGTTAATGCCTGCAGACTTTTCTTGTGCATTTTTCTTGTGCATATATTAAATAGAGCCTCATTTTACGAAATCAAGAACTGTGGTCTCAGGCCTGCAAACGTGCATGCTTACAACAAAGCCAAGAAATGTCTCAACTGAATTCAGCATAATGGCTTACAGGCATAATGCAAAACATGGCAATAAAACACCCTTATAAAATGTAATATAATATGCACCTACAGATTTTTACAAGTTACATAAGTGCATGTTTTACGGTATTTTATGTATTTTATCCACATGAATTAGTCAAGAGAAAATAACTTTTAAACATCCTCCACAGCTGTGTAATGTGGGTTTTTATGCCTCAAAAATTTCAGTTTACTTCTTACATCCAGGTGCTGCATCTGTGTATCCATCTTCCTTCAGGTGCACTTTCTGTCTGCCTGAATGCAGGTGTGCTCTCCTGCACTGGCCGCAAGCTGCAGGCGCCCCTGGCCCTGGGCCCACCACCCCGTTTCGTGCTTAAATGGCACCTGGCACAGAGGCCAGGACGCGGCTGCTGCCGGGCATGCTGCCGTTACTGCTGGCTGTGCAGCATCCATCTACATGACTCAGCAACACCAGCAGAGCATGGCGTTTCCCCACACCCTGTCCTCACCCGAGCGGAGGTGGACAATGGAGAAGGTCCATCAACCAGCTCCTGAAGAAGAGATGCTGAGGAGGTTTCTGGATCCCACTGAAGTCGGCTGCTGCCATCAGCTAGAGACGGGAGTGCAGACCATGGGTGGTGAGACAATGCCCAACCTGCGCCCGGGAGCGGTTCCCCCAGGGCCACCCACCTCCACGGCGCTCATGACGCAGTTTGCTGCCTGCATGGTCTGGCAGCTCCCAAAGTCAGGGAGGTCTCCCACCAGTGCCCAGGGGGACAGCACCGACAGGAGGTCCTCCCGCTGCAACCCGCCCCGTGTGGGGAAGCCTCTGGCATCGCCCAGCCCCAGCATCCTCCTCCAGAAGGGAGGGCACAGCACTGCTGCCACCACCCCAGCTCTCACAGCTGCAATTTGGGAGATGCTGTCTGCCCACAGAGGAGGTGCTGTGAATGAACAGGGTGCACGGAGCAAAATGCCGTGCAGCAACACGCAGGGGTCCCAGCCCTGGTGTGAAGGGACAAGCATGCACGTGCACGCTCAACACTACAGACGTGGGCTGGAGGCAGTGATATGCTGACTTCAGCAGCCCTCCGCACCCTCCTTTGCTCTGGCCACGCCATACCAGACGAAGGGGGACAGGTCTCAAATGGGAAATTCAGCTGCTATCACTTCTGACCCCCACCTCATTTCATGCTGAGAAGAAGGAGAAAGAGGAGCAGGAGGAGAGGGCACACAGGGAGCAGCCCGCAGCCTCAGGCAGGCGGGGGGAGACCCTTTTCATGGCAGCATTGGCACTCGGTTGTCTTTTGCATGTTGCTGTGGCATGGGTCCCTGTTAAGAGTCCCCAGCAGACTCAGGGACCCGCTCTCGCCCCGCTCATGTGCCAAGCCAAGCCCAGCTCCAGCCCGAAGGGTGCCCATCCAGCACAGCGGTGCACCTGGAGGCAGGTGGAGTGGGAGAGGTGCTCTCAGCATGTGCAAGGGCACGGAAAGTTGTCACATTGGGTGGTTTAACTGCAGAGGTAGTTAAATGTCACATTTGATTTTATTATCACTATTTTAGCTTTCTAAATGCATTCATGCTTCCACACTCTTGGCTTTTTAAAACTGCAGAACAGAAGACGACAAAAAGCATGCATTTCTACAAATACACTTGAGGTGGTTGGTCTTCTGGTTCTCATCTGGGGAGGGAGCTAAGGAACATCTGTCACTGCTCTGTTTGGCCTGGCTTATTCCCCAGTTGGTTGCAATGGTGTGAGCATTGCCACTTTGGACCCTGCCCCCCCAAGTCCTCCAGTTTAAAGCCGGCCTCACCAAGTTGGCCACCCACTCTCCATAATCTTTGACAAGTTGTAGAGATTGGAGAAAGTCCTCGAAGACTGGAAAAAGGCTAATGTCACCCTCATCTACAAGACGGGCTTAAAGAAGGATCCAGGAAATCACAGACCCATCAGTCTTACTTCAGTCCCTAGGAAAGTTATGGAACAAGTCCTCCTGGGGGCTGTCTCAAGTCAAATGAAGTACATGACTGGGAAAAGCCAGCATGGATTCACCACGGGCAAATCATGCTTGACAAACCTGATTGCCTTCTACCACAAAGTAACCTGCTCAGTTGATGTCGGGCAAGTGGTGGATGTTGTCTACTGGGATTTCTCCAAGGCTTTTGTTACAGTTTCCCAACACCTTCTCCTAGAGAAGCCAATGTGTTGTGGTCTAGACAAGTGGTCCGTGCGGTGGGTGGGGAACTGGCAGACACCCCGAGGGTGGTGGTAAATAGCTCCTTCTCAAACTGGCAACCTGTCGCAAGCAGGTTCCCCAAGGGATCGATAGTGGCCCCAATGCTGTTCAATATCTTCATAAGTGATCCAGATGATGGGGTCAAGTGTAACCTGATGAAATTTGCCAATGATACCAAACTGCAGGGGGGAGTGGACACTTCAGAAGCGAGAGCCACCCTGCAGGAAGACCTGGATAGGCTGGAAGAGTGGGCTAACAAGAACTTGATGAACCTGATGAAGTTCAACAAAGACAAATGTAAGGTCTGGCACCTGGGAAAACATAATCCAGGAGTGCAGCACAGGCTGGTATCTACCCAGCTGGGTAGCAGCTCTGTGGAAAGGGACCTGGGGGTCCTGGTGGACAACCAGCTCAGTATGAGTGAACGGTGTGCTGCTGCTGCAGCAAAGCAAGCCAACAGGATGCTCGGTTGCATCAACAAGGGCATCACCAGCAGAGATAAAGAAGTCATTATCCCACTCTACTCAGTGCTTGTCAGGCCATTCCTGCAATACTGTGTTCAGTTTTAGTTCCCGCTATATAAAAAAGATGTGGACAGGCTGGAGGGAGTCCAGAGAAGGGCCACAAAGATGATCAAAGGACTGGGAAGCCTACCATATGACGAAAGGCTGAGAACTAGATTTGTTCACGCTTGAGGAAAGAAGGCTTAGGGGAGACCTTATCACCATATTCCCGTATTTAAAGGGTCACTACAAAGAAGATGGAGACTCCCTTTTTACAAGGAGTCATGTGGAAAAGACAAGGGGTCATGGGTACAAGTTACTCCTGGGGAGATTCCGATTGGACACAAAAGGAAAATTTTTCACAAGGAGAACAATCAGCTATTGGAATAAACTCTGCAGGGAAGTGGTGGATTCCCCAACATTGGGCACTTTTAAGATTCAGCTGGAAAGGGTGCTGGGCCATCTTGTGTAGACCATGCTTTTGCCAAGAAAGGTTGGACCAGCTGATCCTTTGAGGTCCCTTCCAACCTGGTTATTCTATGAGTCTATGAAAAAGGCAGTCAGTGACCCAATGAAAATGACGTCTCCCTGTATATGTTTGTATTTTATGGTTCTGCCTTAAATGTTCTGATACACTGGACACAGAATAAAATTAATCAGCCAAGATTTTATTTTTACGAATAATAGCGTAGCTCTTTGCTAATTACCATAATTAATTAGTGTCAGCTAAATATTAATTATTTATCCTGCAGTAAACTCAGCAATCTACAGTAGAACTTCCCTGATGCTGTGCTTATCACACAGATGCCCTTACTAAGCAAGTACGGGAGAACCTCACTGCACGTATTTCTGTTATTTCACAATCTGCTTTCATTGAGAGGGAGGCTGCGTGGGTAACTTTTTGGGCTGCATCACAGGAATTCTGCCAATGATCTCTCAAGTGGGTAAGCCTGTTCCTGCAACTTCACTTGAGACAAACACAATGGGAACAGCCCCACCACAGCACCAGCTGAGACTGCCCTCTCGCTCATGTCTGCACCCATTTTCCTAAGCTCACTTATTCTCCTCCCATCTCATGGGATTAACTCCTCCAGGAAGAATGAAAACTAAAAAAAAACCCCAACATATATGTATATAGCTAGAGCTTGGCAAATAGTTTTGAAGACTGCTGTATCCATATGGTCCCTCTCTGTTCCCAACAGGCAGCTGTTGGCAAACCAATACTTTCTATGAATCAGTAATGGTGGTCTGAGAGCAAACGTCCAGCATGTCAGACACAGGTCTCACCTTTCTGGGTTTGCTTGGTGCCACAGCAGCCAAGGGCAGGGGATGCAATTCTGACTGTGCTGCAAACCTGCAGCAATGGGGAAATTTTTGAGACTTTTTCTTCTGTATGAAACCACTGATTGATTGAAACTGAATCTTGTTCGTAAGCGGGGATCATTTCTGAAGAACTGCGTGACACAAAGCCCTACCGGGGAAAATCCTGAACGTGTCAAGAGAGCCCATCCTGAGACTTGCAAATGAAAGTTATTTTAGCTTTCCAGTTCAAAATCATTTTAGTGTTTAAACATAAAGTAAGCAGCTTATCTAGAATCACAGAATCATTGAGGTTGGAAAAGACCCTTAAGATCATCAAGTCCAACTGTAAACCCAGCACTGCCAAGTCCTCCACTAAACCACGTCCCTAAGCACCACATCTACACATCTTTCAAATACCTCCAGGGATGGTGACTCCACTGCTTCCCTGTTCTAATGCTTGATAAACCTTTCTGTGAAGAAATTTTTCCTAATATCCAATCTAAACGTCCCCTGGCGCAACCTGAGGCCATTTCTTCTCGTCCTGTCATCTATTTAACTATATCTATCTACCTACATTTAAATATTAAGAAGTAAATAAGCCTTCACTCCTCATGACTGACCAATCCTGGGTACCACCCCCTCCTCGCCCACCATCTGCTCCCACTTTGGGAGCATCCTCTGGCCCAGGTGGGTCTCACTTCAGTGTGTCAGCCTCTCTTGCAGTTTACTGCATTGCTGTCCATGCAGCACGTCACATGGAGTGCAGGATGCTTTCTGAGGCATTCTTCTCATTGCTAGTGCAGATGTATGTAACCCAAGAGACTGGACTGCCACTCTGCACAACCAGGGCAACAGAACACGTATTTTAAAAATAACAGTATTTTCCGTGTAAACAAACTCTTCAAATTATTTTGCATGACTTGTGCAAGGCATGATTATTCCTCATTGTAGCTTTTGTATAAATAGCTTTGCAAAAGAAAAAATAAGAATTTTTAGGGCAAGTTGGCAGGCTTTTTAAGATAGATTAGTTTCAGTCAATCAAAAACTAAAAATATCTCCAACTTTGTACTTTGAGGCAAACAACAAATAGTTAAGTAAAAGATTTACAGAATCTCTAGGAAGCACACTCTGGATGCATGCTGCCTAAAATTTTTCTTCCTTACGTATGTATATGTGCATATACATAAACGTTTACACGTAGCCATGGGTTCTTCACAAGGTGCGCTCTGCAAAGCCACAACCCCCTTCCCATGCCCCAGCTAAATCTAGTGCCAACAAGACGAAACCATGCACAGTTCACAAAAATGATTGGTTTGCACCACACTGCTTCCAGGTGGAGTCTCTGAAAGAGACGTTTTTTAGAAAAAGAAAAGAAAGAAAGAAAACTTGTAACGTGCAAAGCTAACTCTGCTACCACTGCACAGCAGGCACAAGGGCAGAGGCCGGGGGTGGGTGCAAAGCAAGGGGTTTGGGCAGTGGGGCCGTTACCCACACCAGTAGGAAACGAGGGGTCCCTCCACCAGCACACCAGCAACCGTTGCCAATTTCCCTCACCCCAAAGACGGCATGGCAGCTCTGCCCACAGCTGCAGACAGACCACCGACCTGGCAGCTCCACCACCGCCGTTGGGATGAACCAGGAGCATGCCGCTGGCACGCCGTGCCTGGCATCGTCCCCTCACTGCCCGCCTGTGCTGGCTGAGCCACTCAAGCGCTGCTGGCTCCTGTCCGCCATCGTGTCCCACGCCAGGCCCTTGGGAAGGCGCCCACCAGGCTGCAATGCCTCCCCGTGCTGCTGGAACGCGGGCACTGGTCGTTACCATAACACACTCGATTGTTCTCAGCGGTGCTCCAGCAAATAAAGCCATTAATTATGGTCTCTCCCTCAGCCGCCTTTGGCTGGAGCGGCAATCAATGCGCAACCCCTCATTGCCTGCTCTCAGGGAGCGGAGACAGATGCCATAAAAATGATCCGCAGCCCGCACCGAGCCCCACCAGCGTGGCGGCAGCAGGCTGTGCCCAGGAACAGCCGCCACGCTGCTTCGACACGCGATGCCGTATTTATTTGGCCTGCTGCAGCCGTGGGGGAAGGCATCCCATTAGGCGATTATTTTTATCTTATAACGTCAATTTACTTATACTGATTGGCTTCCTGCCGCCAAATATCAATTAAATTGCAAATGCCTGCTGAAGCTTATTTTCTCTTTCTCTTTCCCCCCCTTTCCCTTCCTTCTTTCTCTCTCCCCTTCTTTTTCTTAAAAAGAGAGAGAGAGAGAGAGAGAGAGAGAGAGAGAGAGGGAACCCTATGTTTGAACATAATTTAATTTATTTCCCTTTCCATATCTCAAAGGAAAATCTATATCTCCCCCTGGAAGGCCATTTGCCCTCTGTTATTGGGAGCTGAGGTATCACAGCACTGGGCAATTTGTTTCAACTGACTATCGGCAGCCCATCAGGACACCTCAGGACCTCTGCTATCTCAATGCAATTGTATCTGGTATTGCCATTTATGATTTGTTTCTAATAGCTGCCAGTACCCACCAGGCAGCCAGGTTTCGGTTCTCACACGGTGTGCCCACCCCACTCCCTCCCGTGGTGGCCGCCTCCTCTCCCGTGATGCTCATCAGCTGCTGACGGAGATTTCCACTCGTCCCATCGTCAGAGACCCTCATTAGCCTGGGCTGCTACTCCCGAACAGCTGTATTTCAGGAAGCAGTGGTGTGGCCAGAGCTGCTGGAGTTTATAAGCTGTTCCCGTGACAAACAGCTGCGTGAGCAGGCTCTGACACACAGCGAGCAGGCACAGGGAGCCGGAGCCCGTGCGGCAGCTGCAGGTGGGTTCTCCCCACCTTGCGATGGGGGCAGGGGCTGCATCCATGCGTGCTCACCACCCCCTCCCCGCCACAGCAGTGCTCGGTCTCCTCCGACCTGGAGAAAGGTCTAACTGAGACATGGCACCTGGTGGTGCTTACGTACCAAAGCAATGTGTAAGACACCTTGCCCTCACTGCTGCGACCTTCCAGAACCACTGATGGCTGCTGGCACAAGACCCCAAAACATCCTACTTTCACGAGCAAACTCACAGCCCATCACCATGTCCTACTGCGGAGCACCTCTGCCTGTGCCAGCAGAAAGAGGGAAAGGGGATGGGAGGCAAAGTCACACCAGCGAGGCAGGAGGGCTGGCAGACGAGTGTCAGCAACAGAAACAAACGGCACCAGCAGCCAGAGGTCAACAGCAGCGGTGGGAACTGGAGGATGACTGGGAAGGTAAAGCAGAACCAAAGCACCACACCAGAACGAACAGGCGAATGCTAATCAGTGATGAAGAGGTGAAGTCCCTCGGATGCAGAGCACACCTGAGCCACAGGCACAGGGCAGGACCAAACCCCGCCTGCCCTGCCCTGCCCACACCGCCTTCAGCTTCCCTCAGAGCATGTGGGATCACCCAGGGAAAAGCAGAGGAGGGCACAAGCCCGTGAAAATGGCCCAACAGAACTAGTCTCAACCTCTCTGGATGCAGAGGGAGCTCTTACACACATACCTCCGTCGCTCCCCTGTGCTGTGCACAGACACTTGGTCCATGAGTGGCTGGGGAGCACAGGGCACACAGAGGTACAACGTGAGAGCAAACACATTCCCACGCAAGCACGACACCCACCGAAAGGGAATGGATCACATCAACCTGAAAACAGACTAGCTTTGCCTGTCAGGCCACTGCTTCTCTTTTGTGAAAGCACATGTTGGCAAAGACGTCACTCCTGCAAGCAAGCACAGAGATTCAGCCATGGCTGCCTCGGATGACGGGTCCTCCGAGGGCAGGAGGGGCTCCCTGGGACACACAGAGATGAGTCAGCATGGCACCGGGCTTGGGAAGGTGGCCCTGAACTGGGTCTCCACAAACCTGACTCCAAGCCTTGGCTCTTCCACAGCACTGGTGGCAGCCAGTAGTAAGACTTTTCCAGCCCCTGGTGCCTCAGTTTTCCCAGTGGTGAAGAGAGGAGGACACTCTTAACCAAACATGTAACGTGGTAAAAATCTCCTATCAGCAAAGTCCCACCCATTACAAATTGTCTGTAGCACATCCAAAAATTCTTTGGCACCTCAGGAAAACACAGGGTTTTGTTTATTCTGGGCTTGCCAGCTACCAGGGCAATTGACAATTCATGGTGTTTGCAATTATCTCCACAAGGTTTGGGACAGATGCCCTAGGGGTTTAGCTAAGATTTGTTTAAAAATCTGGGCGTATGTATTTGAATGACATAGTCGGAAAGAAAGAGAATGAGATACAAGGAACGCACCATTATGCATATACATACGTAGAACTAGCTCCATGCACTTATACACAAATACGTATACACATGCATAGTGACCATCTATATTCCATCTGTCCATCCATATAGCTATTCCGTATGTAGAGACGCTCACAAAAAAATATCAAGGGTAATAGGAAAGACCTCTGCACCCTTTGCAATGGTGATTATTGACTGGTTCATTCAGTGCCTGATGGAGATAGCGTGATTGCCTGGGATGTACCTTGCAGGTTTCTAAACAGAAGGCTCCAGAATCAATTTTGTGGTAACTGGTTAGATGTGACCAGCTTACAAACTCAGCATGGGCGTCAGGAAGCAAATTCAAGCAGTACCATTACTTTTTTTTAAATATCAGAGGTGAGGAAAGCCTCCCGGCCGGGAGAGCCACAGGACAGAGCAGAGATTAACGATTTTGGCTTGTTTTCGTCTCCAAGGTGACAAACGGCTGCACAGCAGGCATGATGCCACGGCTGGTGGTGCAAGGCGATGCTGAAGCTCACAGCTTGCACAGGAAGATTTGTGTCTCTCCTGAAGTGAGGACAGCACTGGCAGCTTCAGCAGAGTGAGGTTGGTTTGGCCGGTGATCACCACTTCCAACGCTGTCCAAGGGACCCGCTCTGCAGAGTGGTGATGTGCAGAGGGCAGCCCCCCACTCCCCTGCAGGTCTGCCCAGCTTCCCCTGTCCACCGCTGCCACCGCACCACCTCCTCCCAAGCATCCACAGCCCCTGCCTTGATGGGAGAAGCGCTGGTCTGCAGGAGAGGGCCTGGGGGCGGGACGGAGGACATGAGCATCTGGGGAAGCTTGGCGAGAACTCATCCTTGGTGGCCACTGTCAGCCAGTGGCTCCTGCCCCAGCAGTGGCCAGGGGAACTGTAGGTGGATACCCTGCTGCCAGACAAATTTTCTGCTCACACAGTGGTGAAGTGGCACCAGTTTCATGCTCCAGAGCCGAGTCACTGACTCAATGGCTCCATTTTCATCCATGGCATCCTAGGAGGGAGCGTACTTGGGAACTTACCTTGGCTGTGACAAGGCTCTGGAAGGGTGACCTGGCAAACAGAAACAAGACCAAGAGGTCCCAGAGCTTTACACTGATTTCACGCACTGAACACTAGCTTCCCAGGGAACCACGGGCAGACTTCTCAGCATCCCCACACCCTGACCCCCTCTTTGAAGTAAGGTGACCCACTAAGGTGCTGTGGTGATCAAACTGTCAGGCACCAAATGCCTCTGCAACAAGGACCACGTGGGTGTAAGAGAGGGAGAATGGGTAAACTGAAGAGTTACCCAAATTCAAAACTGAAAGCCACACACCTAAACAGTTCGGTTTTTTGGAACTTCCTTGGATTCAGACACATCTATAATTATGTTCCCCTATCCTGGACCACCTGCGCCAGGCCTTGGCCACTCTCCCACTGCCAGCAAAGGCATGATGGATGGGGACTGTTCTTTGCCCCCCCAAGTGGGACTAGGCAGGAGAAGACAGGCTGTGCTGTGTCACAAAACCTCACTCTTCCAGAATTGCTGTCTCCTGCATCCTCCTGCCTGGGAGGAAAGCTGGGTGAGAATGGCTGGGTGCCAGTTCTGCAGGAAGCAACTGGAAAACCGAGGAATCAGAGAAGGGAAAACCCGCTACATGACTTTTTCTTATTAGTCGACTTACAGAAAAAAAAGTCAGGCACTGTCAAGCATGAAATCTTATTGGGACAATAGAGATGGAATTGCCACTGCTGACAGTAATGTTTACAAGGGCATCATGTGTCGATGCTGCACAGCATGGAACCAGCAGCCCCGTCTAGCTCTGTGAATTGTAACAAGAGACAAAATGTCCCATTTGGGACAGGTAAGAATTGTACCACCAAAAATAACCACTCAGGTGTAAAATCCATTGCAGGCAGATGGGAGGAAATGCAGAGGAGCCCCGTTGGCACGGCAGGAGGCTCCTGAGCTCTCTCCAGCTGCAGGAGCTAGCAAACATGGTCTCTGAGCCGAGGAGATGACTCGCTGGTTTGTTTGAGGGCTTCCCTTCAGCCTCAGCAGAGGACAGGCTGAGCAGAGGGAGCAGGAATGTATCCATCCCCACACTGCTAGGCTCTGACCCCAAACCAGTGGGCATTGCTGAAGGCTTTCCAGTTAACACATAAGATACTGCACCAGCTGCCTCCGTTCAGGCATGCACTTTGAGTCCTTACATCAGACCGTCAAGAAATCGGTACAACATCTGAACAGTCTGAATTTTTTAAAAGCCTCCACGATAAAATCTGTCCAACTCAAAGGAACCATGTTCAGGGTGGTCAGGTAACTGCAGCCCGCCATACCCTATGGCAACTGCTCATTATGAGACCTTCCAAAGAACAAGCTGACATGCAAATGGCTCAGAGACAGCAGCTACAGAAAATCATATTGCAAGGAAAGCAAAGCCAGAAGGAATACCTTGACCACAAAGTCCAACAGTAATTGCTCAGAATTCTAAGGGGGGAAGTAAAGTGTGTTTAGTCAATATAAGATGTTCTGGTGTCTTCAACTGAAATGTGCAGCCACCACGAAGCCTTCAATGTGTGCACTTGTGCACCATCTCACAGCTTCTCCTTTGGGGCTGTGCCTTCTCTCTCTCATGACGCACTGAACCGGGCAAAGAGGATACGTATCCCAGCCATCAGAAGTGGTGGTGTGGAGGTGAAATCAGCTCACACTCCTGCAGGGCAACACAACAGCCCACCAGGCAAAACCCAGCAGCCCACCAGTTACTGCTGCAATGAGGCAAAACGAAGCTCTGCCATGTGAGATGGCCATCAGTCAACCAAAGTTGTTTTTCCAGATGTCTCCTCATTGCAAGTTTGCTTTCTTCACTTTTTTGACTAAACGTTGATGTGACTTGTGTAAAGCGTCTGAAAGAAGCACTTTCCCTCAGTGATGCCATCATTCCCACAGGAACAGCATCCCTACACCACTTGGCCTGCTCTGCTCATCAGCATCTCTGAATTCCTACAAGGGACATCTTTTCTCTGGCCCTGTGCCTGTTTGCAAGATGTTGGAGTATCACAATGACAGGGCTGCGGAAAGTTTCTGAACAAACACCACGCTGGCAACAGCTGCACATCCCGACCCAGCCTGTGACCAAAGAAATTCAGAGAGCAGCAGACAGAGCCTTCAGACATTTCATTGCTTTGGCACCCCGGTACACGGCTACAGGAAAAGTCTTTTATGAAGATGGAGCATCCATGTGACCAGAAAGCCATCGCGTTTCACTGATGTTAGTCCCCGACAGATTTCCAATACCCTGACCTCAGCTGTAGACATCTCTTTTGCCACGCTACGAATCAGCCAGATCAGTGCCCAACTGATAGGAGATTTTAACTGGATTTCCTTTCAACAAAAGGCACCTCAGCTTAAGATCCTTAGTTTCTAACCTCCACCTGTAATGTGGAACTGCAGCAGCAAAGGAAAATCAGTCTCCTGCTAGAGCCATAACCTTAAAGTAATTGCCATAAGTATACTTTGACTACAAATATCTCTCAGCAGCTTCTCAGAGGAGATAAAACACAGGGAATCTCCACACTCAAGTTTTCTAGGCATCTTCAAGAAGAAAAGATGTTGTTTGCTTCCAGAAGTCCAAGCACTTCCATTGATCTTCCCATCTCTGAAGTCATGGGCATCATTACGTGGATGGTCACTGCCCCAGAAGTGAGAACACACAAAAAGGAGGAAGCAGCTGTGCAGGCATCTCCGCGTACATGCCAGTCTCCACAGCTGAGGTTCATGAAGGAAAGAGAGAAAGCAAAGGCCGTGGGTCTTAAACTGACTCCAAGCAGAAGCTTATGCAAAGTTGCTCCAGAGTTATTGGTGGGGTGTGCCAGCGCCAGTGCTGTGCTCATTCCTGTCACGACAGGAGAGCTGGAGTGCAGGGAAACAAACCTCAGACCACTGGGAAAGCTGCCCAAAGGTACAGGTAGAAAAAAAAACCTAGCTGAATAGGAAGTGGGGAAACAAGTTGAAATTCCTCTTCTTGTGAAAGTTCAGCAAAACATCAGTGGAAGACTTAATCTATCAGGCATATACACACTATTGGGGCAGGTAGGGACACTGTATCTCTGGATTTTCCCAACTACATCTTCATTTTCCATCTGTAAAGTCTGCTCAAGTGAAAAAAAGGAAAAGATGAGGGATTTGGGTATCTGTGCAGCACATCTAGATGTCCTGCCGTCTGCTCAAAGCTCCTGGTCATTGCTGATGAGGGCTGCTGCTCTCTGCCTGGGCTGCTGGATGTCTGGGACCCCACAGAGCTGCTGGACCCGCACGGGCTACCTGTGCCTCAGGAGGTGCAGGACACACACAAAGCCCGACTGCTGGAGGCTGAGGGCATGAGCATGTGCCCTGTGCATGCTGGCTGCACTGGAGCCACTGCACATGTGCTGCAACATATATCTTCCCCTCTTTTCATCTGCAGTTCCATGGCAGAGCAAGCCCTGGCCCAGGGTTTTGTGCTCCAGCACGGCACACAGTGAGTAAACCACTGTCCTTTTTAAGTACTACAGCTCGCTCAAAGCCCTGCTGTATCCTTGTCACTACACTGTGACAAATTTGTGAAGGTGCTCTTCTTGACTTATGCACATCCAGACAGTATGGACAGCCTGCAGGTATGAGTCCAGCACTTCTGCAAACTCAGTATAACTGGCCATTCATGCAATTAGCTAAAAACCACATGAAGTGCAAAATGCAGTCACCAAGTCTGCTGCAAATAAGCCCACAGCCTGTCTTGTATTTCCTTCCAATGTTTGTTCAGTAATTGGATAGATTTTTAAATAATGGGACTATTCTGCAAATGCTAGGAGAGGCCAAAGTTGGCAGGCTTCAGTCAATACTGCACAACCACCTTGAGCAATAAATAACCCTTGGTGCAAAGAGTATACATAAAGGCCACAGCAGACAAAAACTGAACTGGAGAAAACCTCTGGTCTCCAGACACCTCCATTTTCTGCGTCTCGCTGATTTTGCGCTGTCTGCTTACCAGGAACTTCCCAATTGGCAACAACAGCAACTACAGCTTAAAATATTAACTCTGGCTCTTCCCAAAGCACCAACAGAAAAAATGGTTTTCCACTACCACTCAGGACTCCAGGAGTTTGTCATTTCAGCCAAGAAAATAATTTTGACCTTAAAATCCCAGTAAGCATGAATCAAATCTTGCACAGCTGTGACAGTAGCAGACTTTAGTCCTACATGATAATCCTGGTGATAGCGCTGTATTGTGTGCAACCATGGAGAAGGCACCTAACCTGCCATTACCCACAGGAGAATCCAGTTTACTGTTCACCCAGGAAGAAGAGCAGACTCAGGAGGTGGGACGGAGACCCTAGCCGACCTGTACCCTTCCACGGGTGGTCACCTCAGTGCGTAGAATGAACATGGGATGAGGCACTGGGAAAGCCATTACCATTTCCAGGGGGCACGGAGGAAGCCTGACACACAAATACGTGATACTTGGGAGAGCTCCTGCTACCACAGAGGTGCCAAATCACTTACTTAATGCTTTGGCATTGGATCTGTCATGTGGGAATAGCTCCTGTGTCTCTCCAAGCACTGTCTGCAACTGGCCAAATCTCTCTCTTCCCAGAGTAAACGCAGGCTGAGCCAGCCCGCAGCTCCCCAGAGCTCCCCTTACATGCCTGAAATCGAAGCATTTATTTTAACAGCATGGATGTATTCTGACAGACCCAAGCGATGCAGATCTACGTGCAGGGAAGAAAGGGGGCCCGAAGCGTGCGACCCTCCTCTCACAGAAACACCTCACTCAAGTGTGTTGTTTCAAAGAAAGCCACAAAAATAACCAGGTACACCAACAAAAACCCAAATGACAATCTTTTCTCTTCTTGGTTTTGTTCTTCAGTCCTCTCAAAGATCACTACCATCATTTACGACGTGGAAAGCTAATTGTGAATGTCTTGTGAATAATATAACATATCCATTCTAAGGCAAAACTTTTATCACCTCTCTCTGCACATATATGTAGGTGATAGATAGGTGTTGTGGTTTAACCCCAGCCAGCAACTAAGCACCACGCAGCCGCTCACCCACTTCCCCCCCACACCCAGTGGGATGGGGGAGAAAATCGGGAAAAGAACTAAAACTCGTGGGTTGAGATAAGAACGGTTTAATAGAATAGAAAAGAAGGAACTAATAATGATAATGATAACACTAATGAAATTACAACAGTAATAATAAAAGGGTTGGAATATACAAGTGATGCACAATGCAATTGCTCACCACCTGTTGACCGACGCACCTGGAAGTCCCCGAGCGGTGATGCCCCCCACCCCCGTTCCTAAAACATCATATGGTATGGAATATTCCGTTGGCCACTTTGGGTCAGCTGCCCTGACTGTGTTCCCTCCCAGCTTCTTGTGCCCCTGCAGCTTTCTTGCTGGCTGGGCATCAGAGGCCGAAAAAACCTTGACTTTAGACTGAACATGACTTAGCAACAACTGAAAACATCAGTGTGTTATCAACATTCTTCTCATCCCTAGCTCAAAAACATAGCACTGTACCAGCTACTAGGAAGACAATTAACTCTATCCCAGCTGAAACCAGGACAATAGGTTAGAGGTATGTACATACATGCTCTGTATAGATACATAGGTACATACACACACTGTAACTACACCTCCATATTTCCTCCTCTCTGGATTCTACCAATTTCTCGATAAAATCAGAATGATTCATCTTGCTTATGACCATTCTATTTTATTTTATATTAGCATTTATAACAAACATCCATCAAAACTGACAAGTCCTGCTTTTCCACAAAACTGCTTTTTCTTTGGAAAATGCATTCCCACAAAAGAATCCTGGCCAGCCCCATTCTGGCACCATCAGGACGATCTGACAAGACATCTACCCCTAAACCGGATTTTAGCTAAACCTATATGAAGAGGTTATTCCTTGAAAAGCATCTAGCACTCGACAGCTCCTGATGAGAACAGCTGGAGCTACAGCAGGGCTGTAAGGAGTAGTGGAAGTCTTGGCTTTTCATTAACATAGCTCCAGGAAAATCCTCGCTCCAACGAAGCCAGTGGCAAACCGGCAGGGCTTCACCCCGGAGCTGGAGGAGAGCTCTCTAGAAAATAGGAGCCCCGGGGACTGCATTAGGAGAAAAGTGACAAACACGCTTGACGTGCACACAAGACAGCCGGTAACCCGCTCACTCGGAAAGGGCAGCTGCGCTGGCGGGGAGTTTTCCTGCATTGATCTGTGCACATGTAAAACCACCCACGGGCGAGCATCACCAACAGCCAGGGCAGAACCAGTCCATCCCTCTGAACCCCTCAGGCACAAAGGCATGGGGATGTCTGCCCCTGGAGATGTCTGCCCACTGGCCACTGCAATCCACCCAGCCATGCCCCAGGTCCATAGGGACCCCAAAGAGATCACCTGCTGGCACTGGTACCCCAGAGTACAGGGATTCAGGCAGCCCCAGACGTTCAGCACACTCGCAGCTCAGAGTGTTACGAGGAATCTGGGAAGCACGCAGATAGCTAAGAGCATGGGATGCTCCACTGTCCTACAGAGCTGAAGGGATTTGTCCCGGGAGGACCTCAGCCTGCAGGCTCCATCACCTGGCTGCGCAGAGGTTGGGCCTCCCATCCCCAGAAACTCCATTCTGCCTCAGTAGTACTCATGGGAACACATCGCCCTCAAGTGCCAGAACAGCTCGGTTTGGGTGCTGAAGTGGCTTTTTGTTTTTCATTAATTTAGATGTGCAGAGCTTTCTCAGAAGCCCAGACTACACCATTTTAATGCTGCCATAGCTGAGATCTGAACTGACCCACATTTATTCTTTTTTCCCTAGAACTTCATGAGGAATCTCAAAATACTCTCTTTTTCTCGCAAAGAGAAATCCTGCGCCAGCTGAGCTCCACTTCTTAATGTCCAGGATGACCGGCTCAGCACCAATAAACCCATGGATGGAGGGTGGCTCTTGGGAACACCCCGGGGTTTTACTCTCATGCCTTGGGGGAGTCCAACTCCTCCTCCAGATACCCACCACCATCCACGGGTGACACCATCAGTGCCAGTGTCAAACTCCCAGCGAGGCCAGAGGCTGCTGCCACTTCAGCACATTCAGAACGCCTTGTGTAAGGTGCACAAAAGGTAAATGCAATGAGTGAAACAAACAAAAGCCCCAGCCTTGTGGGAAATTATATCCAAGGACTCAGGAAAAAAGCTCTCAATGAAACTGAAAAAAAAATTAAAACCTCCACCAAGCCATAGATTACATTGGATATAGCACAGATGAAGCCATCACTGCAATGTAACTAGGAAAGTCCGGATCAAACTCTAAAAGGATGATTTCAGTGCCCGTGTGGTGAGGGAAAACCGTCTCTTTTGAGGAGCTAATGAACAGACAGGACAAACAGCTCACCCCACTCTGCAACACCGGGAGAGGCTTCCTGAACGCAAAGGACAACCTGCATCAGCAGGAGAAATTCAAATCAGTACTTGCTGACCCTGCGAAACCTCATTCCCTTCAAAGTCTTCATCTCATTATAGTCACTGGAGTTATCCCCAGGAGTAAAGACAACTCCAGTGACTAAGCACTGCTGAAGTCAACCTAGAAATTATTAAACTCCAGCACTTCCCTGGGATTCTGGAGGGGGGGGGGGGCCCTTCTCTTTAACCTCCGCACAGACTTGGGTGACCCCACCTGTTTCACCTGACAGCCTGCACTACAGAGAGTTTGGTTTCTGATTTTTTTATGCACTTTTCTACCACCTCTTTCTGGCCATCGCTGACTTCGCAGCAGGTTCTGCGCCTGCATCCTCCCGTGGTCCAGGCAGGCATCGCCCCTACAGTGCAGTACAGCTAGGAGGTAGGGCCAGTCCCCCTGGGTACCCCTTCCCCACTTGTCACTGCCTGGACTTACCGTTCAGCACTTTGGCATCATAACGTTCAAGTTTCTACTGGCAGGTGATTTTTTTTCTCTCCATAACCTCCTGCCTTTTCCCCCTCTCAGTCTTTCTGTTTTTGACTGCTTCCCTTGCAGTTCAGATCCCCAAAGGCATCAGTCTTTCACACATCACTTGCATGGTGCAGAAGACCTCGCAGAAGAGCTAGAGAGGAGACTATTGATCCCCATCACATACTGTCAGGCTCAGGTCCTTATGTGGTGTGAGAGGAGTTACGGGGACTTCTGTCAACATGAGACCTCACTGGTGGTTAACTTCTGTGCTGAACCCCATCACCAGGTAGCTGCAGCACATACTTTCCTCCTGCCGATACCCTGGAGCATGGATAGCCAGTACAAACATGTCTGTGGACTCCTTCACATCCCGCACTCCCACACCAGTGACCATCCAATGCCCTGTGGTCACCACCAGCACTGTGACCCCTCGTTCAGCAAGTCTTCCCCAACAGGGATGCTCAAACCCCCCAGGCCAAAAGTGCCTAAACGCATTCAGGTAACTCCAAGGAGCTGCAGGTAACTCCAGAGTGGGAGGAGATCCCAACCCCTACTCAGGAGAGGAGAGAGCTTTTACACCAGAGCAGTACCTCACCAGGGGCGTCCCGGGACAAGCAGTATGCCAAGAGCACCTGCAAAGCCAGGACTCAGGTCCTCCACCAGCACTGGCTGCCAGGAAGAGCAGCCCACCCGTGGCCGAGGAGACCCACATTCCAGCCCTCAAAGACAGAACAATAAAGATGCTCCATTGCCAGGGAAGCTACAATGAGATCTACTTTGTGTTTATGAAGACTTGGAAAGCCATGGCTGGAAAGGCGGATTTACAAGTTCACGACTAACCCCACAGCTGGCAGGGCTCTCCTTATAACCTCTCCACGTCAGCTGCAGGCTGATGCAAAAGCTCTTACCATCCAGGGCTTCAGTCCAGCCAGGACATGCCCGTGGCACAGTGCTCCGTGACAAGGTGGGAGCATTCTGCTGGTAGGACAGATGGAGGGCACAGGCAGGACAGTGGGACCAAGAGGGCAGAATGGGCAGATGCTTGTCTCCACTGCAAGAAGACAGAGCAGCAGGATGCCCCTGGACACGATTCATGGGCCACATGCATACGCTGCAGGTCACAGGGCAGACCTCAGATGGGGATAGAGCTGTGGACTTTGCACCTGACCACGCTCAGCAGAGCTGGATACCAGCTGGGGTTCTGCTGTTCAACATCTAAAGTGGAGCTAAACCAAAGGGGAGAAATACTTTACAAGCCTTCCCAGCAATCTCCTGGAGTAGATGCCATGGAAGCCGCCTTGTCCCTCAGCCACAAAAGGAGATGACGGAAGACTCTGGCAGCACCTACTCAGTGTCGGGCTCTTTTTCGAGGCTGCCGACCATCTGCCGTGCAGCCTCCAAGGCACTTATGCCCACAGCCCTGCAAGTCTCTGCCTAGCTGTGAGGGTAGCTTCTTGTTTCTGTCCCACTGGGAAAACAGTTCATGTGCCTGGTATGGAGGAATGACACAAAATGCAGAAACACTGTCTGTATTATTAGTCCTCACTCATGTTTAGTCATGCTTGCTTTGCTTTTCCTGGTCTCTCTCCCCCTAGATGTGTTACTGACACGGCGAGCTTGTGTCCACATTTGTCAGTGCAAAGCATTCCATCAGCCATTCTCAAAGGCAGGCGTCCCCTGCAGCCACTGCAGTGCTGGCACCATCGGAAATGTGCCCGGCAGCTTCAGACAGCTGCACAGGTTGGTGCTGCTTGGGTGCCCAGACATGCCTAACCCAGGGCATCCCTGCATGAAAATGTGGTGACGGCAACATCGGATGGTTTTATAAAGCGTTGGATTGCACTCACCCCCAGTTTCTTCTCATTCCCATTAGCGTCCCCTCCTGGAGGCTTATTGCCCCAGACAGAAGGCTGTGACCCAAGCACCTTTAAATATACTAAGCCTATGTTTAAAAGCAACGCATTTTTCAAAGAGTTCAGTTGAGAAAACAAAGCACAAGCACCTACATCATCACACCAGATGCTGACAGCAGTGTAGGGTTATGGTTGGTGAGAATGGAAACAAAACAACTCATATGAGTGAAGGTCTCCTGCTATGCTGGTTTCAATTCCCCAAATGCCTCCACCACTGAGAAGACTCTATACCAGTGAATTTGAAATATGGTCTGTGCAGCTGTTCAGTGCAGGTATTTAGATCTGCCAAACCTCTTCTGCAGCAAGAAGGGGTGGGGTAGGACATACTTGCATCCTACACAGTGCTTTGTTGAGGGTGTCCCCGTCCATTTGCTTCCAACAGCATTTCCTGGCAGGGCCCAGGGCTGGGCTGACAGTTTGCAGTAAGGCACTCACTGTTGCACGTAGCCTTGTGCTCTAACTGGCTGCATCTACACAAGGGAAGAAAACAGGCCGACTGGTCTAGCACAGCCTGTGTCCCTGCAAGGAAATGCTCTTATCCTCTGTGCTATCACAGCTGCACCTGAGCTGAGCAGCAGAGTGATAACACCCCTGTGCCAACCCCTGCGTTAGCAGACACTGGCTGAGAGGATGCCAGCTTGCACACGCCAAAATCATGCCAGGGCGGTGGTAACCATAGCATGATAGGCCAGCCAAAGTTTGTGCCTGTGCACCAATGGTCTCTAGTTTAGCAGCAGAGACGTAGTGTCAGTGGCACAACATGCGTCTTGACTTAAGGAGCAACTACTATATGCAAAAAGATTTCAGCCTGGCTTGGCTGCTGCTCACGTTCACATACTGCACCTATTACCTGCCAGTAACAGAGATTTCTGCATGTTTCTGCATCAGAAGTGAGGGCACAAGCATACTTCTCCATCAGTCAGTCCGTGGGTCTTGGACTGGGCTAAGATGCTAAAAGCATGTAAATGTCCAGGGGTGCAGAATCAGGTGATTGGCAGAAGACACAACTAGGCATGCAGTTCCCCATCACAATATGCAGCATTTGCTCCATGGAAATGGTTTGCATTTTGCCTAAAGCAAGGAAGAGCCATGAGAACGGAGATTCACATCATTCTTCCAACCACTGTTCATAAGTCCACTGGGAGACATTCACATCCCTCTGCAAGGATATGTGAACCACCCTCTTCCCCTGGCCCAGAGGCCAGCCCGGACAGCAACTGCCAACTGGAGCAGAGCACAAATGGCAGCTGCCCGTAACAAAGGTAAAACTTGTGTACAGTCAGGATGTGCTCAGGCCAAACAGATCAAGCCCTCCATGGACTGGCAAGCAGAGGGCTCTGTACAAGGTGCAACAGTACTCCTCCACCAAGCTTGCCCCTACGGCAGCTGGCATTGCCCCCCCCATGCACTCCCCTCGCTCCGGGGACATCAGCACACTTAGAAGCAGCAGACACAGGGTGCCTCTTACAGAACACAGGGCTCTTGTGGAAGCAGGGGTCCTGGGCTTTGCCTTGCTTTGACAGAGAGATGCTGCTCTCCTGCAGAGACAGCACCAGGTCATGAGGAGATCCCAGGTGGGAGCCACGTTCCCTGCCTCTGGCACATGGGCCTACTTTGGGAACTCTCTCAGCTGGGATGGCACAAACATGCCGGGAGCATCACTCTATTGGGCTTCAGCTCTTCTGCCGGCTCTCCTGTAGCTGCAGAGCTCTGCAGTGCACAAGACGGAAACCAGGGCTAGGGGACAGAGGAGTGAAGGGAGAAGGAGGGGTGGGCTCTGCCTTGTCATGCTTTGCCCTTTCGCCCTCCACCTTTTCACGGGATCTTCAGATCCTCCTCCAGAGCACTCACAGCCAAGCAACCTCCCTCATCCCCAAAATGCACCCTGCACACCACCTCTGGCCCAGGCTCCTGTGCGCCTGCCTGGGGATGCAGCTCTCTTTCACTCTCCTCTCACTGCTCACCAAGGGTTATTTAAGCCCACTTCAAAAGCTTTGACTTCCAGACAGGGGATGCTCAGCGCTTCCCAAAACGCAGACCCTGTCACGTGTCCGTTACAGGACTGTCACCAGCCACCCAACTAGCTGTAAGCAGTGCAGAGAAACCAGTCCCTACACTGGCGCTGGCTGTAAGCACTGGACAGACCATTCAGCCCGCTCTGACTCAGGGTCCTGCTGCCCACCCTTGGCTTTCCTAAAACACACCCCGTTTACTAGCAGGTGGCTCAGCAAGATCATTCTCTGCCACCCACCTGCGCCTCTACAGCTTTTTCCTGAGCTGAGGGGCCAGGCGAATATGCAGCCATGGAACTCAAAGGAGGCGATGTGCTGAGGGGCCAGGCGAATATGCAGCCATGGAACTCAAAGGAGGCGATGTGCAAGCAAAACAGCAGAGTGCTGCGGAGCAGCCTCTGCTGCTTGAGGCTGCGGCAGCTGACTGTATCTCTCTGCCTTGTTAAGGAACAGCCTGCTTCTTGTGTCAGTCTCCAGAAGCATGTCCTTTAACCACAAGTGAAAGCAACCGATCCCCCACGAAGGCACATCTGCTCCAAGTCCATATTACAACAGGGAAAAAAATGACACCTTCAGCTATATAAACCAATAAAGACTGTCTGATTTGGTTTGCCCCTGTTGCTACCCAGCAAGCTCCCCACTGGGTTAAAGACTGGTGACATCTGCTAAAAAAATGTCAAAAGAGTGAGGAGAACACAACTGGGTAATGAATCACAACAAGTACTTGATGCAGCTGGAAGCTGGAGGGGCAAGTCCACCCCACATCACTCCCTGGCTGAGGGGAGCCGGGGCCACCGCACGAGCACTGCACAGCCTGTGGCTCCAGGAGACATACGCAGGGATGCACAGCAGCAGGCACGCACCTTCCAACAGAGAAACCTTCCTACCGACAAACAGTGTAACACCAAAGAAGACACTATGTGAGGGGCTCGCTATGGAGGTAGTGTCTCTCTGGCTTTCCGAAGTCATGAAATGGTAAAGTTAACTCTGCCCCCTTGTGCATCTGCATCATGATACAGGCCATAATTAGATGACATGCTTCTCTTCTTCACATTAGAGGCTAGCGTATATGGCCCACCTCCCCATCACCTGCAGCGTGGAGCCTTGGGATGCCTCTGTGGGCACCTCACACCCACCCGAGCAGAAGGACCTTGTGCTGAGCAGGATGGGGAGGGGTTATGGATGTTCCCGGGGATCCCCTCAAACAAAGACATTAAAGTATCTCTTTATGCCTCTCCAAATCTGCAGCCCTGAGCCTATTATAAAATCAGTTTAAATGGTCTGCTTAGGACAGCATTACTGTCCAGCTTACGAGCTTGAAAATCATGACTCATCCTGCCAAAACGATGGGGGTTGTTTTAGAAATCACATGCTCTCTTCTAAATGTGAACTGGCAAAAGCTGGGGAGTTTCTCAGCTCTGCTTCTGATCCTTCCAAGGTAACATTTAGTTCTTTTCTCTACAATTAAACCAGAGTGTTCTGTAATCACAGGCACCCAAGAACTGGTGCTTCAGGACAGGGCTGTGACAGAGCCATGTGGTTTCAATACGGATGGCTTCTCTCCTGGCCTGGCTGACAAAATACAAAATTTTTATGCTGCCTGCTTTAAAGCATATACTTATCTATGCACTTGTGGACTTGATTTGAAAAAAAATATCCGATGTAGAATAGCAGAGTTAACTAACAACGGCATATTCAGCAAGTACCTGAGCATAGGGAGTTTTATACTCCCACCATCAGACCAGTCCCCAAATGGCTGAAATTTGCTCTGCAAACCTCTTGCATTTTTTCCCCCAGTTTCAGTAAACCAAGCACTACTCCATGACCTGACCGGGCATTTCCATCAGTGCACCTGCAGACACACAACCCTGTTTGCACAGCTCGGGCACCAGGCTGCTCATCCAATTTTAGCCGTGTTTCCCCAGGAGTTCGGTTAATGCCACTACAGCTTCTGCCCACCGACTCCCCCCCCCCNCCCCCCCCCATCCCTGTGGGGCTGGGCAGCGAGGGGCAGTGGGGGGGCAGCCGGAGGAACAGGGAAGCAGACTCGCACTGGCTGCAGGACGGTGCTGGACCCATACCTGCAGTGCAGGAGCCAGGGACAACAGGTGCTCCACAATAAGGGGCAGGAGTCTGACCTGGCAGGCAGGATGGCATCAAGCCCGCCAAGAGTAAACGAGAACCCCAGCCCACCAGTACAGGGAGGGCAGCCACCCCTCCTCCAGGTGCCCTCCACAGCCTCAACCACAGCATCCCTGCTAAGGCTCTGGTGTCCCCTCTGCTACTGCAAATGCGGCTGCAGTCTTGGCCTCAACTCCTCTCTGTAAGTTCTTGCTAAATGAAAGGGATGCTTTAGATTAAAGGCACTTTTATAAGACACCAAGGCAGAACTTCTCCTCTTTTCCCTTCCACTCTATCCCCAGCATCCTTCTCTTCTCCAAAGCAGTGTATTCATTAGGAAAATGCCCAGGACACAGAACGAAACAGGACCATAAAGCCTGCAGAGGAGCACCAGCAACGCCCAATACCAACCAGACCATGCTTGTTTCCACCCCCCAGACCAACAAAAGACACCCAGTGCTGGGAGGACCTGCAGAGATGCAGCATGGCAGACAGCTCTGCCATTAACTTTCTGTCTCTGTGGCTGGGGACACCTCTCTGACATTTTATATTTCATGTGGCCACAGAGTCAACACAATGGTGACTCTTCCCCTTTTCACTGGCAGCAGGGAAATGTTCCCTGGTCAGGAGGAGGGTCTGGTTAAAAACTGTGACACACCCCCAGTGCTTTCTGAAACACCCAGACAAGCTCCCGTTCCTCAAAGAGGTCCTGCCTCTGGCCACCGGGTCAAGCCAAAGGTACCACCTGCCAATACAGGACCAAAGCCAACCACGGCAGATGGTGACAGGGGACGTCCACAGCTCCATCATGTCACATGCACACAGCACCCACCTCGGCCCCTTCCCACCCCTCCCGGCCCTGCATCAGTGCACACACCCCCCGCCAGAAAACAGCTCCCACTACCTTCATCCCGCTTGCGCTTGTTCTCCGTGCCGGGGGAGGCGATTCCCAGGATTCCACTGATGGAGTAGGACGAACCGGCGGAGTCGGTGCTGACGGAGGATACCTGGGTCACAGACCCCGTGGAGGCTGCAAGGCAAGGCCAGGCGGTCAGCAGGCAGGACAACACGAGCGCCAGCCTACCCAAAAGCCACCAGCTCCTGCAGCATGACCGAGGTGGGCTGGGGCTCTGCTGGCCACCATAGCCCCTCCAGCTTGGGAAGGACCCTTCCCAGCCCAGCAGCGTGCCACAGCATCCCCATGCAGGCATGGGAGCAGAGGCATGGTCGCCCCTCACCCCCATCACAAGGGGCCGTGGCTGTGCACTGCGGGACAAGGGATGCAGTCAGTCGTCAGCCATCAGTTGCCCTGTCCTGAGCGAGGCACATTGGGAAGGCGCATTGCTTGGGCCAGCGGATGCTGTCGGGTGACACACCAGCCCGTGCCACCAGCGAGGCGGACAGAGCTGGCTGGGAGCACAGCCATGCAGAGAGAGGAACCTCCGCACATAGGCTCCCCAGCGAGGTCCCGGGGCAGGCTATGTGGCGGTGCGTTCCCTCCCCCTCTCCAGGCTGATTTACTAACTCGGGAAGGCTCGCTAGCCCTTTGCCTACGTGTAGTGGGTCGGGCGGTTAAGCAACCCTTAGCTGTGCCAGGAAGTCTTACGCAGCTAAGACAGGGAGATATGCCGTGTGTCTCAAGGACTCCTGCTGCCTGGCGGAGGCAGGGAACGGAAGCAGAGATAGCCAGTTCTTGTAACAACCTGCAGGCAGTTCTCTCTCATAACAAACTTGAGAGACCATAGTCCTCCCCTAACAGCCTTAGAGCATCTCGTATCTATGTTTTAAGTTATTCCCAGACAGCCTCCCAGCTTTTCTTATCTGCACATGAAACGGTACCAGCACAGCTGGGATTCCAGCAATCTGTTGATGACAAAAGTCAATCACCTCCTGAACCTGTAAACTGCGGGCTAAGCGAGGCCCTTTGAGCATTCCAGGACTGCAGCGGACTGTGACCAGCATCTCCCTCTGCGTGGGACTCCTCTTCTCAGAGCTCACAAACTTTCCTGTTTGCGAAAATCGGAGGTCTGCTGCTGAAAGCCAACACGACCTGGGTTGATTCTCTCTGCTCCTTGAGGCTTAACCCTTCACCCACTGAGAAAGATGCTGAACCATTTTATGTGAACCTTTTCACTGACCTCAAGGGGAATTTTCAACAGATATACCTCTTGTACTCTCTTTTATGTATACCACTTAGTGTCTTTATGCATGCGTATGTACTAACCTGAACAGTCTACAACTATATTACAGCAAGTATATTAGAAGTTATTACTTTCAGATTTACACTTAAATTACTGTTGTGAATTTTATTCAACTGTGAATGAATTTTAAGCTGCTACTATACTCATAATCCGTTCAGAAATAAACCATTGCCCAAGTCCAGGACTAGGAGTCGTCCCAGCCGCACCTAGACTCTGACAAGAGTTTAGAAAGCAAGGGGGTCTTCTCTGAACCTCGTGACTCAATGGTAGGGTCTCCCTTGCCCTTTTTACATTCCCAGTCTTTGCACAAATCACACGAAATTAATTCCAACTTAATTTTCCTTTGTAATATTTCCTTCTACCCATTACATTTTCAGTCACTATATACATAAGTTCAGTCTGATTCTAACTTAATTTTCCTGAGTGCATTTCATCCATGTACTAAGTCATAGAGTGAATCTTGCCATCGAATTCTGTGAAGTCGCACTTTTATGTGAATTTCTATTAAATAATTTTTCTATTGCTAACACAATTGGAGGCGATTCTTCAAGCGATCTGAACCCCTCTTCTCTCCCTCATTCCCCCCGAGACATGCTGCCAGCCTCCCAGCGCAGGAATCTCGTGGGAGCACAGCAGCCTATGCTCACTGGGCCCGGTTTGCCCCCTGCATCCTGCTGGCCCAAGTCAACATCCTCCAGCCAGTGAAGCCCCCCAGACAGCTGGGGTTGCCCAGGGATGGCCAGCTGTGGGCTACGTGGCTGAAACGCCCTGAGGCTCCCCAAAATATGAATACAATCCACTTTGATTTAAGAGAGCCCTGAGAAAGGGTACTGGCTGGGTCCAGCCGAGGGGGGGGTCATTCATCACAGCCGACACAAGCCTGGAGATGTCGGCGGGGGCTGCAGACACTGTGTCGGCGTGATGCTGCGGGAGGCCAGGGCTGTACACAAGCGGGAAAAGGAGGCAGCACCGCTGTCACCTCCGTCTGCTCACAGGCTGAGCTTGCGCTGGCACGTCACCGCGTCCCAGGAAGCACCGTGCAGCAGGGGCTCCTCTGCAGGACCATGCTGAAAACTCCTAGCCACAGCCCACACAGAGCAAACCTGTGTCAGGAATCCCTGCTGCCTCTATCAGCCCCAAGCCCTGAGAAACAAGATTTCTCTTCTCTGCTATTGTCTTCCTCAGGGGGAGACACCCCTTAAGCCACCGTAGCAAAATGAGGGATGCTTTTCGTCCTCTGAGATTGTTTTGGTATTTCCCGGAGTGAAAGCCTCAGGAAGTGGGGCTGCACCGTCATTTCTTTGACAAACCCAAAGAGTTCACGCAGCTCTGCGCTTGTGCTCTGCATCTCATGGCGCCAGCCCACCCTTGCCAAGGCGGGGGGCAGCAAGCATTTCCCCATTTCACAGGTGACAGCATAATGGCAGAGAGGAACCAGGGCCCCCATCCCGTCTCCCTTCTGCTTATGGAGCAAGGGCTTACCCATGCCCCAGCCGCTTTCACAGAACAAGGACAAAAAGAGAACAGCCCTGAGCCCCTCCACCCCTGCCGCGGCATGGCAGAGCGGCCCCCCCCACCCCCGCCCCCGAAAGACACCATCAGCCTCACGAAGGGCTGAGGATGCCTCACCAACAGTGCTGTCCCTCCCAGGGACCCCCTCTGCCAGCATCGCCTGCCTCGGGGCGCAGCTTCACTCATCTGTGGCTGAATTAAAAGTTTCAGAAAGTTTTGCTACCTCTCCACTCAAGACTGCAAGTGCACAAAGAATTATGGAAGCGATGGTTGATAGATGAAAAAAACACATTCAAAACTACTTACTGACTAATGATGCAGAAAATGTTATGAATAAGTATCCCTTTCTTGATTTATTACTTTAATTATCTGACATTCTATAGACCCCCATTAGTGGGGGTTTTTTGGTTTAGATTTCAATTTTCTGTCTCATGGTGAAAGCTATTTATCATAATAATCAGTAAAATTCAAAACCTTTTAGCAGTATTTATAAAATTCATTTACTATGTTCAGCCCTTGGAGAATGACAAAGAAGGCGCATTAGCACGTGTGCTGAAGTGTTTTATGCAGAATTATCTGTCCATAAGAATGATTAAAAGTTCTTTAGAATATTTGTAATCTATTATGCTATTTTTTTTTATATTAAAAAAAAAGTTTTCCTTACCTATGCTGTGACTGGAGGCTGGGACCTGCTGATTGGGTGGCTGCTGCACCTTCGTCCGTATGATCCTGTGTGCAATTGAAAAGAAATGACTACTTAGCATTAAGCACGCAATTGCAGGGGGCATCAGACACTATTTTTTCAGTTCGGGACACCTATATCAATACAAAACTGCCTTTCTGCATATTATCCCCTTGTCATCCTGAAAGACTGAAGTTTGGCAGGTGGACCCAGGACCATGTTTTTCCCTCCAGCCTCTGCCATTAGGGACATTAGGGTGACTTACTCCTACACACTCCTCAGGATGCTGCAGCGTTTGGTGCTTTGGTGCCTTTGAGGATGTAGTCCTCACCACCCAGAAAAGAGATAACCATTGCTATTCGGGCACCTCTTGAGCCCAGCACCCCATCCGCAGGGAGCTGGACACTTCTGAGTCCAGACGTCCCAGCAGGCTGTGACCTGCACCCTTGGGTGCTCAGACACATTTCCAAGGCTGTCTCTAGACCGCCCTGGGTACAGTACTCACACAGCTAAAGAACCTGACCACCTTGGAAAAGGAGCTGCTTAGCCACATATAATATTAAAACAAAAATGTGCTGGATTAAGTGCTAATCTTAAAAGCTGAATAACTATATTGTCATCACTGGGGACAGCCTCTGCTCTGATTTATAATGATGTCAATTGGGAAAAATCCAAAGATGCAAAAAACCTAGGCGGCCTGTGTTATGTTGCAGGACAGAGGGCAGCTGCTAAGAAGGCCTGGGGAGGTGCTCTACCAAGTGCTCACTTGCCGATACAGCGTGAAAAAAGAAAAGGCAGGGTCTGAAATGCCTCTGGAGATAACACCGTTCTGCCACCGACTGCAGTGGAATCAGACTGGGCTTGAAGGAGGCACGCAGCTCACTCACCACCCTGCCTGATGTGCTGTTTACACAGCAGTAATGCTGCAGTAAGCGTTTCGCCTCTCTTTACCCAACCAACTCTTCTGCCATTTCTTCCTGCCATGAATTTGGAAGAGAGGAGAGGAAGGGAGGCATGAGACGGAGCTGGCGTGGGGATGCATTCACAGGAACAAAGAGCTGTCGCTTGCTTGAAAGTCACCCTGTGAGCTGGTACAGGAACCACCACCGGTGATGCCTGGCCCCATCCCAGAAGAGGACACACTGCCGTCCCCTTCCCCTCGCATCCCTCTGCCGAGTCTGATGGAGGTGGTGGGGGCTAGGTCTGTTAGTAAGCCAGCTTCCAGATGCCAGCCCGGCAACGAAGCCGCGGGGCATTAGACATCTTCTGCGGCTGGGTCCCTGGCAGCCAATTCCCCTGCCAAGAGCCAGAGCAGCCAGCCTGGCACGGGGGTCAGAGGGAGCTGTGCAAACAGCTGCAGTGGGGGAGCACAGCCGAAGACCTGGGACCCTGCATGAGCAAGAGTGGAAACAACCCTCTGCACAAGGCCTCCTTGCTGTTGTGGCAAGGGAAAGGCGTCCGGGTCCTTCTGACACTTAAATGTCTTCATCTCCGGAGGGACGAAGGACTGGAGCACTTCAAAGCAGCTGGGCAGCTCTCGGCTTATTTGAGCAAAACTAATCACAATGATTAATTAAGCCTTAATCACACAGAGTTGTTCCTGCTGCGGAAAAGTGGCCTATTATTAATATTAATTAATGTTATTAATTAATAATAATAGTTATTATTCACTCATATACGGGGGCAGCGGCTCAAATTCATCTGCTAAAAGGCACCCTCAGCAACAGGGATGTGCTGAGCACAATCTGTCCCCGTGGCCCCCATGTTCTCCCAAAGCACCGACAGCCCCCCTGAAGGGAACAGCATGGCCCCGGGGGACCCCCTCTCTCCACCGAGGAGGCTGAGATAGGGCGAGCAGCACGGTGGCTCTATCCTCCACCGTGCAGGAACACCAGCTGCTCAGCTTCACCCTCCCTGCAGCAGGACGGGAACCACACTGTGTGATTTCAGATGGTTTCAGGCCTGCAGCGACAGGGTAACACCTGATCTGCACCTTGGCAGCAAATAAGGGCATTGTGAGCAGGGGTCTGCATCCTTGGTGTGTAACATCCCCGCCAGCAAAGCCTTGAAGTATACGCTTAATTTTAAATATAAGGATAAAACCCAGAGACTGCAACGTGGAACTGGGAGGATTTAGCATTAAAGCCAAGTGTTTTGATGTGAATTCCAGGTTTCTCGTCAGGATAGTTTGGTCTGGGTTTTCAGGATGTGCTCCTAGGCTGGCAAAAACACTTCTCTGGGTAAACATCCTGACTCAAAAAGATTGCACACATTTTTAGAAAGGGATTTCACACCTTGAAGAGAAGGAAAAGACCTTAGCCACAGCTGCAAGCAGATGAGACAGAATGAGATTTCTGGCCAAAAAATTTGGTAGCAGATCATGAAGCGGCTTTCTGATGCAAAGGCAGTGAGTGTGTGGACACTGCCGGTGTGGAAACACACAAGGACACAGCAAGAGGCAGAATACAGAAACTGGCTCAAAACTTGACGGGAAGCTACTTACTCTCTCTTTTTGCTAGAGTAATGACTGCCTTTTTGGCAGTTTTTTGTAGGATGCTGGAAGCCCTACTACACAAACACAGGGCTGCTCACAGCAGCAATGCTTCTCACATGGCAGGGCTTGAGCTGACTTTTATGGAAACAGTTTGCCTTCAGTAACTCGAGGTCAGCCAGAGTCTCCTTCAGTTTCCCTGGTGTCTATATTATTTCCCAAATCCTTTTTAAAACTGAAAATGCCATGGCTGTAGGGTTACTGAATACTGCTCTGGAGTCTCGGTGAGTCAGGACCTCCCAGGCAGCAGCAAAAGCTGTGCATGAACTGACCCATTTTTGCTCTTAAACACATGAACATATGATTCAACGTTCAGTTCGGCAAGAGAGAGACACCACTCTCCGCTAACGCTGGGGAAGCCACTCCGGCTACTCAAGCGGCAACTCCATGAATGCAAATCAGGTTGGGATAGCCAATAAAAGAATATTGCATCAATTTATTTCACGTCCATGGACACAGATGGGACTTTATAGCTAGCTGCCTTCAAAGAATTTGCATGCAATCGCACAAGTGAAAACCATCTCACCAGTGTGGTGAGGTTGAAGCCTGGCACAGAGCATAACCCTGAGCAAAAATGAAAGGACCCTGCTTGCCAGGGGTGTAGGTGTGCATGAGGCTGCCCAAGCTCTCTGCCTTCCAAGTATTAATCCCTTATTATCAGTCTAGCAGGGCTGAAGGCATAAAAGAGTGTTTCACTGGGGTTTTTCAACACTAGCTTTAAACATCCTTCAACTCAGAAGGTAGCGGGCAAGTACAGAAGGTGTAACTCAGATGGCAATAGGTCACTATAGCTCCAGACTCCTCTGCAAACCCACTGCTGCCTGCCAAGGGCATGGCAAAACTCCCAAATGCAGGACTGAGGCTCCAGGTAAGATTCTCCTGCATTTTTACAAAAGCAATTCAAGGCCACTTAAGCACATCCCTGCAACAAGCTGATGGCTGGGGTACTCGAAAGCTACTGACCAAATTCCCCTGGTGATATTCACACTGACAGCAGCAGCCAGCACAGTTCTGGGCCAACTTCAGCAAGACCAAGCAGGCGTCAGGAGGACAGAAGTGGTACCTTAGACCCATGCCGTGGGTCCCCTCCTCAGGCACCTGGGCACCCCCTTTTCCCAGATGACTGCTGCCCCATTCAGCGGCCGTCTGAGCTTTCACTCCCCAGGGGAAGCACATCCCACTGAACGCCCACCCCGTCAAGCAGAACTGAGGACTCATTCAGAGCAAACACGCAGAACCATTGCCAGCAAGGACTGCACTTCACAGATTGGGGAAAGCATGGGAAAGAAGCAAAAGCCAGCAGCAGAACCTGCCCATTCTGTGATGCTCCGGCTGACAAGGTGAGCCCACAGCTGCTCCCCAGCCCCAATTGCAAGGGAAACACATACAAGCTGCGTTTCTTGCAAACAACGTAAAACACCCAGTCCTACTAAGAAATGAGGACTCGGTGACAGTGTTTCTGAGCAGCATCCCTCCCCAGGCCCAGACAGATCTTTACCTGTTAATTGAACTGACGCTGGGCACAGTGTCGTTGTCACACACTCGCTCAGCAAGGAGTCTATCCCTGATCTCCCAGGCAAACATGGTGGGATTTTGGCGTTTGTACTCTGCAATTTTTTCAACGACTTTGGGTGTGGCGACCTTTGGTTTTGATCCTCCAATCACTCCAGGCTTAATACTCCCAGTTTCGTAATACCTGGGACAACATCCAAAATAAAGCTTTAGTTATCATGAACAGACAGAGAACATGCTTTGAGATTTATAGAGAACATAATTTCAAGGTAACCAAACCCCAGCAAATCCTGAGATACATCTTCACTTTCACATACACATTTTCTGCCTGTGTAGTGCTTTATCACCTAATAGATTAACTTATAGTAATTGGAATTGGGCCTCGGGATACAATATATATTTTTCTATAACAGCAAGACAAAAGAAACAATGCAAGATTAAAAGGCAAGCCGGGATCCAAAATTAACTGAAAATGTGTGTTATTAATCAGCAGTACTGGCAATAATAGAAACAAATCACACCAAAGACCACTTTTTGCAGTGGACTCTTTTGTAGTAAATTACTGTTTCTACAGAAATCCTCTGTCATTAATATCTAAGGCTTGTTACCATTTCATAGTGAAATGAAGGCTAGGTATTGTATTCTATTTGCATCTCCAGACTAAATATGCTGGCATATCTTTTTACCATTTTATGGTTTTAACACACATATTATGGTTTTAATAGTTAGTATATTTCAAAGTGTATTCTTTTTAACATTAAGTTTTCAGTAGTTTCAATCACGAATTTCAAGGAAAAGGTAGCTGCCCACACTCTGGAGGGGTCCAGCTGACCTGGGGGTTGGTTTCTGGAACCAGTTCTGTGGCCCTTCCTCAGGTCAGCATCTTTACCCACACCAGCAGCTCTGCTGATGCCATGCCAGGAAAGCTGGATGACTGGATCCCCAAACCAACAGAAATCTACTGGATTCCCTCACATGTAGATCACACGAGAGCAACTGCTTTTGGTAGCATTGCAACAATACATTGCAGCTGAGATCCCCGGCCCCACAAGTCTCCCCTTTTAATAAATGAAGCCTGTTAAAAGCAGAAGTCATATCTTATCCATTCAGGGCCAGAACGGAGACTAAGAATGAGATCGGTGCTTCTCTGTGCTGTGCTGTCAGGGAGCACAACACACAAGGCATTCTCCCAGCCACGCACTTCTTTGCATTTTGTGAATTTTCTCGTGACCAGATGAAAAATAAAACCCGTGTCTACCTGCAACAACTGCCCTAACTGCCCTGGCCCCGGCACGTCCTTTCTGCACAAAGCAGACCTCGACTTCATGAGCCTTTCAACCAGACACCCACTGAGCTGCATGCTCTCAGCAGCTTAAACGTGTCCGCTCAGTGCTCCATGCCCATATTTTCTAGTAAAGAACTCAGAAAAGACTCCCGAGTAAGAACGTAAGACTGCTTATTAATATATTTTCTCTGCAGCTACTTGACATAAACATTATATGAAAAAGAAAATTAATTCCCCAATCTTTCCAGCGTGAGCAGAACAGAAGCAGGCTGCACAAAGTCTGTCTCATTGTAACACGCAACCATGTTCATCAAATTTCTGCCAGGCTACCGGTTTTCAGTCTTTCTGGGACAGCTCTGTGTGCAGGGCCTGAAATTCCTTTAAAAAAACTGACACCGTGTTGTTTGTACATGCTTTCAGATATTCTGGATGCAGAGGTGGACACAGATCTACCAGCCTCCACGAGCCACTTCAGCAATATTAGTAACGGAAAGCATCAAGTGTCAGAGATGGATTAACCCTCCTGGTGTCCCCAAATGCAGCCTAGTAGTGAGCTTTAGGGCAGGGGGGTAAAATTCAGCTCCTCCCATGCTTCCTGAGGACGTGACACAACTATTGCAAGTGTGGACCATAAGCCTACTAAAACCTTGCACCCCCAGCCTCAAAACCTTTGCTGCTGGCACATCTCCTGTAAGGAGGGTGTGGAAGGAAGCCAGACAACACCATGAATGCTACCAAACACAAAGTCTCCACTTCCTTAGTTCCAGTCAAAATGACAGATTTCACAAACGTTCCTTAATGTTTTTCTCGAACAGTGCCTTGCTGCACCGTGACATCGTGGTCGCAGTAACTACCCCTCGATGCAGGACAGCCCAGCTGAGCAGAGCATCAGCCAGCAGCTTGGGAAGCCACGGCCGTGCAGGCAAGACGATGTTTCCCACGGCTGACTCACCATAGGAGGTAAGCCATGACAGCAAAGGCCCTCGCCGTCACGACGCAGCGGCGGCGGCGAGCTCACCGGGGGACAAAGCCTGGGTGCCTCTGGACAGCAAGACCTCCACTCCCAAATCCTCTAACCACTGCCCACCCGCCTGCCCTCACTGCCTTGAGCTCTGCAAAGGCATGCACACGTCAATGGGGAGGCTTGCCTCACACAGGAGGGTGCGGGATTGGGCCAGGACCCCTTTCCCCAGGCAGCCGGGAAAGCTCGCTGCGACAGGGGACAGCTCTCGCCCAGCAACACAGCTGACACCTCCCTCCTCTTCACCCTAGCAATGAACCTGGGTGCAGCCAAGGGGCCTGCAGGCTGCACAGCACCGGCATCCCTGACTCCCGTCTCCATTTTAATGGCAAGGACAGCTGCACTCGGCTTCATTTTATGCACATCAGGTCTCAGCCTTTTGCTCCCAGCAAGTTGCCGATGCAGGTGAAGAGTGGGCACCCCTGCAATACCCCACTCCAAGGGGTGAGAGTTCCACTTGCACTGCAACTGCTGGTTCCCTGCCTCTGGATGTTTTTTAAGTCTGTATAGAGGACTGAGAAATTCTGACCATAAAATTCCAAATTTAAGGATTTATCATAAGGATTCCCGTTTTTCACATACGCGCGTACATGAAAAAAAAAACCCACACACAGAGCTGCAATTACAGTGACATTTTACCCACTGTAATTACTAGTTATGAAAATAATGAGCTATGAAATTCCAATTTATTGTTGACAACTTTAATGACAAAGCTCTGGAGCCTCACTCTTAGCTCTATAGTGCAAAAGTATCTAATGGTAAATCTATTCAAACTATCAAAAGTAAAACCATTGGACATTTGCCTGGTAGGTAAATAAATTGCCCGTTTCTTAGCTGTGCACTGGTCCTGATGGGAAATGGTGGCAATTCCGCTGCAGCGGAGAGCATCACCAGCCGAACCGCGCCAGCCAGGCTGGGAGCAGGAGCCTATGTCAGCAGCAGACGCAAGGCAATAACCGAGGGAAACAGGCCGTGATGGGCAGGCAGGTCTCAGATAAAGCCCATGGAAGGTTATCCTCTCTAAAACAGTACAGGCATCAGTGCCCTCAAACCTACACCAGGAGGAACGCGTGTGGCTTGCAGAGGAACGCATCCCCCTGCAATGGAGGCATGAGAGAAAAAGCAGGGACGCTGACTATAACTGGCATGCTGGCTCGTGTGGCTCTCTAAAAGCACGCAGTGCGGGGCTGTGGAGATGCTGTTCGCCAGTTAAGGCGAGTAATAGGTAAGAGGGGCCTGTGGAGAAAAGAGCGCCAAGAGCTACAAAACCAGGGGCCTGTGACCATGCCAAGTCAGTCTGATTCTGAACACTTAAAACGGCCATTAAGAGATCATAAATGCTGCTAATCCAAACAGATCCCCTGCGTGATACTATTAAAAAAATTGCCCTAACAGTCTTTGCAGCTATGCTACGTCCAGGAAAGCAAATTTGTTAAAAACTGGAAAAGAAGATGATGTTAAAATACAAATAGTAAAATTCTAAACAATTAACTGTGAAAGTTTAGTAAATAGTTCAGGAATTAACTTTTCCAGATTATCAAGAAAAACACACTCTAGCCAAAAAAATGTTTTCCTTAAGTTGCTCCAGTACCTCAGAATACATGGGGTCCAAAGTCATTTTAACACTCATTTACACAGATTATGTTCAGATTTGTTCACAAGATACAAAGAAGCAAGGATGGTATTTTTTAACTGAATCTGTGTCAAATTTTAAAATGCAATCTGAAAATTGTATGAATTTGGAGTTTAATTTCCTCTTGCCATAGTGGTTCGAGCAGCTCCAGCCTGAACAGAGGGCTAGTCCCAAAACAGCCAGAACTAAGATGGTTAATAGTTACTTATGGTATTCTGTGCTCTAATTTAGAAAGTACTCCTGCATAAGAGTAGAAAAAGATGTCCAATTAAACAGTGGGACAGATTGCAGTATAGCCTGTGTGAATGAACACACGGCAATGTTCATGCAATATATAATGATATTATTGCTAAAAGAGAGTTGTCTTCAGAAAGCAAAATGAGTAACTTCTACAACTTCTAATTTTTTTTGCATTTTACTGAAGATGATGCACGGATTTCTCCACTTGTTCAGAAGAGACAGGTGCAGGATATATGCCATACATACAGCAAATACACCCCACATGGCATTTTGCGCTTCGCGTTAGAATTACCTCTAAGAAACTGTGAAAGGGCAAACCAGACACACAAATACTGGCACCTTTTTCCCACATCAGGCATACAAAACCGTAAGCAGTCAGGAAGCCCCTCTCCTCACTGGACTGATTTCCTGAGGTTTCTACTATTCTCCATTTGTTTGCAGCCTTTGATTCAGGGAGCAGCATTGACACTTTTCTCTTGACACAGAAGAATTTGTCGTCCCCCCTTTACCTTCCAAGTATTTTGCTGACGCAGCCGTGGCTGACGCGGAGCTGCCGGGAGATGTCACACGGCCGGACCCCTTGGTGGGCGAGCTCCACAATCCTTTGGCGAACGACATCTGGGAGGGGGCGGCCGTTCACAAAAACACCCCCCAGCTGATTCACGCCTCCATGTCCTGAAACACACAGCGGAGGGGGAGAAGGGCAGGAGAAGAAGAGCTGTGTGAGAGTTTTGGACGTTTCTGCAGGGCAGACCCCTCCCAGCCCCAGCGCTCCCCAGCACTGGGCATCACCTCCCCAGCCTTGGTCCAGCCTCCGGCTGCTTTTGCCCGGACACTGCTGGACCCAAAGAGCGGAGGCGGCCACAGCCGCGCTGGCTGCACTGCCGCAATGCCACTCGCCGGAGGGGAGGACCCTCCTGCCTGAAGGCAGATCGGGCCCTGTGTGGGAAAATGGCCACGGGAAACCATGCAGCAATGCCCGGCTCCCCAGACTCGGGCCACCCTCCTCCTGAAGCCAGCGGCCACGTTTGCCCTACTGCAAACTCCGGGGACAGGCCTGGTGCTGGCCCGTGGAGAAGAGGCTGCTCCTGAGGCTCTGGCTAGGAAGCCAGCTGGAAAGGAGGCTGGGCGATTGCTCAGCCTACACGCTATTTGTGTCTAAGCACAGAAGGAAATGATACCTGAAATGAAATATGTGGGTTTTTTTTCTTTTTTTCCAGATGCCTTGACTTAATCAAGAGAAAAAAAAAAAAAGAGCCCGATTTCTGCTCTTGTAATTTACAGCAGTTTTGGCAGATATTATGATCCCACAAATGAAACATGAACACTCAGGCAAGCCCGGTATATTATTATTCCTTTTGGAGCAGATTTACACTGTTCACCTTTAGCAAGGTGAACCATGTATCTGGTGGGAAACGGGACCCACTTGGAAGAGTAGTAGTGAAACTGTCTAAAAAACGTGAACATGTAACAATCCCACGTAGCAAGTGAGGAAATATAATTAACCCTCGTGTTGTTAATCATCCAAACTACTCGGATTACAGAGGAGCAGAGAAGCTAAAAACAAGCAATAGGGGCAGTACGGATGCCAGTCTGGAGCAAAAATAATACAGAAAATCTGTTTGCACAGGGCTTGAACAGTACTGAATAAGCTGACAAGCCAAGTGCCTCAGTGGTTTTTTTTTTAAAAAAAAGATTATATAGAGCTATTTTTATTTAAATCCAGTCATTTCACCATTGATAAACTGCTGTCAAACTTTGCAAACACCTTCTAAACTGTCAGGGCACATAACAAATCCACATGAAATAGGTGGTTGCTAAAGCCAGCTAAAGCCTGTGGCAAGCAGACAAGTGTCTGCTCTGCCTTCATCGGTGTGAGACGCAGACCTCTGCCAGCGGCCGAGCTGGCCGCAGGCTGGTGCATCCCTCCCGCAGCCCCACGGTGCGGGGAGCAGACCCCGGGCATTGGGGCTACCTTCAGCTGCCCCCACCCAGGGAGCTGCTGGCAGCACCGGGGACACACTGGGCCTGGGATGATGCTGTGGCCAGAGCAGGGACAACTCAATGGCCAAGGCATACGGGAGCAACCCCGCATTGCTGCAGCGAGCGAGACCTCGGGCTTCTCACCTATCAGCGGCTGTAGTTGTATGAAATCATGCACAGCGCATTCAATATGACTGGCAAGGTGCGGTGTTGGTGGTCAGGGAAGGGGGGAGGGAAGGAGGAAAGGGAAAGGGAAGGCGGAAGGGGAAGGAGGAAAGGGAAGGGGAAAGGGAAAGGGAGAGGGAAGGGGAAGGAGAAAAGGGAAAGGGAAGGAGGAAAAGAGAAGGAGGAAGGGGGAAGTGGAAAGGAAAGGAAAGGAAAGGAAAGGAAAGGAAAGGAAAGGAAAGGAAAGGAAAGGAAAGGAAAGGAAAGGAAAGGAAAGGAAAGGAAAGGAAAGGAA
>VYZV01010222.1:6087-19390 GCA_013401275.1 Pandion haliaetus
AGGGGGGTGAGAGGCGCCAGCTGGGTCTGCGGTGGCCCGTCACCCTGGGGTGGCTCTGCCCTGCGTGGCACGGTGGGAGCAAGGCCACGAACGCCTCGGTGGCCGGAGTCAGAGGGTCCCTGCTAACGCGGTGCTGCCGGGGGACAGAGTTTGCGGAGGGGGGAGTCCCTGGAGCGCTCCCCATCCCGGGCAGAGCCTTCCCCAGCCGCCTCGGGGGCGAGCAGTGAGTTGGCACGTCCATCCCCGCCGCATGTGACCGCACTGGATCCTGGCTCCCGACGCCGCAGCCGCCCTTCCCTGAGCCCCGCCGCCACCGGACCCGGCCTCCCCACTCAGCAGTGGGCGTTATTAACGCCATGGCGGGCGTTGTTAGGAGATCCGGGTCGGCGATGGCCGATCCCTCGCGTCTCCTTTCCCTCTGTTCCCGCGGGCTCGTGTAAAAGGGGGAACCGAGGAGGGGGGAGCTGGTTCTCCCACCACCAGCAGCCCAGGCTGGCTGATCATCAGTCAATCAAAAGCCCCAATCCCTTTGCGGCGCCGTCGGATGAAGGTTGAGGGTACAGTGGGTGCGAGATGACGGGCTCCTTCCTTCCCGGCGGCCACCGAGGGCGGCGAGGAACACGACCTGTCCTTGCCGCCCCGGCAGGGACTGAACCGATGGCTTAAGGGAGGTGAAGTACTTAATTAAACAGCTGTAAACAAGCTCCACCTATGATTGGTGTTTCCTAGTGCCGCCTACGGATGAAAAACGTGATTTATTGATGTGGAGGGAGGATGGGGGCGTTTCCCCGGCATTCGTGCCATCATCTGCTTCCCACCCCGCTGGATTTTGGGATGCTGAGGGGGGCTGGTGTCCCGTCGGACCCTGGCAGCTGCGTTAGCGTGGCGGGGATGTCCGTGTGCCAGGGGGAAGGTGTCGCGGGATTGCCGAGCTGAGTCATGCCGTGCCAGCCAGGACAAGGTGCGGTGGCCGTCGGCACGGCTCCGGCCCTGCCGTGCCTGCCTGCCAGCGCCGGGGAAGCCGGTGGTGCCGTAGGCCTCGTGGCAGCAGCCCACGGAGAGCTGTGGCTGAGGGGATGGTGGCCCCCATGTCCGAGCTGGTCCCGAGGGATGGTGGCTTATCAAAAGTGGGTCGTTTAGGGAATTTTTGTGTACGGCAGCAGGTGGAAATGTGTTTTGTAAACCAGGCTTCCCCACGGACGTTTGATGGAAACCCGCTCTGTTTTGCTGGCTCGTGAGGAGTGACGGGGAATAGAAACCTGGCACTCTGGACAAAGTGGAGAGGGACAAGTGGAAACTTCCCTCGCTACTTCAGCACTGAGCTGCCTTAACCTTGAGTTTAAGTGACAGAGGGTGTGGGCAGCCCTTCAAATGTCCCCAGCCTCCCTTAACCGGGCAGCCACTGGGTTGGATCAAGCCCCTCGTGTCTGCCTGAGCCGGGGCAGAGTGGGGCTGCAGGTCCCCAGCTGCCAGGAAGGTTGGATGAATTCCTGCATGAACCCTTGGAAAATCCCGAGCTAGAGGCAGGTTTGGGGAGCTCTGTCCCCACGGCTCTCTCCGTGGCAGCGAGGAGACATAACTCGTCACCGAGCGCCTTCCTTGGGGATGCCAGAGGATTTTTGGCCAAGCCCTGGCTCCAGCTCCTCTCCGCGGTGACTGAGAAGCCTCTGGCAGGGTCTGCGGCACCGTGCCGTTCCACATCAGCGTGCACTACCCGGTTTCGTTTCCCTTTCTGCTCTTGCCACAATGAGTGGCCTTCTGGCCGACTGCCAGCGTGATATCCACCCTCTGACGGTCAGCAAGAGGCTTCGCTTTTATGCAAGCACAGAGGGATATTGGGTGTGAATTCAGAGTGACTTCAGTTTGGTCTGTCCCCTTCACTGGCTGCTTGATTCCGGCTTTTCTGCTTCAGCTCCGAGGTCCCCGTCGGCTCCTGGCGTATGCTGGATCGGTGCCTCTCGCCAGGGTGTTGTCTCTGCAGGACACTGCGCCCTGGGTTTGTGTTAAGCTGAGGTTCAGCAGGAGCCGGGCAAGATTTGGGGTGTTTTGGAGGACAACAAGCTCCCAACCAGGAGATGCAAGGCCCTGAGCCAGCACGTGCCCCTTCACACTGCCAGACTCGCCGTGGGGGCTTCTCCCGGGCTTTCCTGGAGAGGAGCTGGCTGTAGCTCCAGCATGAGGCTGGGAAGGTGCCTCTGGGTGTTGGACCGGGCCAGGCTCTCACTCCTCTCTTCTCCCTCCAGTTTGTCCTGAAGAACTATGGGGAGAACCCGGAGAACTACAACGAGGAGCTGCGGAAGCTGGAGCTGCTCCGGCAGGTAAGCCAGGCTCCGTCCCAAATCACTTGCAGCCTCGGTGAGACCTGCTAGAGCCGAACTGGGGAGCTGGTTCATCACCCACCCCGTGCTCAAGGACACGTCTGCTGGCTCCTACTGCCTCCCTGAACTGGGAGGTGTGCCAGAGCGCTGCCGTGGCTGCTCCTCTCCCTCGCCAGCGGCCTGTGGATGAGGCTTTTGGCAGCCAGGCTGCATCCTGCTCTCCCCAGGTGATTCCAGCTTCCCAAGGAGCGTGCAGGGGTTGGGTGTTAGGGCTCTACTGTATCCGTTTCCCTGAATTCGGTGGGTTTTGCATTGAATACAAGTTCCCTGTTGGGTAGAAGGAATCGCTTTGTCCAGTCAGGCTGGTGCCTGAGGTCTTCTCAGGGAATAAACTAGTCCTTTGCTCTCAGTTCTGGAGCCCAAATACTTGTGTTAGTCACTGGGGTCATCAATTTTGGGGCTGCTGAGCAGATTAGAGACGGCCTTGGCCCCGGACAGCTGGTAGCTGAAACGCAGATGGCAAAACCAGCTGAGACGGTCAGAGACTCGTCCTGAGCTGGGACCGGTGCCTGTTTGTGCCGTGCCATGGGTTTTGTAGTAGGGCTATAAGCCTGATGTGCAGGGTGGAGCTGGGGTAACTCATGATGCTGGCGCTGGGGTCATCTCACCAGCCTCTCCAAAGCACAGCGGTGGTCGCGCAGAGGTGGGTGGGTGCCCTAACACCCCCAGCCCGGGATCTGGGGGGTTCTGGGCTCTGCCCGTGGGCTTAACCCTGAAGCGGGAGGTTGGGAAACTTCTCCAGCGTCTCCTGCTCTTCCCTTCCTTCTCCCAGCATAGCTTTGCCGTAGCAGCAGGTCCTGTGCCCCGTCCAGGACAGCCCCTTGTCAGTCGCTCCCGAATTCCCCCCGTTTATTTCACTTTTTGCAGCCTGTGCCGGGGAGAGCAGAGGCTCTTCCTCCCCAAACTGGTTGCTCTGGATCCATAAAGCGGCTCCCTCCAGCCTCATTTTTAGGCAGACAGACCTGTTTTTCTAGCTGTATTACGCAGGTGTTTTCCGTAAGGCCGGGCTCCTTCCCGCAGTGCTGCTTCACCCCGGGGCAGCCAGCCGATGCCTGGCTCTGGCTGTTCCCTCCTGCCTGCAGATCTCACCACAGATCAGGCAGGCTCTCGTTCCTGCCTGGCACGTTACCTGTGAGCGCGGTCCTGTCCCCGGGGCAGCCTCTTCCTCCTCCTCTCTCCCCTCCAGAGCGCCGTCAATGTGCCCAGGGACTTCGAGGGCTGCAGCACGCTGCGGAAGTACTTCGGCCAACTCCACTACCTGCAGAGCCGCATCCCCATGGGCGCCGAGCAGGAGGCGGCGGTCCCCATCGCATGGTGAGGAGGAGCTTCTTCCCTGTACCCTCAATCCGGCGTGGGCGTTACGGGTGGGAGGATCGGCTCCCAGCGGGAGCTTCCTGAAATGCGGAGGCTGACCCAAAGCAGAGCAACGGCTCCCTCTTCTCTGTGCACGTCCTTCACCGGCATCCAATAGGCCCCTGCCCGAAGCCCAGCAGCTGTACCTGGGTTGCACAGGGGTGTCGTGGAGACCCCTTGGGAAATGGCATCCTGCCCTGGGGATCTGGCAGGACGTCTAAACCGAGCCATGAGGCAGCCCAGTTGGCTCTGAGGAGACACAAGGCAGAGCCAGGACAGTGTCAGCGTGCAAGGTGACAGTACCGAGATCCCCCGGGGTGGTAGAGTTGCTCAGCTGTGTGTAAACAGGGTGCCTCTGTGCTTACAAAGCCAAAACAAGCCCACCACGTGGAGACACGCCGTTTCACCAGCTCTCCCACCACCTCTGGCACCTTGATTTGCTGCCCAGGGTGATGCCAGGCAGGAGGGTCCCTTCTCTGAACCTCTGAGGGAGCACGTCTCCCGACAGATCCTTTTCCTGTCCAGTGGCCTGTGCCCAGGACCACCAGTAACTCCACCTACAGCTGGTAACCAGGCTTCTCTCCTCGCAGGACTGAGATCTTCTCAGGCAAGACGGTGACTCATGAGGACATCAAGTACGAGCAGGCGTGCATCCTCTACAACCTGGGTAAGGGCCTGGGAGACCAGCTGTCCTCTTTGTCTGCCCTGGGCGTGAGGGATGTCCCCCCTCTCTGCCTGGCCGTTGCTCCACGTCGGCCTTCCTCGGAGCAGCCAGGCAGCAGCACAGCCCGCCTGGTCCCACCAGCAGCCGTGGCTCAGCCTTGTTGTGCCTCTTCTCCTCTGTGCTGCCTGCGGGGCTGGGTGCTCAGCGTTGGAGCTGCACAAGAGGTTGACTTTGGCTTTTGTCAGAAGCCTCCTCTCCTTTCCTCCTGGTCTGAGCACGCCCTGGTCGTGTGCTGCCCTGTGTCTCAGTCAGAGGTTGCACTGAGGAGCCTGACGTTGGGTTGTGGCCTTACAAATGCCCTTTCTGGCACAGTGATGGCCTCAGTCCGGCTTTGTCCAGTTCATCCAGCACCCCGTCTCCTCAAGAGCGGCAAATGGGTGTAAAAGCAGCAAATCTATCATTTGTCCCCCCTCCCTTGCTCTCCAGCTGTGGACAATCGCGGCTCAGAGTGGGGTTTTTTTGGTAGCCCCAAAGGGAAGGCGATGCTCAGCCCCTGGCCGCTTAATGCAGCTGCAAACACTCCCATCCCGGGCATCGTAGCTGTCCCTTGCGCTGCAGTTCAGGAACTGACTGCGTTCTCCCAGCTGACCACGTGCAGAGCAAAGTAGTTTAGCTTAAACCCCAACCCAAGCCTGCTCCCTGAAGTTGGAAGAAACACATCTGTTAAACCAGGAGGGTGTGAGATAGTTGCTGTTCCACGCTGAGGGTTTGTTTCCAGCCTGGGGCTTTCCTGTGCTGAATGATCTGCGTGTGCCGTCTTTTCACACTGGTGCGCTGTGAGATGGGCATCCCGAGCGCCACGGTTCCCTGCGTCCCGCTGGCACAGAGAGCCAGCTGGGTGCTGCCGGGTGTCCGTGGCCGTCTCGCCGCAGATTTGGTCTTCTCTGGTATGAGACGCTCGGTCTGCGGGAGCGGTGAGCGGGGGCTGGCAGGGTGTCCTCTTTCCGCAGGTGCACTGCACTCCATGCTGGGCGCCATGGACAAGAGAGTGTCCGAGGAGGTAACGATCCCCTGGGTCCTCCCTCAGAGACTCTTCTCTCCCGTGTGCTTAGCAGCCACGAGCCGAGAGCACTGAGTACTTACTTCTTCTCTGTAACCTGGGCGGTTACAAGTATCTCGACGTCAGACACCAGCTCTGGATGTCTGCTGTGACCCGGGATCGCTGTCGAGTGTTACGAGGGGCCACCCCCCTCGTGGTTGTGTCCCTCCCTGCCCCATCGTTGCCGTCCCCGCTCCAGCAAGGCTCTGCCTGCTTGCTGGCCAGGCTGACCTTCCACCCTCAGCACGTAGGGCCAGGAGGGGAGAGATCTGACACAGCTCGGGGCATGCACAGCCAGGGGAAAGCACTGAGCTCTTTAGAGCCCTGTAAGCCCCAGCGACTTGCTCCAGGCTTGTGGCGGCTGCTTTTTGGGGTCTCGGAGGAGGGATGAGCAGCGCGGGGAACATCTAACCCCTGCTGAGCTGGGGTTTATCACCCTAAGCCCCCCCCGTGTGAAAGGAGGTTGACGCTTCTCCGGTCTGGCCGAGTCTCCACAAATTCCTTGTTTCCGGCAGCACGTGCCCACGGACATCGGCTGGCTTGGCGCGCGGGCAAGAGGGCTGTGCACGCCTGACACGTGTTCTCCCATCCTCTCAGGGCATGAAGGTTTCCTGCACCCATTTCCAGTGTGCCGCCGGGGCGTTTACATACCTGCGGGATCACTTCCCCCACTCCTACAGCGTAGACATGAGCCACCAGATCCTCAACCTCAACATCAACCTCATGCTGGTAGGAACTGGGTTCTGCCTCCGCCGGGGCACCGGTCACGCTGGGATGGCTCCTTGCGCACCTTGAGAGCAGCTGCCGCTCGAGCGGGAATGGGGTGTTCCTAGGGTTGGGTGCTCCCTGTGGAGTCTAAGCACTTGGAGCTGGGTGACGCAGGACCCCAGTGCCCCACAGGGGCTGTTGTCTGTGGGGTCTGGGCTGCTGTAGGCACGAGGGGCTCCCTCCTGTGGGAGGGAAGGAGATTTTGGGAGGCAGCAGGGAAGAGGGAAGGCTCTGTGCCGCTCTGCTCATCCCCGGGCTGTTCGGGCATCCCTTGGGCTGGTGTTTACCGTGCTCCACTGACCCCTGAAGAAAGGGGCTGTAGCTGGTGGGTCCTGTCAGGGGTCGGGGCCTGGTGCTGGCTTGGATACGGGGGGGGTGTCCTGACGTGTAGGGGAAACAGAGTATTCCCCTCTTGTCTTCGGCAGGGCCAGGCGCAGGAGTGTCTCCTGGAGAAGTCCATGCTGGACAACAGGAAGAGTTTCCTCGTGGCCCGGATCAGCGCCCAGGTGAGCTCCTGGGCAATCTCTGCTGTGCTGAACTCTGGCCGCATCTGCCTCAGCGCTTGCTGTTCCCAGCACAGCCCCGCTCCCGCTGCACGGAGCGACGTGTGGGATCGGGAGCTCGGGGAGGGTGTCCCAGATCCTGCGCAGTGTCAGCGCAGTCAAAGAGCAGTACGGGGTCCTGCCGTTGCCTCGGGCTGTGAGTGCAACCACCAGCTCCTCAAAGAAGAGTGTAAGATACTCTAGAGGGAAGGGATGCCATCCAGAGGGACCTTGGCAGGCTGGAGAGGTGGGCTCATGTGAACCTCATGGAGTCCAACAAGGCCAAGCGCAGGGTCCTGCACATGGGTCGGGGCAATCCCAAGCACAAATACAGGCTGTGGGCATGAAGGGATTGAGAGCAGCCCTGCGGAGAAGGACTTGGGGGTACTGGTGGATGAAAAGCTGGACATGACCTGGCAATGTGCACTCGCAGCCCAGAAAGCCAACTGTATCCTGTGCTGCTTCACCAGCAGCGTGACCAGCAGGTCGAGGGAGGGGATTGTGCCCCTCTGCTCCGCTCTGGTGAGACTCCCCCCTGCGGTACTGCCTCCAGCTCTGGGGTTCTCGGCACAGGAAAGACATGGACCTGTTGGAGCGAGTCCAGAGGAGGCCACAAAGATGATCCGAGGGCTGGAACACCTCTGCTGTGAGGAAAGGCTGAGAGAGTTGGGGTTGTTCAGCCTGGAGAAGGGAAGGCTCCAAGGAGACCTTATAGCAGCCTGCCAGTACCTAAAGGGGCCCTACAAGAAAGATAGGGAGGGACTCTCTATCAGGGAATGTAGTGATAGGACGAGGGGTAACGGTTTTAAACTGAAAGAGGGTAGATTTAGATTAGATGTTAGGAAGAAGTTCTTCCCTGTGAGGGTGGTGAGGCACTGGAGCAAGTTGCCCAGAGAGGCTGTGGATGCCCCATCCCTGGCAGTGTTCAAGGCCAGGTTGGACGGGGCTTTGAGCAACCTGGTCTAGTGGAAGGTGTCCCTGTCTGTGGCAGGGGGGTTGGACTAGATGGCCTTGAGAGGTCCCTTCCAACCCAAACCATTCCAGGATTCTAACCCTCCGTGTGGGGTAGGTTTATCGTGGTGATGTCACTAGTCCCTGGCTCTGACCCAAAATGCATCTGCGAGTTCCCCACCGACCATTTTGCTGTGCTGGCTGGGTGATCTGAGACCTTGGGCACAAACACTGGTGCCGGTGAATCCTCCTTTCCCTTGCTGCTCTCGGTTCCACCTGGGGTCCGGCTTTCTGGGGGGTTTCCAAACACCCGTCCCTCTCTCTGTAGGTGGTAGATTACTACAAAGAGGCCTGTCGGGCGCTGGAAAACTCAGAGACAGCCTCACTGCTGGGAAAGATCCAGAAGGACTGGAAGAAGCTGGTTCAAATGAAAATCTATTATTTTGCTGCTGTGGCCCATGTAAGTGGGGAGATCAACTGGGGGGGTGGCTTGGCTGCGGTGGGGGCACCTGCCCTTTGCCCCTATCCTGGCTTGGGCTGCTCGTGCCCGCTGTGGAGCGGTGCTCACCACAACACAACCAAGGAACGGGCTCTGGCTGCTCTGCAGGGTTTTCTTGCCGCTTTCAAAGATCTCCCTCGAGTTAAGGAGCTCTGACCCCACTGATGCATGTTTTCTTGCAGCTGCACATGGGAAAACAGGCTGAGGAGCAGCAGAAGTTTGGGGAAAGGGTAAGCAGAGCCGTGTCGGTCCATCTCATCAGGTCCAGGCTCTGGATCGTGGTCCTGCCCTTGGGGGGTTGAGTCCTGGAAGAGATTGTCACGCTGGTGACGCTGGGTGTCCACAGCCCTGGGGACATGAGTGTGTCACCAGCGATGTCCTGCCTCCTGCAAGGGTTTGTGGGTGTCCTCGGAAAGCCCTGTTACGCCGTAGGAAGCTGCGGCCCTCGGGGACTGGTGGTGGTGGTCCTGTGCAAAGCAAGGGCACCTACTTCTGTGCCAATCCTAATTCCTTGTCTCTCTGCAGGTCATCTACTTCCAGAGCGCTCTGGATAAACTCAACGAAGCTATCAAGCTGGCAAAGGTGTGTTCCTGCTCCATCTGGTAGCAGTAATTGGGTTTTTAAAGTTCCTGTGCTGGGCCAGTGGGATGCCAGACTGGGAAGTTGAGATTGGTGTCAGTTTAAAAGCTTTCCTTGCCATTCAGTAGGTTGGCAAACCTGTGCTGGCTTCCCAAAGCATCACTTTGCTTCCCTCTGGGACATCGAGCCAAGCCCAAGGCTCTGGTACCTCCTGGCCACTTGGTCTGCCAGGGCTTTAGCGGGGTTTGGTTTGGTTTTAATCACTCAGGAGCACGTGGGCAGCTCCAGAAGGGCCGTGGGTCTGCAGCGCTCAGCCCTGCCGCCTTGGTGGGCTCCCCGCAGAGCCCCCGGTGTTGGTGCTGTGGGAAACCGAGGACAGCCCCGTGGCCGGTTCTGCGTGTGAAACTGGGACACGGAAGATTCGGGGCTGCTTCCAGGCGTCTCGGTTCCTTTGTGGGGCACAAGGAGAGATGGCTGGCAAGGCTGCTGCTGGCTCCTGGGCACGCTGGAGCTGCGGCCGTGGCACGCAGGGCTGCGATCGGCTGCTGGGACAGCGATACCGGTTCCCTGCCTGCGCTAACTCACTCTCATTTCTGCAGGGCCAGCCAGAAACCGTCCAGGAAGCCCTGAGATTCACCATGGATGTGATCGGTGGCAAGTGAGTCCGTGCACGGGGCAACCCTGAACGTAACCATCCTGCTTCTCTGCGGGTCAGAAATGTCTGGTGGCCGGAGCAGCCCAGGGAGCGTCCCCGGTGTCCCCTGACGTGCAGAGCCAACCACCCCGTGCTGCCTGAGGCTCGCGGGACGTGCGGCTGCTGTGGCACTTGCTCTTTGCTCTCCCTGGAGCGAGCCCAAGAGACTCAGGGCCTGATCCCACTGGGAGCGAGCTCCAGGAGCCGGGGATGCTGTCTGCTCCTCACCAACGCGGCATCACTTCTTGTTTCTAGGTACAATTCAGCCAAAAAGGACAATGACTTCATCTACCACGAAGCTGTGCCTGCGCTGGACAGCCTGCAGTCCGTGAAAGGTGAGGATGGGCAGTGCCCTCTCCTGCCAGCTCCTGATGGGAGCGGGACGCACACACACGGTGATGCACGGTGAATCCACGGGGCTCTGGGAACCTTGGAGCTGGTGGGGCTTCATGCCGTGATGCCGTGCTCTCCGGGGATCTGCCAGGAATGAAGGTTTTGAGCGGGAGGACCTGTCTCGGGAATAATCAGTTCCCTGGGGAGGTTGCAGACGAGCAAGTGTTGTGTGTTTGACCCCCAGGTGCCCCGTTGGTGAAAGCCCTCCCTGTCAACCCCACGGATCCTGCCGTCACCGGCCCCGATATATTCGCCAAGCTGGTGCCCATGGCTGCCCACGAGGCCTCTTCCCTGTACAGGTGTGTCCCGGGCTGCGGCGTGGGTGGGCACGGCTCTGGCCGGAGCATGACAGCCAGCCGGTCACGGAGCTCGGGATGCAGATCTCCAGCACCGAGCTCTACAAGGAGCCCGTGCCCTAGCTCAGCTCCTCTGCAAGCTAAAGAGAGCTGGGAGTTGGAGTTTTCCTTGGGGAACCACCAATGTCCCCGAGTTGTTCTCACATCTGGCCTCTGTCCAGCGTCTCTCCTGGCAGCTGGAGCTGGCCTTGCCACCCCAAAGGGCCGTGTCCGGCGGGCCCGGGGACAGACGAGGCTCCGGCCGGTTCCTACAGAGCTCAGAGCACTTGCAATTTACGGTGGAGGTTTCCCTACTCCTGTCACAGCACTAAAGGACTTTTTTTTTTTTTTTTTTTTTCTTCTCCGACGCAGCGAGGAGAAGGCCAAACTGCTGAGAGACGTGATGGCGAAGATCGAAGCCAAGAACGAAGTGCTGGAGTACGTGAGAGCCGTACCCGAACGGGGCCCTGGCCAATTCCTCCCCGCCGGAGACGCAGGCAGAGTTCTGGGCTCCCTGCGGCCTGGCACAGGGCTGTCCCGATTATCCCCTCCCTGAGTTTCCCACCCTGGCGCCAACGGGGACAGAGACATCCCTGATCTGTCACCCTCGCGCTGAGCATGGTCAAGTCCCAGTTTGCCCAGCTCTGGGGCAGGCCCCGTCCCCCAGCGGGTTCCAGTCCCAGTGACCGGTCCCCAAATTCATCCTGCAGCTTTGCTGAGGCCGTCGGGGGTGATGCTGCAGTGCTGCGCCCCGAGTCGGCCGCGGTTTGGGCTGGGGGGAGCTGCAGGGGGGTGGGGAGGCTCTGCCACCGCTCAGGGGCTTGTTCTCTCACCTGTAGCCAGTTCATGGACTCCATGCAGCTGGACCCCGAGACCGTGGACAACCTGGACATGTACAGCCACATCCCCCCGGTCCTGATGGAGAAATGCGCCGCGCTCAGCGTGCGCCCCGACACCGTCAAGAACCTCGTCCAGTCCATGCAGGGTAAGGACACGGGGACCTGCGGCAGGGACCAGGGACGTCTGGGCTGGCCCTGGGGGCAGGCGTGCCGCTCCCCGACGGGGGCTCGGCGTTGGGAACCGCCGCTCTGATGGCTGATTCTTTGCTGATACAAATTCCTGAACCCCAAAGCGTCTTTCCTGTTGGCCGGTCGTGGGGGATGCTGCTTCCTCGCAGGCCGGGCCAGTCGTCACCCCGCTGGTGGCCGCAGCCAAGGGGGTCGGTGGTGTCTGGAGCCCCAGCACCCAGGCGTCTGGGCTGTGACGTCCTTGCCTTCTCCGGTCGCCCACAGCCAGATTTATTCCTCGGGCTGCTGTGTCCATGCCTGGCTTCAGGCTTGGAGCAGGCAGGGGCCGGGAGAGCTTGTGGCAGGTGGTGGTTCGGCCCTTTGCCAGCCTCGGTCTCTCCCCTGCAGTGCTCTCCGGGGTCTTCACCGACGTGGAGGCTTCCCTGAAGGAGATCCGAGACCTCCTCGAGGAGGACGAGGCTCAGGAGCGGAAGCTGCAGGAGCTACTTGGGAAGGTCCCACCGCCCCAGGGGTCCCCCCTGCCGCCGTCCTCGGGGCTGGCCGAGGTCAGCAAGGAGTGTTCCAAGTACATGGAGGTGCACGAGAAGGCCAGCTTCACCAACACCGAGCTCCACAAAGCCATGAACCTGCACATCGGCAACCTCCGCCTGCTCAGCGGGCCGCTGGAGCAGGTCCGGGCCGCGCTGCCTTCGCCCGCCTTGACCGAAGGTGAGCGGTGCTGCGCCCCGTGCTTGCGGCCATCCCGGCTTCCCAACCGCACGCCGGGCTGGGGCTCGGGGGGGGGAAGGCAGGTCCGCTTCCCCCTCCTGCCTCCCCAGGGCTCCCCCCATGTCACCTTCTGCCTCTGCTTGCGCTGCGTTGGCACCGGCCGGCTGCGTGGTCTGTTGTGAGCCGGGGAGGGGGCTCGTCCCCCTGAAAAACCTGCAAAATGGGATCCCGGTGTGGGGACAGAGGGGGCAGAGACCCCCGTTACCATCTTGGCAAATGCCCGCCTTTACTGCCGGGCGTGCCAGGACAAGGCGCAGGCTGGTTCCTTACCCCTGCGGTTCCCTCCCCTCGGCTGCAGCACGTCCCGCGAGCGGGCTCGGGCCGGGGAGGCTGCGCGGGGCTCGGTGGGATCCGGCGTGGCCGCTCAGCCCCCTCCTGTCCCCCAGACGACAAGCAGGTGCTGCAGAACCTGAAGCGAATCCTGGCCAAGGTGCAGGAGATGAGGGACCAGCGGACGTCCCTGGAGCAGCAGCTGCGCGAGATGATCCAGAAGGACGATATCACCACGTCGCTGGTCACCACCGACCGCTCCGAGATGAAGGTGGGTGCCAGCCGCCATGTTTGGGGAAGGCCCTTCGCCTGCCACGCGTCCCGGTCAGGGCTGCAGCAAGAGCTCTGCCCCGTCCCAGCCTACCCCTGAGCCTCCGCAGCCGCCTGCGGCCCCTCAAATCCTCGCCTCTCTCGGCAGAAGCTCTTTGAGGAGCAGCTGAAGAAGTACGACCAGATCAAGGTGTACCTGGAGCAGAACCTGGCCGCCCAGGAGAACGTCCTGAAGGCCCTGACGGACGCCAATGTCAAATACGCGGCTGTGCGCAAGGCCCTGGCCGAGGTGGAGCACAAGTGAGTGGTGTGCGGGGCCGACCGGGGCCGGGGCACGGAGGAAGAGTATTCCCTGGTGGGGTCCGGGAGCACGGGAACAGCCCTCCCCCCGCCCAAGGGAGAGGTGTGGGGTCGCTGCCGGCTTCTCTAGTCTGTCCCTTGTCATGCCCCGCTGCCGGGGGGCCACTGGTGGCTGTTTGTCCTGCACCCGGTGGGTTTGTCTGGCCCAGGTGGGTGCTGATGGGTTCCCCAGCTCCCAGGAGCGGGGAGACCCAGTTTTGGCCTGGTGTTAGATCACCGCTCAGCCCCTCCGCCCTGTCTCCCCAGGTGGAACACCACCGTTCAGACCTTGGTGGCCTCCTACGAAGCCTACGAAGATCTGATGAAGAAATCGCAGGAGGGGACGGACTTCTAGACCGACCTGGAGGGGACA
>VYZV01010225.1:8835-21485 GCA_013401275.1 Pandion haliaetus
CAGTTCCAAATTCTACTGAAGTGGTCTTTCATGGATAGCAAAACCTGAGAAGTGTAAGAGCAATGCAGCGTTTGCACTGGAAAGGAATTATAGCTACAAGAGGGATATAAGAGCATTGGGAAAAGAAGCAGGCTACAATTCAATGAATGTGGACCTCAGACGCTTGTTAATATTTCAGTTAATGGGTAATAGGAGAAAGTAAGGACAAATGATGGAAGGGCAGAAGAAGTGAATAAAGAAGGAAAAAACTTGTGGGTAAAAAGGAGCTGATCAAGAAGAAATGGAAAGCAATAATGACAGGCAAAAAAGAGAGAAACCATGCAATAAAAGGCAGTTAGCCTGGCGAAATGGGGTGGCAGGGATGAATAAATTACATGAAAGAGAAAAAAGAACTTTCTGTAAGTTTTGTCTCATTTATGATTCTTCCTTCTTCATCATTGGCCCCAAAAGCTCTAAAGTATCCAATGGCATATTGTATGTTTACAAATTACTTTTGTGAGATCAACAAAACCTGTAAATCAGTACCTGCAGCGTGATATATGCTGTGATATGTACCAAGGGACCAATTCATTCACTTAAGTATTCTCTCAGTATGAGACATCAGGAGAATCTACTCATTCAAAACACATTGTTCAAGTGACAGTGTTACTACCTACAAACAAAAATGACGAGCTGTGCTAAACTACACAGAGAACTTAAAAATGAATTTGGTAGTTTAGTTTAAAGTATCTCAGAATTAAGTGGTTTGTCGGCTACATGATTCTTAGGCTTTTCTTTCAATAGAGAAAGGTTGAAGTACTTTGATCTGAATTGCTTTTCCTGTAACTAGAAGTGGCAACTTTTTGTGACTCAGGTTGCCGTAGAAGGTAAAAGAAAGGCATATTGTATCCTCTTCGTCACTCAAGTCAGATCCAGTGATGTCCATTATCCAGAGACCTGATGGCTTCCTGTTGATTTCTGGCAGTTTAGGACTAGAAGTCAATCTTCTACCTTTAAAAATTACCAAAGAGAAAGAGGAAAGATAACAGCATGAGTGAATGGCATAATACAGCAGGACCATAGCCTTTACGATACACAAACAAAGCTCTATTTGTAGGTTATGTTGTGTCTATAGCAACAGTTCACTAAGAATAAACACATCAATACCTTTATTATATTTTTTGCCAAGAATTTAACAGCTTAATGTTCTTTCCATGTTTAAAATTTAGTTTCAGAGGTATTTTCTTGATGCCAAGGTATTTTCCTTGTCATGTTTGGAAGTAATTGCTAAGAGAACATTCAGACACCTTTTAGAGTTCTAATTAATTGTTCTTAAAAAAGCAATCAATGTTACTAAAACCAATTTGTCATTTAGAAGCACCAACCATCTGTAGCATGTAGGCACCTAATGCAAAATGAATAATACTAATGAACTCCACTTGTAACTAGATCTTACCTACCAATATAGTATGTGCTGTAATAGTGCGAGACTGACAGGTAAACCTATAATAAAGACACAAAAATATTTGCCAGATCCTCAGAAGATCAATATTACTATCTCCCTCTCTTTTTCTTCATTAATTAATGTTATCCTTCATTTTCATTCTGTTTTAACCATTCTATGGGAAATGAAAATGGCTCAACAGAAAGGAACAGCTTAGTAAAATGTACTTTCTACAACTCAGAAAAAACACACAACTGAATACCTGCCTATCTATCATGGGCACCTTATGTTTTTAAGCTGTCTTACTCCCTCTGGACAAACTTTTGTAGCTCATTTACTTTACATGGAATTGTTTTCACAGGATTGAAGGGAGGGATCTTTTCTACTAGTTCTAAAGACTAAATGTCCCACTGTAAGTGTTCTTTTGCCACATACATCCAGGTTTAGATTTGCGCAAATTGTGGCATGGTAGGCTTGAAATGAGCAGAAACTGACCATACCAGAACTATTGCTTTGTGCTGTGGAATAATACCACAGATAAAGACTAGGCTCATTTCACTAAAGTAACTTTTCTCTGGATTTTAAATGATATCCTAAGCTACCTGAAAAGTGGTGCATAAAACTTAAGCTATTTATCCCCATGAGACACATATCCCACACTCTAATCTGCTTTAAATCTTTCATTGCAATGTGCTGTAATTAATTTGGAAGGCAAGTGTTCCATACACAACACATTGACAAGATGGAATGTTATTAACTTTGACCTTACCAGATGTGGTTTTGCTCTAATAGTAAGATCAAACTGAAAATTCACATTTTCAATAAAAGAAAGATCTGAAAAAGCTGTAGCAAAATTAAAAACAAAACAAAATAAAACAACAAAAAACCCCACAAAACCCCAGACAGGTCAGTTTTGCAGAACAGCTTACCAACTGTCACAATCTCACAAACAGTCTCATATAATCCCAGATGAGTATCAAGCCAGTTCCACAATGGGAAGACCCATTCTTTGTCTGAGTCTTGTGATTCCTTGACTGTTACCATCCTGAGGTACATCCCAGCCCCATAGCCTTCTCCATCATGACCTATGACCACTTTTTGCAAATGACTCAGAGAAACAGCTTCCACCAAAAATGAATCCACCTGCAAAAAAGGGAAATACTTAATAAAACAGACTTTGGACCAAAATATGCTTGAACTTCAGGGAAAATGTAGTCCTGAATTCAGCTGAGTATTTAAAATTTGTGTCTGTTTTTTTGTACTATTTAACATAACATCTCCCCTCTGAATCTAAGAAAACACACACTGATTATACCTAACATTGAATCCCACATTCATCATTAACAATGTATCGTAACGTCATTTGATCTTTGGGCAATATGGATAATTTCATCAATCATTTCTTATTACATTAAAATGCATATATCTCAACCTTCTGATAGTAAAACAGTTATGATGAGATTTTGGTTCTAATCAAACTTCTATCTTTCAGGGTACTTCTAGTTTCTAAAATTTATCATACAAACCTAGATATATATTTATAGTCTTACAGAAAATTTAGAATTCTAAAGAGTGTGTCCACTCCGAGATAGCTTCTAAATTCTTCTCCAATAGTCAGTAAAGCCTGTATTTTTGTTTTTCTTACAAAATGAAAATAATTGTGGAAACAGTAAATGGAGAAAACAGTAAGCAATAGAAGGGAGGAAGTTAAGACAAAGGTGGAGAACAATCTGAGCAAAAGATGAGAGATGGGAAGGGAAGCAGAATGGAGAAGGCAGAATAAGACAAAAGAGAAGTAAACACAAGCATCAGCGGATGAGAATAGGGACAACAAAAACAAGAAGATAAGGAAAAATGTGAAATGCAAAGAAAGAAATTATATGCCCCACTAAATCCTTGTTTGTTTTGTAAGTAAGCCAGGTGTTCTATATATGGCCCAGCTTAGGGCCAGACAGACTTGATGGTAACTGATAAAGGTCAAAAAGGTTATGAACAACTGGAGTTCAAACAGCATTGTCTAGGATTATAATTAACACCATCATCCCAATACAACATCAATTCAATTGTAGGAACTTCCTAAACCAGATGTCAGGGCAATTAAAAAAGAAGATATTAGCAAAGTGATCTCTCAAAAATGTAGCATTTGCCAAAGTCCTATGTGTTGTCCCTGCTACTTTTTAAATAAAAATATTGGAGAAGTAGATTTTCTGCTACTAATATAAAAAGTACTCTCATAAGACAAAAATATTGATTTTTTTTTTTCAAACAATAGACAGGACCCAACAGCATATTGTAAGCAGAAATCATTAACTTTTTAAATTAAGTCATTTTAGGAAATATATATGTGCATGAAGGTAAATTACAATAATTATTGTAGGGTGTTATCTTCTGTATATAGGCATAGCCCTGAGATATACGCAGAAATGAAATTTAGAAATTCTCTCAGTTGGTTATTGATTCCACTTTTACCCTACCAAGTGCTATGGTAATTGTCCAATGAAATAATTTCACAGAAACCTAAGACTCTCCTTGACAATGTTCATCTTGGTAGAGAGCTTTTTCAAACTTCAGTGTTCAGTGACTGAACCTCTCATAAGAAAGCCTAATACACAAGTGAATAATTTTATTGTTATTAGTCATCTAGAAACACTGTTTTTATGTGCATTCTCTTAAGTGGAATTCTTGTCTAAACTTACTGACTAGACATTGAGTTAGTGTTTCATGTGGGATTGTGGTTACAGAAACATCATTGCTTCCAAAAGTCTCACAGCAATTTCTGTAACTTATTTTGAATCACTGATTTTTAATTCTTTGCTACCTGTGCTGTCCTATATTTGGAACAGAAGAAGTAAGAAGCATGACGTTATGGGTTTATGCGGCATGGGGTTCTTTTTTGATAGCAGGGAAGGGGGCTGCAGGGGTGGCACCTGTGATAAGCTGCTGGAAGCTCCCCTGGCTCCAAGCCGGACCCGCCTCTGGCCTAGGCCGACCCAGTCACTGACGGCAGTAGCGCCTCTGGGAGAACAGATTTAAGAAGGGGAACCTGCAGGGAGTAGGGGGATTGGAATGTGAGAGGAACCCCCCTACAGATACCGAGGTCAGTGAAGAAGGAGGGGGAGGAGGTACACTAGAGGAGGTGATGGCCCTGCAGCCTGTGGTGAGACGGCAGGCTGTCCCCCTGCAGCCCATGGAGGTGAGCGGGTGAGCAGATGCCCACCTGCAGCCCGTGGAGGAGCCCACGCTGGAGCAGCTCGAAGGCCCCAAAGACGGCCATGACTCCATGGGAAAGTCCACGCTAGAGCAGTGTGTGACTGAAGAGCAGCCCACGGAAAGGACCCACGCCAGGGAAGTTCGGGAAGAACTGAAGCCCGCGGAAAGGACTCACGCTGGAGAAGTTCGTGATGGCCTGTCTCCCGTGGGAGGGACCCCACGGTGGAGCAGGGGACGAGTGAGGAATCCTCCCCCTGAAGAGGAAAGAGCGGCAGAGACGATGTGTGGCGAGCTGACTCAACCCCCATCCCCTGTTCCCCTGTGCCGCCGGGGGGAGGAGTGACAGAGAACCGGGAATGGAGCTGAGACAGGAAGGCAAAAGGGAGGGGTGGGGGGAAGGTATTCTGAGGTTTGTTTTTTGTTCCTAATATCCTTGTTTTGATTTGTTTTGTAGTAATTCCAACTGATTTTGTTTCTTCCCCAAGTTGAGCCTGTCTTTTGCCCGTGACCAAAAGTGGGGAGTGATCCCTCCCAGTCCTTGTCTCGACCCACAAGCCTGCCTTCATGTTTTCTCCTCACCCCACCGTGGCTGGGGGAGGGGGTGGGGACTGAGCGAGCAGCTGCATGGTGCTTTGTAACCAGCTGGGCTGAAACCATGACACATGATCACAGAGGTTCTCCCCAGTAATCTACTTTATATGTGCTCATGTGGAGACTTTATTATCATGTGGGGATGTTCTTGTACAAGAAGGAAATAACACTGGCATTGGTCTACTGCAAATATCTGGAAGACAATTTCTGTTTCCAAATTCTTGCCCATCTGTAGCAAGATGTATTCTGAGCAGGCATTAGGTGACACTTATTGAAGTGCTAACCTCTGCAAATGTAAGACAGCATTATTGTGCCATTACCTTATTCCTTTGAAATTTTCTTCCTTTTGCTAAAGATCTATGAAGTCTCCTCACACCTGTGTCCCCTCTTTTGCCATAGAGAGTGATATAAACATTTGCAAAAGTTTCTGCTCCCCAGTGGTCGCCAATGTGTACAGAGACAACATACTTACAGACTGTACAAAAAGAAAAGAAGTTTAAATAAAGCTGATTAAGTACAAGGTGTACTTAAAAGAAAACAGCAAGACAGAGTATTTAGTAAGACTACTGCTTGTTTTTATTTCTGCAGCTACCAAAAAATCTGCTACACAGTGATTGAAATAGTCTGGTTACTCTTTACGAATCTGATCTCTTCATGCTGAGCTTAAGGAATACTTTCCATTAATTTCCTTAGAAATTTGAAGGATATTGGACTTGGACAATTTAGACTTACGCAGCTTAGAGCTACTAATATCTAGACAAATTCCGCCCAATTCTATCTTAGTGTGCAAGGTCTGGAAAGTAAGAATTCATCTAAGTTTGCTCAGGGACTGTTAGAAACTGAATTATCTTTGCAGTAGATAATAACTATCACAGGTCAAAGAATAAGACACTATGTAAACTTTATGCAAATTAGAATAGCAGAGACATGTAGCGTAGCATCTGGATGCATGACATGACAGAAGTATAAAAATTTACAAAATGCATTTATTAATTTAAGGTGCATGACAGGAACTATAACCTTTTTGCCTGTATAGTGCTCCTGTATAAATGCAGTTCTACACTGTCAGATCGGATTTTCTTTTGAGAAAGATCATTAAATTGTATATATGTTCATACTCATACAAAAGAATAACCAAAATTTTTCAAATGTCATTTTTAATGTATAGTCCTGCTGAGTTAACATTTAACTAATGTAGTGCTATAGTTCCTTTTAAGGTCATGAATACTTTTGACGTATTCAGGGACCAGAACTTCTGGAACTTTAGTTTAGAAAAGCGGTCATGTCTCTAATTACTTTTATTTTATAAATAACTGCTAACTTTTCTGAACAAATGCAGTACTTCTATAGGTCTTCACATCCCAAGTACATCTCTGAATATACTCTAAAACTCTCAGCACATCAAAAAATAGCCCTTAGGGAAAAACAAATAGAAAACTTTTTGTACAATGAGGTTTACTTCTGATACTTGTGTTAGTAACTAAAGCTATTATAAGCTAAGTAATTCACTAGTAAGTCTACCACAAATCACTTCCATGGCTTTGAACATGTGCTTTATCTTTAAAAAGTATAATTATATTGTTCAGTTTTGCACACTTAGAATCCTACAGAAGATTTAGCAACCGTGAAACCTAATATGTGACTTAACTGGAAAATTAAAATTTCTTAAGCGGTGAGCATTTTTGCAGTGTGTATATGAAGACAGTTACAATAGAGCCAGTGATGACATCAAATCCAGACAAACTGCTGTATTATATCTGTGGCATTGGTTTCTTTTCAAGAGGTTAGTTTACATTGTTAATATCTTCTCAGTGTTTTTACCTGGTAAAGTTTCTTGGTCCTCAGTGACTGCAGGGAATTCTTTCACTAGCTCCCTGTCTTCTCTGTTAAGAGAGAGCCAGCAGTTGCAGTCAAAGTTCAGTTCTTGTTTTGTATGTCTCTCTTCTAAGTGAAAAGACTTCAAATGCCAACCCTCAAAGCCTGGCACATCATCACAGCAGACCCGAATCTTGTATACATCTCCCAGATCTCCAGTCTCAACCTGCAACAAATATCACGAGGAAGAGTATACTGTCAGGGATGGTTCACTTACAGAGATTTTCCCAAATCTCTGTATAGAATTCCTAAACTTAACAATAACCAAAGGAAAAGCTGAACTGGAGGCTGGGATAAGTGTGATGAGAGAATCAATTCTTTTCTTTTTCATGGTATGATCATGGGTGAGATTGTCTCCCTTATTTTCCTCTGTTCCCTTATTAGTATTGTAAGCATGATGTTCTACCATTAGGGTGAGTCAAGGTTAAAATTAGTAACATCTGTGCATTTAAGCTCTTTAGACAAAAGGTAACATGTAAAGCTTTGACCCTACTGAATAAAGAGAGCATTAACTTACATTTAAAGGTTCCGATATCAGCAGTCAAGTGAGGTATTAAAATTAATGATAATTACTATGAGCCTAGAAAGTTTTAACTAAATTCTCATTTGCAAAATGATTGGATTTAGAACATGAAATTACTTTATAACCAATTCTGTGGAAAAAAAGAAGGGATATTCCTGCATAAAAGTAAATCACGAACGTTACAGAAATAACTCTGTAGAACAACACAGCTCTGTTCCCATACTACATATGGCAAATGCAGTATCTAGTTGCTGATTGTGGGCTTCTGTGAGATCTGGTTAAGCCATCCAACATAGGGCTGTGAGTACTAGGATGACCAAACTCCATCAAGTGCTAATGATCTGCGTGACATTAACCACTGCATGATAAGTCTTCTGAACACCAAGAAGTGGAGTGATGCAGCCTGTCACTGGGCAACTGCAAGAAAGGCAGGGTGGGAAGTGATTTTCCAGTGAAACAAGATAGAACTATTATTTCAAAAAGGTAACAATGACAATTATTTTTAAGAAGGATCAAACCAGAAAATGTTGCTAGTGGTCTTGTTCTTCTCTCCTATTGCTTTTTTTTTTAATTTTTTTCAGACCAGTCATAACATAAACTTTGGTAACTGTTACCAGGAAATAAATCCTTTACTCATCACAGTAGCATCACAGTAAGAAACTGAAATTAGTCTCACACAATCATGCTCTCGCAGTAGCAGCATCACCAGCAGACTGGCTCCAAAGACAGAGTACAGAGCTCCTAACAGATTAATTTATTCTGCTTCTCACAGAGCTCTGCACTGGACAGCCCTTCACTGCTGACCTAGCTTGCTTAAAGCTAGTTCATGTGCCTTTGCACGGTGGACCCATACATGTACAGAAGTATCAGCTACCTTATTCTTATTAGGGAGGAACCATATAAAAAAATGTAGTTTTGTCATCTTGGGAGAGAGTTGGCCACCCTCATTAATAACTGCTATGCAAATAAGAAATAGTAAAAGATCAGAGTATGAGGAGGAACAGTTAATTGAAAATAAAGCAACCTGTCAAGATCATTTTAGAGGAGCTTGAACAGTTTATGATGTAGAACTTGTGGTAGGAAGGAATTGTACTTGATGGCTTAAAAGATCCCTTCCAGTCTGAAATTCTTAAGGTGTTATAGGTGGTTGCCATGCCACGCCTACAAAATGTCAAGATTCAAGGCACTGTTCTTTAAGGACCAGGGAAGAAATCCTTCCCACTCTCTATATAACAGCCCCAGGCTGCAGAGAAACTCTCAGTTCCTGAACCGTAACTCCATAGGACCCACAACAGCCACACAGCAGTAGCTTTACACTGAAGAAGAGGGCACCAGACTTGTCCTCTTTCTAAGCATAGCCTGCCCTCCCTGTATGTATGCCATCATCCATACGGAACTGAAGGCTGTCCCAGACTACGATGCACATGTGAGAGGGGTTATGCCTCGTTGATCTACCACATCCTCGCAGATTCCTGACTTGGTCTCTACCATTGCACCATGAAAATGGAAATATGTGGGCAGAATTTCATGTCAAGAGTTTTTCATTCATGCTGTGTATGCTGCAAAGGATATCATTAATTATGGTGGACTAAGTAGTCTAATTCCTCCTAAAACATGCATTCATCTCTTATTAAACTTAATGGGAATTGTTTGGGTTCATTGAGAGGAGAGCGCACAGATTCTTCACCCATCTACAGTACGGTTCCTTCACAGGCAACAAAATCTTTGCTTCTTCTGTTTCAGAACCAGACTACTGACTTGTAAAATTACTGCCTGCAGATTTTCTTTCTTGTAGATGGACCTCATGACTGTATCAAACAGCTACTCTAAATGCCATGCACAACTTATTCCATATAGCTCTCTAGTTTGGAGTTGCAACATTACAGAACTTGTTTACTTTTGTATGACAGGGCAAGCTGTACCTCACATTTTACTTTGTCTTCTGCTACCCATATTTGCAATTCTCTGGGCTTCTAAATTGTCATAAATACATGTGTTATAATCCTTGTAGGAAATGCACAGATGAGATATATAGGAAAATAATTTCAGAGTACAGGACAGACTATTTAAAAGCCACTATTTTCCCTTTTGCTTCTAGATTCACAATTTCAATTAATTCCACGACTGCGTTTGAACAAGAAGGCACTAGCAATCATACTGTCTATAATGTGTGGAATTAAACACCAACTATTTTCAGTTGAGTGTATTAGATATTTCCCCCTTTTCATGGGTTTGGTTTCACCCCTCCCCCCAGTTCTGGCCATTATTATCCCTTCTGTTCAGCTCCATCATTGTAACAGAGCATTGCCATTACATCATTCTGGTAATCCTTTTCTGAGCAATTTAATATGATCTATTTCCTTTTGGAATACAATATCCTATCTTTGATCCCATAATTGACTTTTCCCTCCATCGCTGCCTATTAATTGATGTAACATGACCTTCAAAGCAGAGACAGACAAATAATCCATCACAAAGTATATAACCAGTGAATATCCCGGTTTTAACTTTGCACAATGTTTGCAAGAGGACACTTTACCTTGGTTTTTATTCATAATAATAATTTCCTAATTAATTTTTCCACATTTATTTCTTCTGAACAGTTTTATGTAATATTCAATACTTGAAATCTTAGCTGAGTTGGATGTGATTTGTCACATACTAAACAACACAATATTTTTTCCATTACATGATTGAAAGAGGATGGCTTTTATAATAAAGAGGATGCTTTGGCAAAGCCACTGGGGTTTTGAAGCTCTCAAAGACAGGTGACTGATGAAGATGATAAGAGAATTTCATAATATTTTAAATCTTTTCCTTTTTGACTCAAACAGACCTTCTCCAAAGACATCATGCCTAATGTAATTAAAGCATTAAAAATTTACTCTTTGGGTGCACTTTTAAAGTAAATTCTTTATCAGTTCCCTGTTTAAAAAAAAAAAAGGTGCATAAATGATTCTAGTTAAAAGGGTGTGGTCAAAGCATCCTAAAATTCAGCTGAACAGCTTTCTGTCAGGAACTGCAGAAATCCTGCTGCTTGTTGTTTGGAGCATCATCTCATACTGTGGAAAACACATGGAGTATTGCATTATGTGATTTAAAATTTTCTGTCACCCTCACAGTCCTTAACACAACATACGTTCCATATTTGTTCTGTATTTATAAACAGTCCTACTTGCAGCGCTGTGTTGCTCATATCATACTACCTGTGCTAGTGCTTTGGAGAGTAGTTTTAGGGATCCCAACCTGCCAGTCGCTATATCTTTGTATTTTATGATTCTCTGGATAATAGATTGTGCACGATACACTAGGACTCTCCAAAAGCATACTCTGACAAGCTTACTCTGTAAGTAACCAAGAAACACTGATGACTGAGAGAAGGATACATATACTTTACAAATTTACTCATTCCATGTGAGATCAACAACTGAGTCCTATCACCCCCGGAATATCAAGGAGAAAAATTCTACTACTGCACTGTTAGTTTACTTTTATTTTCACAGTTACTATCAATGTGTGTGTTCATTGGAGATGGCATGGTTTCTTCCCATGTTATCTTCAGCTAGAACTCCCAGCAGATTCAGTAACATTTACACATTCACCTATTTCTCAATTTAGTCATTAGAACTAAAGTGTTCTAATTAAATTTATTCTTTAAGCAGTTCACCCACTGTACTACAGATGCCTGAGACCACTGAAACCCAACAACTGTACCTGATAGCGTGCCACTGTTTTATCTCTGAACAATTTATTCTTTACGCTTGCTACATGCAATTAAACTACACCTGTTCTTTGATAGGAGTTGGTTAGAAATATTTTGGATCAAATAATCATTCTGAATACGATACACATCTGTGCATATTTTTGTGTGAGAGCACCTGGAAAATCAGGAATTTACATGCCTTCCTGTCCTCAGTGTGCAATAAATGTATCTCTGAGATCAAAATTAAGCTTACAGTTTCAAAACAATGTGAGCTGCTTATAGCAGCTAACCTGGTGTTCTTTTTACTGCACTATATTGCTAAGGACATTTGTCTAGGACCAGGATCTTGAGGGGGTTTAAAAGTTCATTCACTCCTTCTTGTTGGAAAGCTGAATTCACAGCTTGTCCTCCTTGTGATATCAAGCTCATGCCTCCAGCCTTCTGCTACAGTGAGAGAACATGAGCAAAGCTGCTGCATTCTTCTGAATAGCCGTAGTAAGAACAAAGAAAGGGAGAGTAAAAAGAAACTGAGTTTATTAACTGAGCCACCTAGAGAAGTGATGAAGTTTTTTATGGAGATATCTGCGAATCCCCAAATACTCCTTTGTATTATTCTGATTTCCTCAGAATGCCACAAAAACTGTAAAACACTGTAAGCAATGTGGCAAAGAGACAAAATTTCATGCACAGTAAACAATGCTCAAATAGTATTAACTTCTTCATATAAAGCAACAAAAACAAGGACACAAATAGCTAAAGGGAAAATATAGGCACTAACCCAAAGCCAATCCGAAGTATGAAGCATTTAGAAAGCCCTTAGGGTAGAAGCCCAGTAAGATGGATACGGTACTATAGTACCTAGGATAGTAGACTATGAGGGACAACCATGACTGACACAACAATACTAATTTCTCCTAGCATGGTACCCAGTCATTGAAATTAGGCAGTCTTAACAAAGAATACATGCCATTTGAGAAATTACCGACAAGCTGGTTGTTGCAGAAGTCTGCTTTATGCAATGACGCCAAAATTCAGCCAGCTTGTGTGGTTGCTCCGTAGATAGATTCTGCCTCTATTGACCTCTTCAGTATATATCGATGGCTTAGGCAGCTCCTTTTGTTGCTCAGCGTGTTTACTCTCTGTTTTCTGATAAGCAGCTGCTTTCTTGACTTTAAGAAGTGCCATTGATCTTTTCATTTACTCCCTGTAAAGTTCCTAAATTGCTTTAGCTTGTTATTTAAATTAAAAATTCAGCCTGGATCAGGTCATTATCATGAAGCTTTGACAACATTTTCTAAATGTAGTTTTGCCATTGTTTTCAGAAT
>VYZV01010228.1:0-35377 GCA_013401275.1 Pandion haliaetus
GAGCCGGCGGCTCGCAGGTGGCCCGGGCTGGGCCGAGCCGAGCCCGGACTAGCTGGCATCCTCTGCCATGTAGCATGTGGGGGGAAAATGAGAGGCATCTCAAATGGCCCCAGGAAACGAAGCCAGTGAAACCATGCTTTTCTGAGGTGGGGAGTGAGCTGATACTGAAGAGTGCATTGCTCTTGTAGGATGCTTCTGTTGGGAGCCCGCCTGGTAGTTCACAGCTCTCTGAAATTGTTGTTCCAGGCTGTCTGCGGATCCAGCCAGGTTCGTATTCACAATGGTTATCTTCACAGTTAAGGCTATGAGAGACATGGAAGCCTGCCACTATCACTGTCGAAAATGAAATAAAAAGGCCTTCACCATGTGAAAGCTAAATTTCTGTAGTCTGATTAGGGCCCCATGGAAAGCTAGCCTTGGGGAGGGAAGACACATCAGATTTCATGTGGATCAACAAGTCATCTTGCTCCCAACACACCCATGCACTATGGTGCTGGTACCAGGGAGGACGTGGGAACTATGGAACGGGGAAGGATCGGGGTCAGGAGGACAAAGGCTGGAGGGACGGACTGTCTCGCGGGAAGGCAGTGTCCCTCTCTGCTCCTTTCCTTTAAACCAATGCCAACTGAGCCGTTGCCCACACAGCTCTAGGCCCCTGCACATTAGCAGTGGCAAGTTTTCAAAGCCTTAATGGAAACTCAACAAACTCAGTAGGCTTGTCCAGCTCTCACTGTATGAGCTGGCCTGGGTTTAGGGCGGTGAAAGGCTCTAGTCCATTACCAATATTTTGAAGCACCCGGTCCTCCAGTAGGAGACTTAGGGAAGGATCTTTAAAGCCAACAGTTATCTCCTGAGTGAAGCAGCTTTCAGAAAGCGAAATTACTCCTGCTGTGGGCAGCAGCTATGAGCTAGTTGACAGTATTAAGATTAGGAGCCTGGGTTCTGCCTCTGGATCTCTACCAGGGGAATGAGGTGGAACACTGAGGGTTAGCCATGCTGACAAACGGACTGGCTTTCTTCAAAGTTTGGGTACTAAGTGTAGCAGTCATACAAAAATACGTGGGTTATTTACATGGTTGGCTCCTGTCCTTAACGCTAACTGATAATAGTAGGCAAAATTTGTGAAATGCAGACAGGCAGTCAGGGAAAAGTATGAATGTCATCCTATTGAACACCTCTGGTCACATTTCCTTAGTGTAGGAATTGCTAAGGCCAGTTCTCGTGGGTACTACCATCACCAGTAACACGTCAATGCTTGTGTTCCCAGCGTATCATTGCAAGTAGTGCTAGTCCTGCAGCAGATAAGAGGTAGTTCCATAAAAAATATGGAGCTGGTTACTATAAACTACTTTTTCACTAAGAGGAATACAATGTGCGCTCAGATTTGTGGGTGCCTTTTTGAAATAACTTGTTCTCATTCTAATGGCAATAACTAGTTCTCTCATAACAACCTTGAGACATCCGAGCCCTCCCCTGACAACCTTGGAGCATCCCACATCTGAATCTTAAGTCATTCTCCGACAGCCCCGGAGCCTTCCTTATCTGAATTGTAACTCACATGAAACGGTACCAGTGCAGCTGGAATCCCAGTAATTTGCTAATAACTACAGCCAATCATCTCCCAAACCTATAAGCAGCGGTACAGAGTGAGACCCTTTGGGCTCTCCTGGACCACAGCGGGCCGCAGCCAGCATCTCCCTCTGAGTGGGACGCCTCTCAGAGCTCACAAACTTTCCTGTTTGTGAAGATCAGAGGTCTGTTGCGGAAAGCCAACGAGACTTGGGTTGATACTTTCCGCTCCTTGAGACTCGACCCTTCGCCCGTTGAGAAAGATGCCGAAGCATTCGACATGAATATTTTCACTGAACTCGAGGGGGAATTTTTAACAGGTATACATCTTTTACTTGCTTATGTATATCTCTCAGTGCCTTTATGCATGTGTGTGTGTACTAACCTGAATATTCTATAGCAAGTGTACCACAAGTTATTGCTTTTCAAATCTGTACTTAAATTACTGTTGTGAACTTTATTCAACTGTGAATGAATCTCAGGCTGTTGTTATGTTCATGATCCCTTTAGATATAAACTGTTGACCAAGCCTGAGACTAGGAGTCAATCCAGCTGCACCTAGACTCCGACAGGAGTTTAGAAAGCAAGGGGGTCTTCTCTGAACCTTGTGACTCAACAGGAGGGTCTCCCTTACCCTTTTAACCTTCCTGATCTCTGTACGAATCATGAGAAATTAATTCTAACTCTATTTTTCTTTTAATATTTCTCTTTTTTAACTTACTGGGGTTTTGGTCTCTGTATACCTAATTTTAGTCTGATTCTAACTTGATTTTCCTATGTGCATTTCATCCATGTATTAAGTGAGTGAACATTGCCATCAAATTCTGTGAGGTCGTGCTTTTCTATAAATTCCTATTAAATAATTTTTGTCTTGCTAATACCATTAGAAGTGATTCTTTAAGCGGTCCAAACCACTCCATTTCACAACACACCCTTGGCCTGCTGGCAACACTCATCCCAATGCAGCTCAAGAGGCTGTTCACCTTCATTGCTGCAAGAGTGCATTGCTGGCTCGTGTTCGGCTTGGTGTCCACCAGGACTTAAATCTTTCTGAAATCTTTTCTTTCCTGTCAGTCAGTCAGTCCCCAGCCTGTCTTGGTGCATGGGGTTTTCATCATCAGGTGCAGTACTTCGCAATTCCCTTTTTTGAACTTCTTGAGATACCTGTTCACCATTTTCTCCAGCCTGTCAAGGTCTCTCTGAACAATCACACAACCATGTGGTGTATCAGCCACTCCTCCCAAATTCATGGTGTCTGCGAACTGTCGGAGTGTGTGCTCTGTCCCATCATCCACGTCATTAATGGAGATGTTAAATGGTGTTGGTCTCAGTATCAGGCCTTGGGTACACCATTACTGACTGGCCTCCAGGTGATCTTTGTGCCGCTGATCACAACCCTCCGGGCCAGACAGTTCAGTCAGTTTCCACTACACTTTGCTGTCCACTTATCTAAACTGCACTTCATCAATTTGTCTATGAGGATGTTATGGGAGACAGTGTTGAAAGCCTAGCTGAAGTCAAGATAAATGACATCTACCGCTCTCCCCTCATCCACCAAGCCCGTCATTTGGTCATAGAAGCCTATCAGGTTGGTCAGGCATGATTTCTCCTCCATAGATCCATGCTGGCTACTCCCAGTCACTTTCTTGCTTTGAATATGTTTGGAAATAGTTTCCAGGATTATTTGCTGCATCACCTTCCCTGAGGCTGACTGGCCCATCGTTCTTTTTTCTTACCTTTACTGAAAATAGGAGTGCTATTTGCTTTGTTCCACCACTTAAAACATCCATTCAAAATGTCTTCCCTAGAGCTGCATGCAAAGGACCTCTAGCAAGGCAGCAAAAGTCTTGCACTTTGCTTTCAGGCCTCATCTTTTCCCACTGTATCTCCTTATCTGGAGAAAAAGATAAAAACAAGAACAATTTAGATCTTGTTTTCTATCAGACCAGACTCAAAATAGAATGTTCGCAACTTGGAATTGACTGCATCGATAAAATGAATTGACACTATCTATCAGCATATCCAACAGCTTAGGATGAACACTCTTACCTTTTGCAGCTGCTTTTAACAAAACCCTTTATTTGGCATTGTGTGTTTCCATTCTGTAAAGCTACTCTCATCTAACATTATTTGCGTTTTTGGTTCTGATTGCTTGTTGGTTCTTGGTGCTACTTTTTCATCTGGTGCATTTAAATGTAGAGTATCTTCTTTTATATTTTAAACATTTCTGCAGAGTACAAAAGCCACCCTTCCTGAATCCCCTTTGTCTACTTTACTGATAATGCTACCATGAAACATTGGTGGTATCAGTCTTGTAAGGATCAGTCAGAACTTGTCCCTTAATTCTTCACATGCTTGTATTCAAATGCTGCTCAACCAGTTAAGTACACAAATGTCAATGCAGAATGTTTATCTTCAAATACCTATAAGCTCAAAAAATCCAACCACAACAACGAAAAGTTGTTCATTAGTTCTCATTAAGATAATCTAACCAAATGCATTTTATTTGTACTTTCTCTTCACTTTGTCCAACCTCAGCACAGATTTATTTACAGTTGCACTCATTCAAGTGCAATTTTTTCTGCCTAGATGTTATATTTTGCCTAATTTAGTTTGTAGAGCATGTTTATTTTATCAAAATGGTGTTAAGAACTGGACTGTTCTTTTTTATATGGCAATGAAATGAGGATTTTGTCAATAAAGCTTGCTTTTTAGGGGATAAGCAAGAAAAACAGTTAGTGGTGAAAAACTCTGTTTTGAACTGATCTAAGATTTTTATTTCAAGATGCAGGTAAAAATTTTTAGCTATGTTTTCAAATCCTTCATTTGGGAAAATATGTGGCTAAAAATAAGGTGTATAAGAATACATTTATGCTCAGTAAAGATTTCCTATTATAGAATCAGTGTCTTGTAATTCACTTATAAACTGTCTTTTGGTCATAAAATTCATTATTATTTTGAGGCTCAGTAGTTCACAGTAACGAGTTTTAGCTTCATGCAGCACATTGTCAGTTTAGACACTTGTACTATTTTTCCCTAATGCTTTGGATTACCAAATCATGTGATTAAACAAGAATCTCACCTTATGTTATTTGTAAGCAGATCATGGCCAAAGCCAGACATAACAGTGATGTTTCTAGGGTGCTTTGTAATTGCATTTTCATGGGAATATACTACCCCAGGCAGTACTGAGTGGTGGTTGAAGTACTGCCTCTCCCTTTGCCTTACCCACTGTGACCACCTTTGTTTGTATACCATGAACTCATAGAAAAAAAACTTGAAAGCATGAAAGAATACTGCCACAAAAGTACAAAACTGAAATGTAAAGTAGAAGAAATAACCACATTTTGGTGATTATTTTTTAAATAATATGATGGTGAAGCTGAGCATGTATTGCTTTTGTGACCTGGCTTACAGTTTCTGAAGTCACCTGACTATTGACACTTGTCAACTGATATGTATGAATTTTTGTGGAAGAACAAATGATGGAGGTGCTGTACGGGCGTATGGAATTGGTAATGTAGATTTACAATCCACCTGGAAGCATATAAGTTTGAAAGTGCAAAAGAGCTTGCATTCTTTTTGTGATGAGCAGTGTGCAATAGATCTTCATAATGATAAATTTATCAGTATTCATGTGCTACCAGTGTGCAGTGCTCAGCTCTGTGGTGTGAGAAGTTTGTGCATAGCTCATATATTTCCCAGTCCTCCAGCTTTTCCATACAGCAGATTATTTTGTTCCTTTGTGAAGAGTTTGCAGGAGGTGGCTAGAATTTCTGTAGGTTTCATTTCTGGAGTATAAATTCATTTCAGCAATGCATTTCTGAGGCATGTCAGATGGTACCTCTCCATTAATTTCAGGTGTTGTGGGCAAATTCAAGTATTTGGATGAGAATTTGTACAAAGAAATCACTAACTAACATTGTGGTGTTGGTCACACCTAGAATGGGTTTGGCAGTAGTAACTGAGTGTTGCAGTGAACCGAGCTCTTCAGCTTGTGTTGACAAACAGAGCTTTCCCTGAAAACCAGGCTTGCCACCTATTTACTCCATAGTGGGTCTCACTATAACACTATACAAGTGGTGGAACTCTCTGTGTAAATATTCACACAGCTTTTTTCTGATGCCTGAAAAGATGGGATTTTGGTTTTTGGTCCTCTCAACCACGCAAGCAAGTGGCAGAGCATTTACAGGCTTAGAAGATAGTACAACATGTTTTTGTTGCACTCTTGCAGCCGTCATCATGCTGTTACTCTGCCCAAAGTCTTTCTTGTCCACCACAACCTCTTGCATTTGCAGGCAATGATGGAATATATTCTTCTTCTCCTGATTAAAACAAACACCTTTGCTCCACTGATCTATATCAGAACTGCAGAGCTTAGGAAAGCGTTCCACTCAAACTATTCCATTTGATTTGACTCCCTAAGAATAATCATTGAACAAAATGGCCTTTATGATATTTTCTTTTGGCATGCCAGAACTGGATGCCAGTGTTCATGAGCTAGATAGGGCTCAGACAAGAGCATAGGGAGGACTAAAAAGTGTCCACATGCTTAATTCCTAACTGGCTTTTCAAGTCCTTAAAAGAAATTCCCATCCTTTCCTCAGGTGAGTCCCCAGGGACAGTTGACCAGGGCAAGTGATGTCAGTAGCTGATCCATATAAAGAAAAAACCTAAGTTAGATCAAAGTATTTCCACGTGTAGTTTCCAGTTTTGTAGCTCAGGTTTAGTTCATGCATATGTATGTAAATGTACAGAAATATATGAGAAAATGCTAATCATATGTCCTGCTCTAACAATTTGGAGGCACTGCATTACTCACAAACTGTGCAGCATCAATGTAATGAGCAGGTTATTGCTAAGAGGCCAGATTAAAGTTCATGTCACACCACCACTTAGTACTAAAAGCTATTCTAAAAAATTGAGATTTTTTAATTAATTTGATTCAGGGTAGCCTTGTGTCTGAAATGTAGCGTTGTTCTCCACACCTTAAGCTCAAGTAGTTAAGGCAATCTGATTTTGCAGTGTGGGGTTGAAAAACTGACATTAATATCACCTTTAAAATTCTAAAGAAATATCCAAATCCATTTTTTCTTAAAGGAATGTTTCTACCCACAAGAAACCTCTCTACCCCACAACCTGTCTTTATTATTGGCGAAGGATGGTAGGACCATATACACCACAGGGTCTGTTGTCCTGTTAGCTTAATAATGCCAGCAGAAATCTTAGAATTAGTCTTGTTATAGGTTAATGAACTTCTGAATGAGCAACATCAAGAAATGTATAGAGCCATAAAGTAGCTGTTATTTAGTTATAATACATTAATACTTTAATGTGGTTGTTATCATAAACACACAGGTAGTGTTATTTTTACTAGGGATTGTTACTGCTTTCTAAAATATTTGGTTTCTCAGCAAGCCCAGATGACACGAATCTTGCTGATGTGAGCAGTGTGGAGTCTTGTGAGCAGTATAGTGGAATGTGGTATCTCTTACAGGATGATACAGTGCTGCACGTGTGACACTGCTAGACATTGCTAGTGAGTTCCAGTGAATCCTGTCACGTCTCCAGAGGAATGTGCTTGCTTAAGCCCTGTTCATGTCTATAAACAATAATAGAAAGTAGGCTTGGAAAGGATCTTAAGAAGTTATTGGGATTGTACTTCTGCTCCCAAGTAAGATCTGCTACACCTCACTCATTTGTGATTGATGCTTGTCTCACCTTGTTCTTAGTACCTTCCAGTATTTCATCTCCCTAGCCAAACAGTTCCAACACAGAACTCCCTTTCAGTTCAGAAAGCTTGTCTTAATGTTACCCTAAGCCTCCCTTTGTGGAAACTTGTGCCACACATGGGAGCATGCAGCCTAGCCTCTGTTACTGATGCTTGAAAGATCCCAAACCCCATCCCTGTTCACCCTGCACTGTGTTTTCTCAATTCCTGGACATGCAGGAGGAAAAAAGCTCTTTGTGTCCACTCCCTTTCCTATGGGAGCTGTTCTGCTCAGTCTACACAAGGACAGACCTTAAGAGCTTTCCCTATGTTGGAGAGAAAGATCTTGGAGGGAATGTCTCCGGGTACAAGAGGAGCTCATCTGAAAAAAAAAAAAAAAAAAAAANCGTCCATCTTTTTATGCTGAACAGAAAAGGCACTTGCAAAGGGGGGCCTGACCTGGTTCTCCATTTGATACCAGGGCATGGAGAAGGAAGCACAGGGTGGGTTGTCAGGGAGGCAAGCAGAGGTCAGGCATGCATTGAGCCAGGCCCCATCCCTCTTCCAGGAGCTGCTGCCGGGTGTGCTCCTGCCGAGGACTTGTAGCACTTTTTCATCTGGAGCAGAGGAGAGACCAAGTGGCTCATTCTTCTGCTCCCTTCAGCATTGCCTTGGAGCTTGGTCCTAGTCCTGCAGAGAGGAGGACAGGAATGAGAGGAGACAGTGACTGGGAGATGCCAGGGGAAGAGCAAGACAAGGAGTTTTCAGCCTCTTGCCAGCAATGAGCTCGGAGCTGCTAAGTTCTACACCATGTCCCTGAGCAATTTAAACCTTTTAGTCTCATCTGTCTGCAGCAAACATGGAAAACAGTTTATTCCCTTCCTATTTATAAAAGGTTTTCGTACAAAAAGGAATTCTCTTCCTCCTGCTCAGCTTTCTGCGGGCTAAATGATCCCTCAGTCTTTCTCCATAGGCGATGGGTGCAAATTCTGATTATCCCTGTTTCTTCCCAGTTGAAGTACACTTTTCCTGAAGTGGCACTCTCAAAGGTAAGCCAGCCGTACCACATCACGCTGAGCAGAGAGGAAACTTTATCACCTTACATATGACTGTCCTTTTAATACTCCCAATGGCAGGGCTGCCTTTTTTCCCTAACACTATGAGCTGAGCAGACACTGATGTCATTCTACTTGTGTTAGAAGTATGGTCCTGCTCTCCAGTCAAAGCAGGGATTTTGTGTGGTGCTATTGCCCGTGAGAACGGCTCTGTGGTCATGAGAGGAGTAGGGCTGAGGTGGGGAGAACAATAATGGGTATGCAGGAGGGGTTCAGCCTTTCCAATTCCTCCTACTCTCACGGCACAAGCCTGCAGTTTTGCATACCAGCCGCTTAAAAAATATTTTGACATCATTATTTTCCTGTTAATTTTGTTTCATGTGTGAGCTCAGATTCCTGGCTGTGTACATAAGTGATTAATTAACTAAAAATGCAGTTTCTGTGGAATCTTACCAGGAACCAGGCCTATAACTGAATAGTACGATGGATGACTGCTTGCATAGTTCAGAGAGATCCTTTCTTGTTTGTTCTGAACTCTGGACTTCAGTCTTAGTCAAGTCACCTGCAATGAATTTGTCTTCCTTTAAGGTGTATGTTGGATTTCAGGTGGACTGACAACATCCTTTTCGTATCTTCCATTCCATTTGTTATCAAAATGAACTGCCATTTAACACAGCCCTATTCTGTACCACACTGACCGATGAGTGGAGAATCAACCTTCTGGAAAAGAAAACAGATTAATTTTAAGCATCAGTGCCCTAATGTCTACAAAACCAGCCAGAGTCAACGTTTGTTTGTCAAATTCTGGATAATGAAATAAATGGTAAAGAGGTTCATTAACTCATATTCTAAATAATTTGTGTAAAGGAAATACTCCTAGATGGCAAAACAAGATTAGCTGTTTAATCAAACCATTCCTCAAGGAAGATGAGAGTGTATGGGAATTTCTTTAAGAGTTTGAAATGGCAGCAAGAGAACCTTGTGGTTATGACCAGGTCTTCCCACTGCATACAAGGAAACCAGCTTGGTTCAAACCCTTATGGAGTGATATGTGGTAATTTTCTGTTTTATGATGAAGGGAGTGTTTGAAGACATTGGCAGACCTTTTAACAGCATATGGTCAAAACACAAAGAATCCCTACTGTCACGGTTGAAATCTGCATTTTGAGTGCTCGGACAGTCAAAATCTGCTCAGATACCTATGTATGAGCTTGAATTTGATATATTTTCTTCTAGAAGAATTCCTTGCAAACAGCTTATGTACTTGATTGCGCAGAAAAATGTTGTAGAGAATACAGATAGAGGCAGCTGTACCAAGCATATGCAAAGGCTGTGCTCTGGGAAGGGCAGAAAGCTCATCACTGTGATTAAGCCTCTTTGAAAAGCCTTCTAATCGTACCCTGTTGTCCATGTTTCGAATGTAAATCCTGGTAAGTTAGGACTTGATTCACAGTCCACTGATGACAGAAATAGCCCCTTTTTTCTCTTCAGTGGGCTTTTCTCAGTTCGTTTTCCAAAGGCTCCTAAACTCTGCCCTGCACTTGAACTTGAATGAAGTTTTTAGTTGGATATGACAGAACATAATCATTTTTAAACCAGGGATAAGAGAAGTCTTGTTAGTGTCTGGATTTATAATTTAGAAAACCATCTTATAGCCTTTCTGAAGGGGGATATTTTTAGACCTAGCAAGCTGGAACCATTTTTTAATCACTTATTTTTTTTAATTACTATTCCATGGCTAGACTTGAATAAAATATTTCTTTAGGTTTTATTTTGAACCAGCCCTGTAATTTAAACCATGTAAGTGGAAGTGACATTGCGCTCTTTTCTCTGCATCACCATGTGAAAATTTTCCGCTTTCTCATGCTCTCAGGCTCTTGGTCTTCTAACATGATGCCCTGGGTTAGTTGAAGGTCTCATTTCAATATAGTTGTTTTAGTACAGTTTCAGTGCAGATTTAATACAGTTCAGTTCGTTCCTCCCAGGTGACCTGACAATTCCTTTTTCCTAGAATTTTTTGGTTACGACATAAAGTTGCATTATTCAATCTTAATAGTATCTGGGTATGTTATCTTTTACTTCGTCAACTGCAGTTAGTATATTGAGTGAGAATTCAGCTTTCATATTCCCCCACCCCCTCCTAAAAACCCCCGCCCTTCCGCTTGTGGAGGGAAGTTGGAGTGGCTGCACTCTAATGGCTTGTCAAAAAGGAGGCGGTTAAAAAGAGTGCAATGTGAGTCTAGCTTTTTCCAGATATTATGATTTTAAAGGTAATATTATGATTTGGGATCCTGGATTCCTGAGAACTTGGGCTTGGTACTACTGCATTTGGCTGTATGCATCTTTTTATAGTGTCACAGTGGCTCTTCAGCATTCTGTCATCTTTCCACTGTCATTACTGGAACTTTGTAGTGTCCTGGTGACTCTGTCAGGGAGGATGTCATAAATTCACTCTTCTTATCGTTCAAGACAGGCAAGATTTTGATTTATATCCTGAATGAAGCTCTGACATGATTTTTCTGGAATTACAACTTTCCATCTGGCAGTAAGGTGAAAGGAGAGCTGGAAACATTTACCAGATAAATAATTCTTGCATTTGCTTCTAAAGTAAGGACATATGTATGAGCAAAGGTAATATTTTATTTTCCTTTTTTTTGCATCTTTTCATACATAGATATTTTAAGGAAAGTGGGCATTTACCAAATACATTTTTCAATTTCATTCTACTTTTTTTACAAAAACTAATTTGAAGAGAGTAGAGTCCTAGATTAAAACATGTGTTTCAATACAAATTTATTGAAATATATTGGATTTAACAGTAGCTAATGCAAGCAGAAGGTGACACACTTTCTTCTATTGAATGTGTTTAAATATTTGTGTTAAACTAGTTCCAAAAGCAAACAACAAATATAATTTCTTTTTGCTGTCCTGCATCTTGTAATCAGTGCTTTGAATTACAGCCTTTGAGTATGGTTGCTAAATCATGGCATGAGATTAGTGTTAAATGGAAAGTTAGCAAAACAAAATGGCAAGGAATTACGCCAAATTCACCTGCCATTCCTTGCTACTAGGTTTTGCGACTGTGTTTTTGATCTCCAGCACCACCTGCCTGATCACCTGGTGAAGGTGTTATCTTACCGTTTTGATGTGAAGCCTCAACGCTGTTATCCATTATCAGGATACTGCAGTGTCCATTGGTTTCTAGTGGAGTTTAAGGCGTTTATTGTAAATCACAAAGCTGTAAGTGGCCTGGAATAGGCCAGTGTGGGAGAAGCCAGCAACATGCTCTTAATGGCCTAAGACAAAGAAAACCTTTCTCCTATGCCCCTCAGTGATGACATTTCAGGAAGGCTGCAAGGATAAGTCTAATGGGATTTTTGGAGCCTATGCTTCCTAGAGAAACAAAATCCTGGACATAAGTTATTCTAGAAATCAATTAATGTTTCAAAACTCCTAGGACTTCACTGTATGTACTGTATTTTTACTGAATTGCCAGGGTGCCTAGTATTTTAGGCTATTTTAGATATAATAAAACGTAACTGATAACAATAATGTAATTTAAAATATATGTGTATACTACATACAGAGACATACATTCTACATACGCCTTTTCCACCATCCAGGAAGGTACTCATTTTACATGTAAACTTAACCCTAGTCAAGCAAGTACCTACAAAACTTTAAGATTGTTGAGTTTAATGAGAATAAAACCTAGATTTATGGTTAAACACATACTTACATGGGTTCCCAAAGTGGCATTTTCTTTTTTTAAGGGATAAAATGTCCTTTCCTTATAATCAGATCTGCACTAGTAGAGGGAGTCAGGGTTTGCATACAAGGGCACTGTTGATGAGTTGGACATTCTATGGTCTCCCAATGCTTTATATAATACTTTAACAAACAAAGCATTAAACCCAGCTAATGCTTTGCTTGCCAGGTGAGAAAAGGCAAAAATGAATTGAATTTGTTTAAATTTTTTTAATGCTCATGGAAGAAAAAATGTAGGGTCTGGGTCTTACTTACACAAAAGATTCTTTATGACATTTATGACTAAAAATGCATGAAATGAGAGTGAACATTTACACCTCCTTTAATTACAAGATCCCTTAAATACTGGGGAGTTAAACTGGAAAACAGGATTGCCAGTCTTGTTATCTGAATGTGGTTTTTTTTCTGGAGCTTCTGGAATAACTGAAATAGGAATGACCTTAAACTGTCATAGAAAGAAAACTGAAAAAGGTAGTGACTATTATTTAAAATTGCAGAGAAAATCTTGAAAATGTGACCCTACTTCATCTTAATGGCCCAGAAACCAAGAGACAAATAAAATGAGATTTAAATGTATTTTTAAATATCATGATTAAGAAATTAATCTCAAGTATTTTGAGATCTCTTACATGAAATTTTAGTACTTATTGGAAGCTGTGATACTAGAATATGGGAATATTCAGCATCCTAATCATAGACTTGGTAGTTAAATGGAAAATTTGCCAAAGTGAGTGTGTCAGAACAATGTCCTTTCCCATTCCCAGAGCTCATTCTGACTTTTCACATATATCAAAGGTGCACAGTGATTGATAATTCTGCCTGGCTATGTTTTGTTGACAAACATTTATGCCAGCAGGGAAACAGTTGCACTCACTAATCTATACAGAAATATCCATAAGATGGTGCTGTATCTTAAATCTGGTCAGAGTCATTTGCATTGAAAAATAAAAAGTATGTTGCAATTGTAGCTTAGAGCTCTTGTTATAAGCTGAGTGTTGGTAACAATTTTTTTGGCAGGCATATTGCAAATGTAGTTTCCAGTCACTCCAATATGTTAATTTACGTGTATTAAAATATTAGTCACAGCATATTTGTTCAAGCCTGAAAAATGTAAAACCAGCTGAAAGGTAGTTTCAGTGGCGCTCAGGATATGAGCTGACAGTAGCTTGCTTTCACAACTGAGTTTCATTCCATCCTTTTTTGCTAAAGGCAAGTGATGGTCCAAGGACCCCTCCAGTCATGGCTTTAATGGAAAAAGAGACAAAATGGTGCATGGGGGGGTTTCTATTTAAAGGCGTAAGATGAATGATAATGGCCAAATCTGGCCAGCAAATGAAAAGACTGTGGGAGAAATGAATCTGAGACATTACAACCACCCACACAGGCAGCAAGAGCAGAAATTTCATGTGCAGCCAACACAGAGTATTGCAGGATTTTGGTGAGAACAATGGTGTCAAATGGAGGACTGGCTGGAGAGCAACCAATTACAGCAGTATCCTGCTGGAGCCTGGGCAGTGGATTATAGCTCAGTAATCGCCTTCCCCCACATCTCATGGCTGGAGTAACGCACAGCCAGGGCTGAGCTGCCGGTGGTACTGTGGCTCTCAGCCCAAGCCAGCCAAATTGCTGACAGGAGGAGGGAAAAGAGACTGCCAAAGAGGGAAAAGGCCGTCACATCTGCCAAGGTCCCTGCAGTTCCACGTGTGTTTCAGCTAGAAGGCTACAATCCTCCAAAGACCTTGTTGCACTGGGAATTTTGCCTGCATGAATCATTCAGGTTTTCCCATACATTTTTCTGCCTGCTCGTTTCTCTGAAGGGGAGAGATGACAAGAGGAACTGATCAGCTGATAAATCTCTGGTTCTCAATATAATTTATTTAATTTACTTCTGGAGTTATTTGTACATAGTCTGAGCCAGTTTTTCTCCATGAAAACAAGGGTCAGGGAAGACACAATATGCAAAATGGCTAACGCAGAAGGAGAGGAAGAAGGAAAGATGGGCTTGGTGCAGCATCATGCTGTAGGCAGTAAGGAAAAAAGCAAATGGCAAGTGAATCGTCCATGGTCAAGGGAGAGGGAGAGCACTTAGTGTCAGCAGTGCATCTGAGCTGATCCAGGCTAGACCAGGAGATGGCATATGCCAGTAAGAGACTCATAACATCTTCCATCTTTTTTTTTTGAGGGATTGGGTTGATATTCTTTGCAGATACCATCCTCCTTTGCCTTTTTGTATAAACCTGTAACCCTGTTGATTCCAGACATGGTGAAGCTCTGATTACCACATTAGAAGGATAGAAACTCCTTTCCAGATGGCTAATTAATTTAATTCACTGGTAAAAGTTATGTAGAAAAACCTGTGTGTTTATGCTCCTAACTTTGGTCCCTAGACTGCAAAAAAATCACTACTTTTGGTGAAAGATACAGCACAAACTTGAAAGATATTCTTATTTTTCTCCTTCCTATTTATCTGTTAAGCAAAAACTGAAATATCATTCTTAAGAGTACATGATCTTATGATAACACCTGTCTGCAGGCAAACTGGTTGTTGAACCTGTTCAAATGATCAAGGAAGAAAATAAGGAAGCATAAGCTACTTGAATGGAGCTAATATAAATTGGAAGCTAAAAGTATACATATATAAAGCAAATGTAGTGTCTGCCAGATTATTCATGAGATGCTGTAGGATTAGTTTCAAGAGGCTACATGCTAATGTAAGGCTAGAACTTCTACCTTGCATCATGTACTCTTAATATATTTCGGATTACTTTAATCCTGTGAATTCTTGTTAAACACACTTCAGGAATTTTTCTTCCTTCCTCTAGTGCCATCTTTCAAGCAGCATTCTGATTGCTTTCTGGTGTAATGATGCAAGACCTGATTATAGAGACAGCTAACTCTGCTGATGTGCTGTGTTATTATAATGCCACCTGATACCTCATTCATTTGATACATTAGGTAGTGTACCACATCAACAAAGCAGAGCACTCACATCATTTCTACAAAGATGGAATGTTTCAGTCGCAAGCATGAATTCAGGGTGAAAGCTCTATATATGCAGCAGTGCCAAAATGCCCCTTGGCTTGTCTTTTTCACTTAAAAAACTTGTTAGATAAATCAAAACCAAGAAGACCTATTAAAAAAAAGATGAACTCATCCATTATGATCTTGACATGACAGAATTCTTGGTTTACTTTATATATATATACCATCATCAAAATAAGAAAGGAAAAGAGTAAAGTGTTTCTAGAATGTATTTATTTTATTGTTTTATAAAGCAGCTATTTCCAGGAGAGCTGATGACTAAATGCTGTGGTTTCAGTAGGTCTATAAATGACATACAAACAGAAGTAACTTCTAAAATGAATTCTAACATATGCCATGAAAGTCATGGATGCTTGCAGTTAACAGTCTTTCTGACAAGCGAAGACATCAGTGTGTCACATGAGGAATAGGTTCCTTGAGCAAAGGTCCCCTCTGGAGAGACATACACTAACAAGTCCCATACAACAGCAATAGCAGAAGCAAATCACTGCTCTGACTCAGGTTCTGTGACAGAACATAAAAGGGAGGTAATGAATCAAGCAGCTGGGTCCCATACCATTAAGAATATTTAGGTATTAGCCTCTGTTCCTGATGTAGTGAGTCTTGAGGACATCTGTCCTGGTTTCGGCTGGGATAGGTTAATTTTCTTTCTAGTAGCTGGTATAGTGCTATATTTTGGGTTCAGTACGAGAAGAATGTTGATAACACACTGATGTTTTCAGTTGTTGCTAAGTAGTGTTTATACTAAGTCAAGGATTTTTCAGCTTCTCATGCCCAGCCAGCAAGAAGGCTGGAGGGGCACAAGGAGTTGGGAGGGACACAGACAGGACAGCTGACCCAAACTGGCCAACAGGGTATTCTGTACCATGTGACATCATGCCCAGTGTATAAACTGGGGGGAGCTGACCTGGGAGGAATCACTGCTCGGGAGATAACTGGGCATTGGTCGGTGAGTGGTGAGCAATTGCACTGTGCATCACTTGTTTTGTATATTCCAATCCTTTTATTATTACCATTATAATTTTCTGTTCTATTAAACTGTTCTTATCTCAACCCATGAGTTTTACTTTTTTTTTCAATTCTCTCCCCCATCCCACGTGGCTGGGGGGAGTGATTGAGTGGCTGTGTGGTGCTTAGTTACTGGCTGGGGTTAAACCATGACAACATCCTAGGCTGGAGTACAGCCTGCATCTATTTTACACACTCTTACAGTGCCTCTGTAATTCCTCAGGTATCCCCTGTGACTACAGCAGGGAGATATCTCACGGCATTTCCATGAGGTTCCATCACTTACACCATTCCTGTCTTGGACTGCAGTGTTGTGTCTGCTTGGCCCTGCCTTGAAGAGAGACTGCATCTGCATCTGCATATGGGATAGGGATGGAGCAGGGCCTGTTCCTGCAGGTTCATCGCCATGGCCCTGCTCTCCCTGAGCCAGGTTGCAGCTCTTATGGGTGCCCTGAGAGGTGGGACAGCCTCCTCACTGATGTGCACACAGTGTACCTGCAGGTACACAACACACCTTTCACACATCTTCTCCCCAGACAGGTTCCTTGTTCATGTTTGTTATTCATCATGTCCTTGAGCTTCTCCAACTATGCTGTTTCTTCTGTAGGCACCAGTGGTTTGGTGCTGGTGGAGGTCACCTGGCTGCCTGTTGCTGCCTGTTTGACATTGTTATGGGTTTCTGTGGTGCGTTTTGTTTGGGTGGGTTTTTTTGGAAGTGGGGGAGGGAGCAGCAGGCATGGCTCCTGTAAGAAGCTGCTGGAAGCTCCCCCAGCTCCAAGTCAGACCCACCTCTGGCCCAGGCCGACCCAGTCAGTGACGGTGGTAGTGCCTCTGGGAGAACAGATTTAAGAAGGGAAACCTGCAGTGGGCAGTGGGATTGGAACGTGAGAGGAACCCCTCTGCAGATCCTGAGGTCAGTGAAGAAGGAGGGGGAGGAGGGGCGCCTGAGGAGGCTGATGGCCCTGCAGCCCGTGGTGAGAAGGCAGGCTGTCCCCCTGCAGCCCATGGAGGGGAGCGGAGGTCCCTGAGGATGGCCGTGACTCCATGGGAAAGCCCGCGCTCGAGCAGTGTGTGACTGGAGAGCAGCCCGCCGAAAGGACCCGCACCAGGGAAGTTTGGGAGGAACTGCAGCCCGCAGAAAGGAACCACGTTGGAGAAGTTGGTGAAGGACGGTCTCCTGTGGGAGGGACCCGATGGTGGAGCAGGGGACGAGTGAGGAGTCCTCCCCCTGTGGAGGAAGGAGCGGCAGAGACAAGGTGTGGCGAGCTGACTAAACCCCCATCCCCTGTTCCCCTGTGCCGCCGGGGGGAGGAGGGAGAGAGAACCGGGAATGGAGCTGAGCCGGGAAGGAGGGAGAGGTGGGGGGAAGGTGTTCTGATGTTTGGTTTCCCTTCCTAATATCCTTGTTTTGATTTGATTGGTAGTAAATTAAATTGATTTTGTTTCTTCCCCAAGCTGAGCCTTGTCTTTTGCCCGTGACCATAAGTGGGGAGTGATCCCTCCCAGTCCTTATCTTGACCCACGAGCCTGCCTTTATATTTTGTCCTCATCCCAACGTGGCCAGGGAGGGGTGAGTGAGGGAGCAGCTGCATGGTGCTTTGTTACCGGCTGGGCTGAAACCATGACAGAGATCCTTAGCAGGCTGCTTTTAGAAAGCAGAGACTTGTAGCTGCATAAAGGTGTATGATGCTGAACTCAAATCCTCTTCGGAAGTGGGCTGGGGGTCAAAGTTTAAGCATCCTTCACAGCATCTTTTCCGTGCCCATGGTTGACCTCTCTGTCACAGTCTTTCTGGGAAAGGTAATTTCTGAGGTACATTTGCTTCCTCCGCAAGTGGAACTCTGCAATGAAGAATAGAATTGCTGTCCATGGGCCTTCCCCATTTTTTTTCACCTTTACCTACCATCACACCCAGTTGCAGAGCTATCCCTGCAAGGTCATCAGTGGTCTCCTATTTGACAGTTGTGGTTCAGTTTCCTGAAAATGCTTACCCAGCGGCATTCCTTCCAGATGGATGGAAAGTCACTCCAAGGGACACTCTGGGCAGAAGGCTCCTGAGTGCTGTGACAGGCTGAGCAGCCCTGAGCCTTCTCTCCTTTCCCTCATTCTTTCATGCCTGAGTATTCCTAGTGCATTTGACAGGCACTCCTGTGGCTAGATAGTGAGGACGATGAGGGAATTTAGCTTTCAGATGGTAACTGAGGGGCAGCTACAAATACCAACGCGGCTTTGAGCTAAACTCATTCCACTCTGATTTAAGACCATCTCGCAGGGATGGCTGCTGATCTGCTTGTCCCTGTGACCTTAGCAGTCAGGGCTGCTGAGACTGGGGAAGTTCTTCCTATTGCCAACCATGAGCAGAGCAAAGGAATCTCCGTCTCCATATTGGCTTTTACGTCCATTGTCATGTGAGATCTTCAGGCTATGTAGAGCACAGTGATCCCATCCCAAAGCCACTGCATCCTACAGTTAGAGTTTCATATTGCTACTCTTTCCTGATGGTTCAGAAGGGGGACCTTGGTTTCTGACAAGCTGTGGGTTGGTGGTCTGGTGGAGAATTGTCCTGTCTCTATGTGGACAGAAGACTATCATGAATTCACAAAGAACAACCAACAACCATCCAGGCTACCCAATATTGTGACAGAGCAGAGGAAATGCAGATGCTGAACTGGTTGTGAAAAACATGCTTAAGATTAGAAATATTACAATGGTCATTTTCAACGTGCGTATGGACTTGAGGTGGGGGAACTAAAGTAGCTTGATTCCTGTGCCACGTTATCTGCACTAAAGTGCAATCCTCTGCTGAGGTAACAGCTGCATCCTACTCCTGAGTCAAAAACTGCCAGCACAAGATTTGCAGAGCGCTTGGTATGCAGACTTTGCACTATGATAGGCGTAGAGAATTTCAAAATGTCTTCAGCAGATTCAGTGTAGTGGAGGTTTCTAAGGTGCAGGTGTGGGCCTGGGAGGCTATAGAAGGACTCTTCTGAGACAACAGCTACAACAGGCCAAGGGAGCCTCATCTCAGAGGAGCAAAGCCTGGTTTGTGCCATGGTCAAAATGTCCTCGTTCCATCTTTTCTGCCACTTTCAGCGTCATAGCCCATAAGTGTTAAAGCACAGGTAGTGCCAAGAGGCTTGGAGGAGGACTGGAAGCTGCCCTTTGTATGTTTTCAATACATTTCACCTGACACCCCAGCTGAGAACTAATTTGCATGGACTTTAGCCTTACAAGGGAAAAATAAAGTGAAAAGCAGATTTGCTGAATTGCCACTTAGAGAGCACACTTGAGCAGAACTTATTGTGCTCATTTGTCAGCCAATTCATTAGGGTTCACGTCATGACGTCAGGGTGCTTGGCTGTGTTCTGTAATGGCATTTTTTTGCTCTGCTGAACAGCAATTTTGCAATCACAGCATCAATTATTACAATGTAAAATATTTGATATGCTATTAGATGAAAAGTAAACTTATCTTGCACTAGGAGTTGCATCAGAATATAATAAATGCATTTGATGGTCATTGGGCTTTACAGAGAGAGACACTTGAGAGAGCAGATTGTCTAGAACGAAACTACCATCTGGAAATCTTGTCTGAAGCCTGATTACAATTGAGGTTTAAAGGGACACTTTAAAAAAAGAAAAAAAAGCTTATTTGAAGGAAATATACCTGTATGGGAATTTGAAAGCCTAACTGAATTTCAGTAAATTCTGATAAAGTGGAGGTGTAAACCAATATCTCATCTCTATCTCTCGCATATCTAATGTTCAACAAGATCTAAATAAGTTTATAAAATCCTCCACGGTATATCAGATAACTTTATTTGCATGTAAAGAACACTGATCTAGGTTATTTGAAGATTTTTAGTTGTGATAGCAAAAGATATGGCTCGTGTATATTCAGGTTTTTGTTTTTTTCTTGAAAAGCCTCATGCAAATTAGTTTCTTCAGAAAAAATAGCCATAGTCCTCCCTAGAAGCTATGAGCTTGAAGAAATTTGGGTTAGAAATAAGAAAAGCCCAAAGATTCAAGCAATTATGTAATATGCTATTACTGAGGAGACAAGGTCTGTCACAAATGTGTGGTTTTTCATTATGAGATTTTAATAGAAAAATGCGAGTCACAGCCAAGCTCTCCCAGTTTTTTGGCAGCAGTTCTTTGAATGACCCAACTGGTCAAAATTACATGTGGATCATTCTCTTCTTCATCTGTTCTCCAAGGAGAGAAATGTGTGAACTGCAGTGCTTTGTTTTGATGGGATTATTGTTTAAGGTTATGTATTTATTTATTTAATTTTTATTATATAATCTGCTGTTTACTTTAAAAGAAGGTGATTTTGAAGCTATTTTCTCTGCAGTTGAAGAAACAGGATGAAGTTTGTGGCTGACCTTACTGCCTATGGGTATACATATATCACACTTTCATACACCTGAAAAATCTGAGTTCTCCATAATAATTTAGGCATAAAATTATTTTGTCCCTGAGGTATAAACCATGCTATTCATCCTGGATTTTCCATCTGGTTTAGGCCTGTACCATGTAATATTGTTATGAAAAGCATGGCTCCTATGAACGTGAGTAGTACTCTGTGGGAAATCTGTGCTACATGTGTATGCAGTGGTGGTGTTCCACAGTTACCGAGGTTGTTGGAGGGGCAGGGAAGTGCTCTTTGTGGTGCTGACCCAAATGCTTTGTGCCAAGGCAGGTTGCTGTAGCCTGGAAGAGACTCCATGAAGGTGTTTTTAGGGAGGCCAGCTGCTGCTTGCTGGGATGGAGTGGAGTCTCCCAGGCAACTGAAGCCTGTCGGAGATGCTGGCTGCGAGAGTTTAGTGACACTGAGAAATGAGAGAGCATGCCTTAGCAACAGGCTCAATTGGCTGTAATGACCATGTACCTCTAACCACAGACGGCTGCACAGAAAATTCCTCAAAGTGATTTCATCTACCTGCTAACATTTTCCTGCCTCCCCCGGACTCAGAGACAGCCTGCTGGTCCTTACGCAGGAGAGAATATGCCTAAGGACCAGGCAATTTACTGACACTGACGTGATCAAACATTTTGAAGGATAGCTAGAGCCGTGTGTCATCTGCATAGCACTACCATGCATGTCTGTGTCATTGGCTCACCTACTGCTAGCATGTATGCACTGATTTGAATTCCCAATAAGTGTTATTTTCAACAGCATCAATAGGCCTCATTAAGGACAGGAGACAGGTCACAGGCAAGTGTAGAAGACAGATTAAATAGCAAGGTGCCCATGTGGCTGGCTTAAAGAAAATCTTTAATATAGATTTCTTGGTGCTAGTATTATCACCTGGGAAGTAGTTAAAACTGATATGAAGTATGTATAGTATGGACACTGTCAGGATTGGTTGCACCATAATATGCAGATGCTTTAGAAAGAAGGACAACATACAAATATTTTTTAAAAGACATTTTCCATTCAATATTCAGGTGCATACCTGAATCAATTCTCTGAGAACAGTACCATTCTCTCCCATATCTCTGTCCTATATGTAATTATTCTCATCATCTACCTCTGAGCTCTTTACTTTTATAGACTGTCTTTTGGGGGGATAGGGACACTAGAGCCAGATGCATCATTCTGTCAATTCAGAGAACTGCATTATTATACTTTCGTTATTACCTTCCCACCTGCTCCTTTTGAATTCTAGCGATTTGTTTGCTTCATAACTGCTCTCACAGACAGATCAGAGATTTGTATTGCACTGTCCACAATGATTCCTAAGTCCATTTCCTGAACGGTTACAGTTAATTTAGAACCAAGTAGTGTGGCTGCATGGTTCAAATTGCTCCTTCCATTGCGCATTAACGTCACATTTACCAACTTTTAAGAAAAGCTTAATCCTTTTACCGTTAATTAGATTGCATGAACATAAGAGTGGAGAAGATGTATATACTTGTATCATTTTAAGAAAGAAAGCATTGAAAACTCAATTTTAAATGAATCCCCTATCAAATCAGAATGAAACACTGCTACTTACTGTGTGAAAGCCAATTACTTTTGTTCACCAGCCTTTAGAAAGTCTTTGATTGCCAAGAAAAAAGAAAAAGAAAAGGGGAATTTTCAGGTTAACTTCAAGAGACTATTTGTATAGCCCTTCTAATATAAGAGAAAGGGCTGATAAAGAATGACACATCCAATATATAATGTCTGAGTTAAGTACAAATATTCCTAAGGTAATATATGTAATTGGGGTCATATTCCCTAACGACTGTCTCTATTTCCCCAAGATGAACCTGCTTTCAAATTTCTGTTGCTTTTTCCTTATTAACATTCCAAATTCTGCTCTCCCTCACCATTAAAATTCCTGCTCAAGGCAACTTAGTTGCTCATCCTAATACTCTCTCTGTTCACATCAGCATGACCAACAGGGTGCTTCAAAATTAATCTCTATCACCAGGCTTTCTAGTCACATAATTCCTAAATTACTATCTTTCCTCTTATTATATAAAACTGAACCTTCCCTTTGAAGTCTACATAAATTTTTTCCAAAGAGAGCACAAGCTATCTCTTGTGCTCTTAGTTATCTCTTTTGCCTTTTCTGCTCCTGACACTCTTCCAAAGCACGGCAGCTGCACAGATGTAAGCAAAGCAGAATCTGACTTGCAGAAACATTGCCACCAAGCAACACAGCTGGAAGAAATCAAAAGGATCATGGTGTGATTCCCAGTTAACAGGTTGCCTTTCCAGGGGTGGCCATTTGAAAAATTGCCTGTTTCATTGTAAAGGAACATTTGATGTAGAAGTTGCTGAGATGCTGTCATTATGCAAAATTATTTTCACTAGGATAAAATGACGTATAGAAAGGTAGTTAGCTATGTGAGCTTTCCATGCTTAATTTTTACCCATTTGATCAATAGACTCCATTCTTCCAGACTGCATTAGACTTCTTTCATTTCCTAGAAATAAAAAGGCAGTCATATCACAAGAGAACTATGTATGTCATTATTATTTGAGTAGACTTTGCTTTTAACGTAATCTTGTAAAAATATATACAGTGAAAATTCTGTGCTGCCAGGGATAACAACTGGCTTGTCAACTTTTCAGAAGCATTACCCATGGAAAGAAAAAAAAAAAGCTAGCCTAATTTTTAAGGTAAGAGTGGTATGAAATGGTGAATATTTTTATTTTTTAAAGTCTTTTTATATTTGTAAATGTAAAAATCTCTTAGTTTGACCCACAAGGTATTCTTGATATATCATCTGTCAGATTTCCAACTGGTAGAAATTAATTTAGCTCGTTGAGTGTAGCAGGTCTGCATTTTTTCACCCTAGTTGTATAACTTACCCAGAGCAAGAACATGAATGTAGAAGGAAGGCAAAATGTCATTATTATTAGCATTGTTCTGATATATCTGTTGAAATTATAAGCTAAACACTAGCTGTAAGCCATGGAGGGAAGTCTAGAGCCTTCACAGCTGCTGTTCTGGAGTTGGTGAAATACCTCTTGGAGTATGTGTGACCAGCCAAACCCCTTCATACCAGTTTTCAACTGCCCTGAGTGCAAACGTGGAAAATAAGAGTAGTTTGATCAGATGAGCGGTTGATGCATTACAAATACTTTTATAAAGGATAAGCAACAAACTCTTGTAGGTCCATTTTCATATCTACAATCAATTAGAAAAAGTCTATCAGCTGAATTGCTGAGTGTCGCTTGGATTAGTTGCTTAGACAGGTTAACAGGCTTCACAAGCTTGATGTGTCAGCATTGCTAAAATATCGCAAGAAAAAGAGTATGGCAAGCTTTGAAAAGGTGAACCTAGAAACATCAACATAACTGTTGTTTTAAGTAAATACTGGGTTCCAATTGTAGTAGCTGCAGCGAAGATGTTAACCCACTGCCTGGGTCTTGCAGGATTCGCATGTGGGGAGCTGAACTGGTTTCTTGGAATTTACATGTTTCCCCTAGAACTTCTTCGGAAGTCAGTGTAGCTTCTCAGGTGAGCCCTCCGAACCATGTTGCTGAGCAAGAGGGCTTTGAAGGCCAACAAGAAGGCAGTGAAGCTCAGTTCTGAAGTCAGACCACTGCTATGGACATGTACTCACTGTTCCGCAGGGAAGGCTCAGATATTCATATCATGTGAGGACTGGACCAGTTTGGCAATTGAGTGCTTTTGCTTTCAGGAAGCCACTCAGCTCATTATTCTCCTGGAAGGATTAGGAGAAAACCTTCCCTTGGAAACCTCCCAGATATTTTCCTAACCCTTTCTTTGCTCACACAGGCCTTCCCTGAAATGAGGGGGATAGAGACCAAAAACCTCCCCGCAGACCTATTCCTAAAGTAAACAAATAAAGAAGAACAATATTGTCAAACAGGCATCTAGGAATTGGACAGTTGATACTGGAATTAGCTCACAGCCATCTGGCTTTGAAAGGAGGAATTGGCTGGCAGTTCAGCTCTAAAAGAAACAAACAATTGTGGGTATTTCCCCCCCCCCCCCCCTTTTTTTATTTTTTACTTGTAGGCACAGAAAAAAAAATAATAATCAGTTCATTTTTACTATATTGAAGAAACCTACCTGCCGCTCACAGTATCTGCAAGGAAGTAAAAGACTACAGAAGACTAAATTCAGACTGAGATGCCACCTGTTTAACTTGTAATTTTTCGTAATGACTGTGTATGACTTCTTAAACAAGCCTTTTTATTATGTATCAGTAACACACTGTTTTGGGTTTGTGTGGTGGGGTTTTTTGGTAGCGGGGGAGGGGGCAGCAGGCATGGCTCCTGTAAGAAGCTGCTGGAAGCTCCCCCGGCTCCAAGTTGGACCTGCCTCTGGCCCAGGCCAACCCAGTCAGTGACNCTGAGGAGGCTGATGGCCCTGCAGCCCGTGGTGAGAAGGCAGGCTGTCCCCCTGCAGCCCATGGGGGTGAGCGGTGGAGCGGAGGCCCACCTGCAGCCCGTGGGAAAGACTCACGTTGGAGAAGTTGGTGAAGGACTGTCTGCCATGGGAGGGAACCCACGGTGGAGCAGGGGACGTGAAGAATCTTCCCCCTGAGGAGAAAGGAGCGGCAGAGACAAGGTGTGGCGAGCTGAGTAAACCCCCATCCCCTGTTCCCCTGTGCCGCCGGGGGGAGGAGGTAAAAAGAACCGGGAGTGCAGTTGAGCCAGGAAGGCGGGAGGTGTTGGGGGAAGGGGTTCTAAGGTTTGGTTTTACTTCCTAATATCCTTATTTTGATTTGTTTTGTAGTAAATTAAACAGATTTTGTTTCTTCCCCAAGTTCATAGAATCATAGAATCATTTAGGTTGGAAAAGACCTTTAAGATCATCGAGTCCAACCATCAACCATGCCCACTAAACCATGTCCTGAAGTGCCTTGTCTACATGCTTTTTGAATACCTCCAGGCATGATACCACTTCCTTGGGCAGCCTGTTCCAATACCTAAAAGTTGAGCCTGTCTTTTGCCAGTGACCGTAAGTGGAGAGTGATCGCTCCCAGTCCTTATCTTGACCCACAAGCGTTTCTTTATATTTTCTCCTCCTCATCCCACCAGGGCCGGGGAAGGGCGGAGGAGGAGTGAGTGAGCGGCTGCATGGTGCTTTGTTGCCAGCTGGGCTTAAACCACAACACATGCTCTCAGGCCTATACTGTCCCCTTCTTCCAGGGAAAGTGAATGAAAATCTGTCAGACTCTTGACCTTTAGAGAAAAATGCCCAACTCTTCTGTGTGGAGTGAGCAGCCATGCCGAAGGGATTGACTATGAAGTTGTGGGTGACACAGCCCTAATCCTGCCCACCCCAGTCACTGGAGCCTCTTGATCATTGTTACTTATTACTTAGCTATTGCCAGCATGACTACCTCCAGCCTTTATTCTTCTTATGCCTCCTGAGGGAAGGAAGCAGTATGATATGGAAGATGTCATGGCTGTTGTGCAGTTGGTCTCCTCCACTCAGCTCGTGGCCTGTGCTGTCCATGGGTGGTGGCTGGCCTTGGCCACAGAGGCCTGTCAGGCTGGCTCCAAGGTGAGTCTCCTGTGGCCTGAAAGCTTGCCCCTCTGCTTTCCTCTTGACAGTTCTTGAGACAACATCTGATGTTTGATATAAAAATTCAAACTCATGCCTCTGTATCCACTTTTTCAGGTAATACACTAACTTCATACAACATTCTTCAGACATTGGGCCTTATCCAGGGATTAAAGAAGTCAAAAATCTTTTTTACTGACTTTACTGGTTTAAAGCTGGGCTCCTTGCTTTGTTTAGAAGCTCCTCAGATGGACTGGGGAAGTGATAAGGTCTTCAGTGCAGTGTGTGATAATTTCTTTGGTTGTGTGTGGCATTTTTTCAGTGATGTTGCTTTTTTCTTCATTCAACCTGCACATCACTTAGATTGCTTGAAGCCATTAGACTTGATGATTTCTTTGCAAAATGAAGTGGAAAAACATATTCAGTCGAGGCCAGCCTCTGAAGAAACCTATTGTTTGCAGTGCTTCAATTTAATTTGAAACATATCACATCAGTTTCTATTGTTAAGTTTCGTATTTCAGCACTATGGAACCTGATGAGATGAAATTGCATTTTCACTGTAAAATCAGATTTAGCTCTTTGAGTGATGAACTGGTGAAGGATTGTATTTCATTATGTATATTGCAAAGAAAAGAACATGCTTTGCCACACAATAGTAGCCTGGACACAGCCAGTTTTGTTTTTTTGTGTTTTTTTTTTTCTTTTTCTTTCAGTATACATTTGTGTGTGAGTGGTCTTTGGGTCATAAAGGGCTAGTTTCTCTAAGTTTTAAACTCCCTAACTTTGTCAATGAACTTGATTCTACAAAATGGTTACTATGCTCTTTGAAAGTATTATGTTGTTTTCATAACCTTGGATTTTCCAAAGCTCTGCAGCTGAATATTGTTGTTTGTTTAAGTGCAGTGTGATTAGCTGTCCTTGAAAATATCATCTGTGGCAGTTTGATCATGCAGCACAACACCAGGAGTTGAAGGACACAAGAACATCCTCTACACCCACCAGATAAACATTCTGCAGCAGGTATATAATTTCAGGCTTTGATTTGGGAAAATATTCCTAAGAAATACAACTCAGATAGATACATCTAGTTAAAAAACACTGGCCTAAGGAGATGTATGAGTTCATGTCTTGGCATTTGCATAAAAACATGTTTAAGTGTGTATATTTTCCTGAATCATGGCCTTAGATTTATTCCCACTAATGTCCAGCCACTAAACCAATGTTAGACACCTAGTAATTAGGTTTACAAACTCCTTGAAATATTGCATGACTTAGATTTCTTTAAAACTGCAGAATCCTCAGAGTTTCCAACATGAACATGCTTTCAGTAACAAAATAGGTATTTATTTGTTTATACACAATTTAAAATTGCGGTTTTACAGATTTGAATGCAGAAAATGCTTTTCTATAGGTAAAACTTCTGAAAAGTTGATAAGCCATTTGCTCTACATGGGAATCTAGATTTAATTATTTTTTTAAAATGTAATTAATTGAGCCACAAAATCTATTCAGATATTAACAACATGGTTCTTCTGTGATATTACTGCCTTTTTATTTGCAAGAACTCAAGGAAGTTCAATGCAGCCTGGAAGAATTCAGTGTTTTGATTTGATGGGTAAAAATTAAGTATGGAAAGCTCATGGAGTGTAAGATTGATCAAACGAGCAATTCCTTTTTCTGTTCCTGCTTGAAATTTGTGGGAGGAATTTTTTTTTTTAATATTACAATTGCCAAAATGTCTTTAAAGATTGGACTTGAGGATTAGAAAGCCTCCTCAGAGAATGAAATCAGCTGCTACAGATTTAGGGCTGTTTGCCTTAGAGTAATCTGTTAGCAAATTTGTAAAATACAATGCTGTTAAGCAGACTGAGATGTGTACAGCTTGAAAGTCTGTTTGAGAACTCCATGAAGTCTAATAGCTATGTGCACCCTCAAGCCAGCTAGTTTTGTTTGACTTATTCCTCCTTTCTTTCCTGTAGCTGCAGCTGTCTCTGGACTCCTGTAACGCACAGTAAGTTTCTCCTCAGTAGCACTCTCTACATTGTAATGATACTCCTCAGTGCTGAAAAAAAGCATATATGGAGAAACTCATCATTAAATATTAAACAAAATAGCTAGACTGCATTTTTATTCATATGATTGCCATGCTTATTGTCTTGGGACATAATTCAAAGTGGTAAAATTTCATCAGAAAAGGCAGATAGGTGACTTATCTCGGTCTGTATATCCTTCTGTCTAACTTTCACATCCAGACTGTCATTTTGTTCTATACAGATGTCCAATTCATGTACCATACAGACACAAAGTTATGGTGACATCTACAACTGCTATTTGACAGCCTGTGCCAGACATTAATTTCCTTCTGCATTAAAAAAAGTGTCATCTGAGTATCCTCAGGACTTGCCTTTGCTAAAATTAACGTTTATAGTAGCTGGTCCACAGAAATTCATGCCAGTCAATCACAGTCCATAAAGTAGTTTAATATAGAAGGCATTTCACAAAAGTATTTTCTCCAAGACTGTCTCTTTCTAACACCCAGATGGCATTCTTTAATGAATAGCATTGAGAGAATAAAGTAACCATGTTCAGGAGTGAGGATTCACTGTCAGATCAATATGCAGAAGAACAATTAAGAAAAATTAAAAAGTGGCCACAAGCGAAAAATGGCAGTATGCCTTTCTCTGAAATCTGTCAGGCAGGATGTTGTATAGAACAACAGTATGAAATACAGAACTGTATTTCCCAAGAAGTGCTAAGTATTATTTTATTTCAGGATACTAAGGGCTTCTCAAGCGTTATTTTTCCACAGCAGGAATTTCTGTTGGCTGTCTCTTACCCCTGAGTTGAAGTATTTTACATGTATGATGGTTTCTATGTTTGTCGCACCATTTCCATGCAGCTCTACTTCATGTGCCACGGCTCTTCGTTAGCTAAGCGGTCAGAGACAACTTTAACACAGGATTGCTGCGCAAAAAAAAGACCAGATATGGTTATTATTAAGCAATTACAGGCCTGGATGTCTCAGCCAATTAATGATCACAACCCTGTTCTGCCTATTGTATGCAACCACCCTACCTCAAGCTGTGATCTTGTCAGAGCTCATAAGCAAAGCAGAGTGGGGCTGGTGAGGTAGCAAGATGGATTTGCTCTGGAAATAAGGCAGAAAAAACAACACAAAATGAATTGGTAATTCAGAAGGTAGGGTCTCATACACTCAGCATTACCAATTTACAGAATTTTATCCCTGAAGCTTGTGGTAGTGGCATTTTTCTTGACTCCTGATTTTCTAAGGTAATAAGAAAAATAGGTTTTAATTTATTTAAGGAGTTTCTAGATAGAGGAAGGAGGTTTCAAAGGTATCCCAGCTGTAGGTATTAGATAGTAAACAATGACTTCCTATGTTACTCTTTTAAATACTCTCACAGTCTTGATGGTTGACTTGTGAGCTTTGAAAGCCCTGGCAAAAATGGAGCACTCCACAGCATTACCCTTCCTGTGAGACATAGAGCTACAGGGCTCACCACCAGTGTGCTATTTGCATTTCTGACCTTAGACTCCCCACCTCTGCCAGGAGTGAAACACCTGACTGTCGTGTGCTTCATGAGAACCTTGGGCAAGAGCCTCTCCTGTGTGTAAGTCAGAGGCTGTATTTTTCTACAACATCAAGCCAGAATAACCCTTCATTGCCATAGGAAAATCTATCCCTGCCACTGTTTCCCATGCCTGCTTCTTCTTATCCTCACATCAGTAGTTCCCTTGTACTAAGTCAACCTCCTGCCAGCTGTACAACAAAGGACTTACTTAGGATCTGAAGTGGGTTAAAACACACCATACCAAAAAAAAAAAGAGAAGAAAAATCATAGTAAAACCCCCAGAGAAGCTAGTTTTAACACAGTTTAGTGGTCCCAGAAAGCTTATTTTACAAACCATCCTCACAGCCTTCTTCATCAATAATAACAATAATGTCTTATCTTAACAGCAAAAGCTATGTATAACAGTATTGCCATGAAAAAGAAAAAGAAAGCAATAACTGAATGTTCCTCTGAACATCCAGGAGTGACCCATCATCTAACTGGGTCTGACATGTGGGATCAGAGACTGGAAAAAAGGCTGCTCTGCATAAATGCGTGTGTTCTAGCCCCAGCTGGGAGGCAGTGTGAGCAGGGCATCTGGTTTCCCTGCGTCGGACCTGATGGACATGCTGAGAAATGCTTTTCTCCCAGGCAAAGTGCTGGAAGCATTCTATCAATTTTATTGAATTGATTTTAAAGATCTGTGGGTCATAATTTCTTCTCTGTGCTGCAAGGCAATTCATTCTGTGGTTAATTGTGGGCATAGCTGAATAGTTTACATTAGGACTACAGTAATAGTAGGGCAAAGGTTTGTTAAAAGAATAATGTAGCTACTAGAAATTGAAGGTGCCTTATTGTAAATACTGGAGGCACAAAAGTCCCCAGGCAAAAGATTTCATGAACCAGACAAATCCGTTGTCACATAACAGTCCGCAGTATGCTTTCATGTAGTAGAAAAAGATACTTCAGAAGACTGACTAAATATAAGGTAAGAAGTCCTCACCCACTGTTTTGTCTTTTCTATTCCAGATTAAAAGACTGAAGTGCTAGAATGACATCCTGAAAGTTTTGTATTTGGTATGTGGCAAATTCTCCCTTTGCCAAATGTAAACACATCAAGGTCTCTGTATAAGACTTCCTCATAGTTTTGGCAGAAAAGAAAAGCTAAGTCTGAGTTGAAGGTGAGGGTTGTACAAGATTATTGCATATAGTGACAGAAGCATACCAGGAAACTATGTTAAGTATAACAATTTTCTGTCCCAGCCCCATGCAATCTGAATTACATTAGGTCTTCTCCAACCCCTGGACAGACAAACCCTATAAAGGAAAAAAGTTGTCAAGCACAGACATTAACTTTGCAAAAAGCTGCAATGATTTAAGAAGTCATTAACCCATAAGCATTTCTTGCAGCCCTTGGGGATACTTGCTTCTCAAGCTCTTCTGCTGAACAGATGGGATCACACAAGCATTCTCTCTAGAGCAACTAAAGAGGTGATTGGAGTTAATTTGGCTGATTCTGCCTGAATTGGATGATGAACAATTCACCTCTCATTCCACCAGAGCTGGAAAACCCATGAGCTCCAGCTGGTGCATCCGTGGAGGTCTGCAGCTCCAGCTGACCCTGCACGGGTAGGTCAGCTCAGCTCTGGGCTTTAAAGTACAGTCCACAAATTCGCCCTAGGTCATTAGCAAAGCAGAATTAAATCCCTGGGTTTGTTAATCAGAGATTGTTATCTTGGTTCAAACACTGCACTGAGAAAGGTCAACATTTAACGGTTAACATTTTTGTCCTTTGGATCTATCCCCTGAGGTCCTCTGTTTCATACATACAATTACTTTTCATATGTATAATTGGTTTTGAATGTCCCTCTGAATGACAGGGATTATTGCCTTCCTCATAGACCATCAGTCATATTAAAATTAGTTCATCTTAAAACCATTGACACTTACATGAAAAATAGGGGTTTAATATAACTGTCATTGCTTAGTGCAGCTTGATTTTAACTGAGACTCTATAATGAATTAAAACATTTAGCTAATGAGAGCATATCCAAGCCTACCAGAAGAGTAAATACAGTGTAGAATTACTTAAACCATTTAAAGCTACACTTTGTTATAAAGCATTATTCTGCTTGGATTTTATACCAGTCTGGACTTGAGTGTACTGACCTGTAGGTAATACCTCTTCATACCTAAAGTCTGTCTGTCTGATTATATATTTTTAATCCATTGTTTCCTTTAAGTAGCCTTAAAATAAATAAGGGCTTCAAAATTCTTCAATAAAAGAATAAAAAATATTTTGTTCATATAAAAAGATACTAAGCTTGACTTTTCTCTTGTGTTCATACTGATGATGAAAGCGACTTCAGCCAGGACTTTGGATGTTTCACTAGACAACCAAAGGTATTTCCATGTGCAGCTGTGCTAAGCAGAACAGTGCCATCTAGTCGCCTGCAAGGCAGCGATTCCTGGTGCAGCTGTGTGACCTAAGTGTGGGCTGTAGTTCCCCACAAGGTCAGTTCATCGCTGTTACGACTTGGTTTTGTGGAGGCCTTCTCTTAAACTGATGTTATATCAGCAGTAATGAGGTTGTTTCAGACGAACTTTTCTTTGCACCTTTTGTTGAACACCCTGACCACAAAGGCAATAGAGCTGAAAAACTATTCACAGAGTTTTAAATGGGTGATTGTGGTTATAATCAAGCATCATCATGGACCTGCCACCCTGATAACACAAAGTAGATTTGCTCCTGTGAGCTTATATAAAATCCCAATTTTTTCTTCACCTTATTGGACAAATTGTATTCCTTTACTTAGCAGAGAGCAGTCCTGCACAAAACAATGTATTATCCCAGTACAGAAATTAAGAATCCATTACTTAGGAAAAACTAAGGCAGTTCTCCTGCTGCGTGACATAACTGCTTTTCAGTCTCATTTCCTTACTCTATCTTATTTCTCTATCTCGTAGATTTAATTAAGTAATCCAATATTGAATTTGATGAATATTTTAATGGACCTTTCCTGGGTAAGTTTTATAGAGTAATAAGTGAATCTAAACTGGTAACTCTAAAAGGCTGGAGTAGAAGTATCTGTGAAAAAGCCCAAAAGCTGGAATCACTCATGCTGACACATGAGTGCAGATATTTACTTTTAATTTTAGAAGGTGTAATACATCATAACAGGGCTTTATATACAATTTGTGGTGAGGAAGGGATCCTGTGATTAAGTGACAACACTTCATTTTTCCTCAGCTAAAGATGTACATGGTAGGGAATAAATGGTCCTTGCATGCTGTAAACCCATATTCAGACCAGAACCATGTTATGCAGATTAAAATGAAACATACAATGCACAGAGTGATTCCTGCTCTCCTTTGATCTGGTTTAAGTTCAGAGAGTCTACTGGGACCATTAAATTCAGCAACAAAGGAATTAGGACTCAGATCTTGAAACATTTATATTACTTCCAGCACCATGGTGCCCAGGAGCCCAAAGCCCTGGTTCAGACTTGTTTATCCCAACGAAGAAAGCACACTAAAGGTGGCCTCTCAAGTGTGATATAAGAAACAGCAGATTTGATGCAAGGCAGGGCAGTGGCAACAGCCAGTGCTGACCACCATTGCCAGAGATGTCTGTCAGGAGCTTCGTGCAAGTCTTAGAGGGGAGACAACCCAAAGGTGCCTCCTTTAAAAATCAGCAAGTGCACGGTGGAAGTTGGTGTTATGGGAAATCAAAGCTGCAAGTTAATTCCTGACGCTGAGTAAGAGATTCAGGTGGAATAGGCAGAGGCTGGGAGGAATTCAAGACACATGGTGTGTAGCTGGAGAGCAGCAAAAAGAAAGTCCATGGAGAGACAGAGAGGAAAGTGAGGCTGCTGTAGCCACAAGCCAGAAAGTTGCCCCTTAAATAAGAATTTTGATAGGTACAATTGGGCAAGAAGACACATGTCAAAATAAGCAAAAATTATGTCACAGCAATCAAATATTGAAATCATAAGAATCTGGCCAAATATTTAGCTGCAGGATAGTAAGAAAGATGATAATTTAGAAATATTATTTAGAAAAACTGTTGGCATTTTGGAGTTCTTGCCAAAGGTGCCAGCTGTGCTACGGGTTTGACTGACAAGCAAGAAGGAGGAGGTTTCCATGGTGATGACCAAAGGTAGAGGAGACATAAACATAGACAGGACCAACTACCCCATTAGCAAACTAAAGGGGAGAAGATCGAGAGCTCATGAGAAGTCATTAAGGCTCACAGATTTAGTCAGAGAGGTTGAGAAGAAAAAGTTGATGAGCCCAGGACAGGCAGCCACACCGAGAAGATATGAAGAATCCTGTAAGGAGGAGGTCAGAGCAGAGCAGAGCAGAGCAGTGCTTCCTGAAAACCAAGGCAGCTGTGTGGCCCCTGCAGCAGCTGGGAAAATTGTAATCAAAGCTGTGGGCCGAGTGAGGAGCTGAGGGTAAAGCAATGGGCACGGAGGAGTCAAATGAGCAATAGAAAGCCCTGTAATCACCCAGGGTGAATGTGTCAGATTTTTAAAGGGGGTGCAAACCAATATCGAGACTGTGGTAAGCTCTGAAGTTCAGCGAGGGGTGTAGACTGGTTCTTAATTAAAACAGGAAGAACTTTAATGAACTAGCTGACCATCTATGGTACTCCTTCTAATGGACTGGGAGATGCGGTGGGAAGGTCACCGGCTATCAGCTAATAGTTGTCAGGCGGGTAGGGCAGGGCACTTAACCGTGGGAAACAGGAGGCCCTGGAAGTGCAGCATCTAGGCGGGTGAGACCACTCTGACATTTCTGCTCAAGTGGAGAAACTACGGCAAAAAGAATAGGAAGGATTTTAAAAGAAGTTTCCACTTAGACTCCAGAGAGACTGAAACACTCTCCATACATACATGAAGCTCCTCTCTGAAGGCCTTAGATACAGAAGCAAACAGAATTGCAGACCTACACCCTGTGCAGGACTAATGGGTGGATAAATGCCATTGAGTGCAATAGGGCTTTTTGGTCAAAGAGCTTTGTGGGCTGTGAAAACGCGAATTTCCTAGAAGTAATTTTTTCCTGCTGTGAGAGACTGGTCAGAGTTAATGCCTCAAACACCCATCGTGATGGACAGACTGGGGCCAGGCTTTTGTGATTGAGGGAAGGAATGGAACTTGCTTGCAAGGCACTGCAACAAGATACAAGTTCTGCATAGCAACATGACGTGTGAGGGACTGAAAGAGTTAATGTCTCAAACATTGTGGTGAGGCAAGTTCTGAATAACAACAAACCTCAGGTGAGATGCCAGATTAGCACAGGACTCTGAGGGCGTGCAGGAGGATGTGCACTTTGTTCTGACACGCTGCGTGGGGCGGCACACCATGTATGGCTTAAGTTCAAACAACGTTCATGCCTGCAGGGAGGGAGAAGTTACTCTCCAAACGACCCCCAAGCACACTGACCCATTTCCTGAAGGTTCTGAAATCACAAACCGTTCATGATACCTGATTAGCCTAATGAGTTTGAGTGCCTGCCTGAAGGAGGGGCAAGAAGATGATAAAAGGCCATGAATTGAAGCTCCATGTGTGCACCCTCCAGAACTGGACCTGTAGACTGGAGGGACCAATGCTGGATCCAGGACCGGTGAACTCTCTCTCTTCAATCTCTCTCCCCCCCCCCCCCCCCC
>VYZV01010228.1:57693-73033 GCA_013401275.1 Pandion haliaetus
AAAAAAAAAAAATCATCTTTTAATGAGGAACATAGGTAGCTGACAAAAAATTTCAAACAGAATATTGAAAAATAAACTGTTCATAAGAATACAATGATATATACAATACCATATGAGACCATTTAAATTTGAGCATAACTGCAGAACTAGACTTTGAATTGTGCCAGAGGAGGGAATTCCTCCTCCTGTGAAGGTGCTGCAAGGGGAAAGAAGGAGCTTGTTTGAAATACTAAGTCTCTAGCCCCTTTCAATATTAAGAGTAACTGTTTCTTGAAAACTTAAATTTATTTAAGGCAGTTGCTATAAGTTTAGAAATGATCAGCAACAAGACGTGTGTGTGTGAGTGTCTATGTGCAGGAGGCAGGCAGAAAGGGGACAACAAGGTATAATTCATGCTCAGAAATGTAGGTCTGGAGGCGGCCAATTAGACTAATGAGTCTGACTGTCACCCTTCATTTTCCCCTCACCTTACCCAGTGGAAGCCCACAAAAGATTCGCCAGCTCTATAACAAATTTAAGACTTCTAGTATAAAAGACATGAAATTTCAAAAATTTTGAGTGTGCCAGGAAAGAGTGCAGGGGAGCTCAAGTACATTTCCAGTGTCATGTTAGCCTCCCATCATCTCAGTTTACTTGGCAAATATCTGTTGGAAATATAAGTAACTATATTTTAAATATGCGGGGTTTATTCTGTTTAAAAGTATAGGCCAGTAAGCATTTCTATGCATCTCTTCTAGATTAACATCTACAAGAAGCCATGCTTCATTTAGAAGTATATAGGATTAATATTTTGATAGCACAAAGCTAGATATCTCAGCCATGCACTGATAATTTTCTACAGAAATTTTTTGCGGGAAGCCTTTCAGCCTGGTGACTTATTTTGCACAAATTTTTAGCTGCCTGAAATTTCTCTTCAGTTGTGTCACCTTATAGCTTGCAAATGTAGCAAGTATTATGTCTGGAGTATTTAGCGACTGATGCATTGTGCTTCCTCCAGCNATTGGCTAGTTTCATATAACTTTTCACAGTAAAAGGAAACCCCCTTAAAAATGTTTTTATTGGTTCTAGCAGAGTCTGTTACCTAATTTCATCAGCCTTGATAATTCTGTCTACCTTATTAACCTAATCAGGATGTGGTCTCCTGTTTCATATGAGCTCTTAAATGTAAATACCAGCAAGGATAGTGTATTTAGCTAGTTCAGTTTTGCTCTGACGTTCTAAAACTCCAAAAATATTTATGTAAAATGAACCTATCTTATAACTCTCTGCTTGATTTCAGATCTTGGCATTTAAAATCAATTTGATGTTTGATGCTTTTAAAAAGAGCAGTATTATGAAGCAAGGCAATAGCTTCAAAGCTGTTATGGTAGCATCCATAATCCTGGGGCAATTTCACTTTGCTTACATTGGAAGCATTTTAGTACATTGGAAGTTCTAATAAAAGTCTTGCATTTGTGATTAATCATATCTAGAACTACATGAAGATCTAATAATTTCTCTAGTGATGAGTAGGTAGTATACACAGCTGTGTTTAACCACTACCATGGGTAAAGCATGTACATGAGGGAGGGACATTTTAACCATCATGACAATCTGAGAAAGACATCATCATCTTGGTTATATAAGTTCTCAAAATAGATGATTTCTCAAGCTCCTTCATTTTGTTTTTACTTAGGTACCCAAACCTTAGACCTCTAAGTCTAAGCTGGATATCCTAGGCTGCCTTAACCATCTGCATGGACAAATATGCAAGCAGAGCAATTCAGCTTATTCTAAGATACATGTCTAGTATAAGCCTGATAACCCATCAACAGGAGGTGCCTCTTTTTATCCCTCAATTAGAAACGGAGCACAACATCAGCTAGGGCTTAGGCATCAGACTTAGAGATGTCACAAATAAATGAAATAAACTTTACCCTTGCTGAACAGATTTATGAAAACTACTTTATACATCTGGGTCTCTGATGCACGGTACATCCTCCAAATCTAGGTCTTCAGAGGGTCTTCTGAAGATCAGCAGGGGGAATTCATCTTAGTCCATGGGTGGTTTAAATCACCATTTACTGGAGTATAAGCTTTTAAATTTAGAACTGATAAAGACTTAAAATGTAAAGGTATTAGTGATCTGTCTGCCATGCCTATTCTTAGTCTGTTTGGCTTATTTTTGAAAAAAAATACTGCCAAACTTTTCTTTCAACTTTTCCAGGAAGTAAGATTTTTCATCCCAAGAATGTTTTTGTGATAGCAAAAGAATTTCCTTTCCAAGCTCAGGGTAAACAGTTGACATCTTGAAAGTTTTTGGCACAATGATGATTATATTTGTGTTTGTTTGTTTGTTTGTGTCAATCAAAATATACTATTGCAATTGACTCTGAATGGTTTTTAGGTACTGGTTCATTTTTAAAATCTCTCTCGTTAGCTTAAATTATGAGGCTAAATACACTTTCAAACTGGGAAACTGGAATTTATATTTTTATAAAAGAAATTGGATCAAAAAATGTCAATACTGCTCCTTTTCAACGTTTCAATTTCAATAAATTATTATTTTTTTGAGAACAAAGCCTATCATCCCCCAAATACCCAAACAGTTTTTCTGACTATCTTGTTTTCCGGTACACAGGTGTGTCGCATCCTATTCTGAGCTGTCTTTGATTGTCCAAACAAAGGCTGTGTGATAGTAATGGACACTGACTCTTTACGTGATGTCAATGTACCCTGTGAGGATGTACTGCTTGCTAATGAAAGGCAGAAAGGGAAAGTAGAGTAGAAAATAACAATAAAAGATCTCACTAGATGCAGAAATGGAATCACACAGCAGAAATGTGCAGAGATCAAGGATCTTGCAATCAGTCAGACAGAAAATCATTACTTTCATAACTGCAGGATGTTGCTTCTCCCGTTCTCAAATAGGCGGATACACACAACAGACTTAGAGGAGCCATAAATAAAGGATAAATCTAAACTAATCTAGCTAGGCTTCATTAGATAGACAAGGAGACAGATTGTCTTATAAAGTCTCTGATTTCCTGAGATTTTTATAGGCAAAAACTGCTTGGGAAGTAACATGCATTTGAGGCATTGATAGCTGTGGTCTCATGGATATCTGGAATGCATTTTTCATGGCTTGATGCTTGTACCTCACTGTACAACCAGGTTATCTAACAGCTTGACCCTTAGAGAGAAATGAATTTGATCCCTTATGTACTACTCTGTGGGAAGTTTGCAAGAAATTTAGCAAAACATAGTGATAAAGATTTTATAAATGAAGTTAGAGATATGTAGATGAGATAGACTGGGCTTAACTTTAGTGGATACAATAAGACATTTTCAAGGGCAGAAATAATAGTGTTTAAGCAATATTTGTGATATATTGAGAGAAAAAGAATAAAGACCTGACGGAATATATTCTGTGAAGACTCTTATCATCAATTGACTCTTATCAGTGAAAAAAAGGTTATGCGCAGTGTCTTTGCAGTGATGAGTGGGTGACATAAATCTTGCAAAAACAGACCCCTACCCTAAAGCTAGCTTGGCATATTCAGGCTCAGATCTCATTTCAGGGTGAGTATCATTCAGGGGAAAAAAATATCTTCAGTACACAAATATCACTTGCCAGTGTTTCACAGGGGAACAACGCCTTCTTTAGTTCAGTAATTTGGGTAATTTCCTCCCTCTTATCTCCTTACACGTTTTAGAAGAGCAAAAACTGTAAGCAACCTGGAAAACTCCCAAAACAAAAGAACGCCTGCAAAACTCCTTTGCTACTTGTTTCCTGGCTTATGCGAATTTTGAGGTTTGTTAATCATTAACCAAGGTTAAGTATGTTTTTGTTACTTAGCAACCATGATTAGTTTTGAAAAGTTTGTTTCAAGTTTTATCATGTATTTATCCATGTTTTTCCCTGCTCCTTTTCTCCTCACTGGAATTCAAACTCAAGAAAGTTTGAATGCAGCCAGACATCTGAACTTACGTTTTTTTTTTTCTACCTGCTTGCAATAAACATGGAAAATCAGAACTAAAATACAAACCAGAGCAAGACAGCCTTTGCTATCTCATCTACATAAGGATCTATTCTCAGCTAGTTTTCAATTTGCCCTGTGATGGCTTAGGCAGAGAAAATAACATAGAGCAAATCACAAGGGTATTTTTAGTCTTTGTTTTATTTATTTTCCTTTTCAGTGTTTTGGTTGTGGTGGAGCTTTGTGCTTTATCAGTTTCAACCTAAAAATGGAAGCCTGAAATGAGTGGTATTTTCAAAATTAATTCCGAAAAGTGTGATTAATTTGGGGATTCGTTAAAATATTAGCCTGCTGTATTTAGCTTATGTTCATGTATATTTTAACTTCAGATGAATATTTAACCTAGTGCTGTATGAACTATAAAGCCTGTGCACCCAAAGGCTTACTGTTTTTTTCCAAGTATGTCAGTTACTGTGATAAAGATGTTACTTGTCTAAAAAACCTTTGCTTTGCTTCCCCATTTTACGATATCAAATTGTTATCCTAGCTTAGCTAAAACCAATGGGAACTTTCCTATTCAGTTTCCTGGGGTCAAAATTTTACTCTATAAGTGAGAAAACAAAGGCAATTGTAAAAAAAAAATTCATACCCTGAAGATATGAAATGCTAAAGTAGCCAGCTATCACAGCTGCTAAGCTCTTGTTTCTCCCTGGAATCTGTAGAGCACAGCACGCACATGAACTGCAAACTGCTGAAGCGTCCGGCTGCCCGGGAGCTCCGATCCTGGGAGCTGGTAGAGCAGAAGTTACCTGGAAGTTGGCAGTTCTCATTGTTTGTACTTTTTAACATCAGTGGTGTTCAGCAACCATTGCGAACGCAGTATGGTACAAGGCATTGCAAATGTACTGAGGCAGTGAAACGGATGCTTATTTTGGAATTTTTGCTGTGCTTGTAACACATCTATTTCTGCTCGTAGCAGTGAGGTGAGCCTGAAGAAATACTGGAAGCCAAGAAGCACGATTGCTTGAGCTCTTTGGTATACGTCCTGAGTCTTGGTCTGTGCTGAAATGTATTGTTCTAATTAGGGCAAAGATGAAATTTCAGATTCTCAGGGAGCCAACATAGAGATGCTTTCCACTTACCACAGCAAACCAACCAGCCTGTTTCAAACCCCTGCAGGTACCTGGAAAGCTTTGTAACGTTAAGTGAGTTTATATTCACAGGATGAGGAATATAAGAAAGGTAGAACTAGAAGGATGAGAGGAACTTTTGCCAAACTCCTTTTATTTCCCTTTCTTTGGGAGAAGGTTTCTGTTCTTACTCAATGTCCCATTAGCAAAAGGGCAACTGCTGGAGCCTGACATCACCGGAAGCAATGGTGAAAATCAACAAATATTGGTGTAGGCAGAGAAGAGTGGATGTCTTGGCCACTACTCAAGGCATTCAAGAGCCTAATTCTGGCCCTAATGATTGTGTCTTCAACCTTCCCACTCTAAAAATGGCTTTTAACTCTCCACTCCACCTTGGTTCAGAGCAAGGGTAGCATGATTGTTTTTCAAAGGGAAAAATCCTAGATGAAGCTCAGTGCACAGGCGCAGAGAAGCAGCAGCAGCAGCCTCCAGAAGGGTCGTAGCATGGGGCAGCCAGCCTCTGCTGCCTCCCAGCCTCGGCCCTTTTGGCAACAGCCCGCAGAGGCACCGCTAACGTGCAAGCCTGCTTGCTTTGCTGGGATGCGTACGCCTGACCTGTGCGTTCTTGAAAAGCAGCGGCTGCCCTGCATCTCTTCTCAAAGCCTGGGAAGCTTCAGGCACGTATCCACGCTTCTCATTCCTCCTAGAATAGGACTTTACCTCCAGGAAAATACAAAGATATCTAGGTGGTGGGACATGGACATGGGAGGTTGTTGCTTAATTCCGGGAGTGTTCCACAGATATGTCCCCAGATGGGTACCGACTTGCAGCATAAGCTACGTTGGTTTGTCCATCAATGTTTTTATCCCAGTATTCATTTGCATGGTCTTTGGGCTATTCAGACCCAGAAAACTGACTTCATGCTTTCAATGTGCTTGTGTTTTACTTCTACACAAAAAATAATGACATTTTCTGGATTTAATCACCAGCTTAAGTGCATTTTCCAGAGTTTCCCAAATTACTTTCAGAAACAGCAACTGACATTTCCTTAAAAAAAAATAATAAGGGGGGAGGAGAAAGCAAACCATCCCTGAGCTGACAGAATGCAACAGTAGGAGGCAAGCATTCAGCTGGCAGTTACTTACTTCCTGGCATGCAATTTTAATTAAGGAGTCAGCATGTCTGCTACACAAGCCCACAGGAGGCAGTAACTAAAAATGACTGGGAAAATGTCCATGGATAAAAAGGTAGGAGAAAGAGAAACAATGACACTGTATTTCAGGAAGCTAATTGAATATGTTCATCCCTACTTTTCTCTAGATAAGACCTATTATCAAAGGAAAAGCAACACAAATTGCTGTATCACAGAACACACAGGAATACCTATTTTGCAGTGTAGAGTCAGAGGTTCACTATTGATCCAAGATAATTCAAAGACATCTTTCTTTTTTTTCATGTGGGTCTGCATTTGCACCAGTTTTCAGATCTGTGCAATAAGGTTTTGTCTTTCTTTTTATGCTAGGGACATTGCATTCACAGCAATTATGCCTTTCAATGAGTAGTTAAACTGCCCAGTGCATAAGAAGCAGAAATTACTTTCTCAGGAGTCATGTTCTGAAATATCAATTTATATTTTTAAACCAAAGCCAGGCCAGAAATCTTTCTTTCCTTAGACCATAGCTGTAGTGATTACCTAGCTAAGTAAGTCAGCAAGTAGATTGCTTTAAATCACTTTCAGTAATTTTTCATAAATACATTTTTTCCCATGGTATGATGATTTTTTTTATTACAGAGGCAATCATCAGGACATAGAAGCTGATTCATATCCTGTACTTTCAACAACCATTATTAATCACACAAATATCTTTCCAAAGAGGTACTGTGAAATCCTGTGTGGAAATCTTGTTGTTGGCTCTTACTTTCTGCACTGGTAAATATTCAGATGTATCACTGAAGAATAAAAAGGAGGGAGCTCATGCACCTGCCTTGTTTTATAGCTATGCGCATCAGTCTGAAAGGGCTGGGGCTAAAAATAATTTGTGAAGGAAAAGCAAATTAATATGATATGACTTAAAATTAGAGCTATGGGTTCTGTGGAGAAAAGAACTGGTCAGCTAATCTCAGTCTTTCTGTCTTTCTGTCAGTTTCACTTATTAAAGAGCTCTTTGGCTAGCAGGTACATAATTTATGCTTATCGTTAAATAAATTGCTGGGTGAATGGTAGAGAAGTACAATGAAGTCAGATGACAGAATCAAAAAATCTTTCAAACTTTTTTGTTTTTTTTATAAGTGCCATTTAATGGGCTCATTATGGGTTGAAGAATTATTTCTGAAAGAATGTAACTTGGGATGAAATACTGAACAATCAGTAATGACATTCTCCCTCCTTCTGTTGAACTGCATTTATGAATTGGGATTGATGGGATAGTGTTTGGAGCAAGCTGGGACCACGGTGTGAGTTGTGTGAGGCCATACACATCTCTCTCTGTTCTTTTTCTCCACAGCCCCGGAGACCATATCAAAAAGATTCTAATGTAATTACTTAAGATTTTGATGTCTTGCTCATATGAACAAAATTAATGAGAAAAGGTTGGGGTTTTTTTCCTTTTCTTTTTGTCTTAAGCTAACCTACAGGGAGAAATTTTCTTTTCCTTTTACTGAGCAGAGGAGAAAATATCCTTGATTTTTTTTTTTCTCATAACCCTGAGAAATCCAGACACTGATAGAATAGCCTGAAGTTTTGTGTAATTTAAAACAACTGATAATGATCACTTCAGGAGCCATAGGTTCCCTGAAAATCGCTATAGTTTACTGAATGGAAGTTGCTTCTCCTACCTGTCTTAAGGTACAAAATGCCCTAAAGGACCTGCAGAAAGGGATGAATAAAGACCCAGTAATAAGCTCTGTATCACTGCGGCATTCCCAGGAGAGTATTTGTAGCCAAAAAATGGAGAAGGCAATAACCAGTAGCTCTAGAGCTACTAAGTTTTGCTCCCAGACCACAGCCATGCCTGTTAGCGTTGACAGGTCAGGGTTTGCACAGCCCAGCCATCCTCTGCAACCTGCCGGCACCTCCAGGGAGCTTTGGGTTGATGACATCTGCCAGCAGGTTTAACCAGCTGGTGTTTCTCGGCTCTTTGTGATAAATGGCTTGAGGCACTATTTTCAATCAGGCTAAAAATTTTAGCCATTTTACTGTTAAACATCTTAGCCGAAGCATCCTCTTGCCAGTCTCTCTCCCTTGCCTCTGGAAGGAGCCATTTCAGAGGGCTGAAGCTGTGCTCAATAGGATAGCTGCTGAGTCAAATGAATCTTCTTCTGGGGACAACTCCCTCTCAACTGGAAAGGGACTCCAGGCAAGTGAATTGAGACACCTGTACTGTAGAGGGCTAATATGTACTGAGAAGAATTTCATGCAGAGAAAAACATCGCTCCATTTCAATACCAGACTTTTAAATATCTCAGCTCCTACTTCAGCTCCTACTTTTGCTTGGTGAAATCTCAGACTTTAATTTCCTTTGAACAGCAAATGTGGCTTTAAAGGTGTATTATTTATCTTGTACATGTAACGAAGGGCCCAATGTACAAATGATGCTACAAAACTGCCTTTGATAAACACAGTTAAAACCAATAGCATGCCAACAGTTTCCCTCTATTATTTTATATGAAAACATGAAAAAGTTTTTTATATGAAATAAAGCTGCCTTCAGGCAGTTTTAATTTGCAATGGATGAATCAATTCAACTGATCACTATATTGCAGACAGCATGGTTCCTGGCTGCATGGCAGGGATAATATTTTTATATAGATGAGCTGTTCTTGATTAATTTATTTGTGATAGAAAGCTCAGGTAGGCCTCTGTGGGCATCAGAGCATGGTTACACTGTGATTACCCAAACATGTGCTCACATACGTGTTCATTTATTGCATTTAATTGATAGCAGCTCACGGACAATGCTTCCTCCTGCTGAGGGCTGCAGGAGGAAACTGGGCCGTGATGGAGGCAGAGAAGAGGTCCTGTCCTCTCTGAATTCTCAAGTGCTCCCCCCTGCTCTGCACACAGCATGTGCATAGAGGAGAAAAGCTGGAAAAGGGAAAAGAGGCCAGGTCTTGGGATACCGGGAATGGGGAGAGGTAGATGAGAAAGAAAAGAAAATTTGGAGGATAGGAAGTGCATGAAACAAAAGCTGAGCACCTTCTCCGAGGTGACGTCAGGAGTCTGCGGTAGTCTGGGAGCAGGAAGAACACCCTGTTAAATACATCACTGGTGGTGGACAGCCAACTGGACTTGAAGAAGACTTCGCCAATAGTCTGTGTATATTGATTTTTTTCTTTAAGGCATATCCACAATATTAATGAAATTGTAAGGAAAATGCTCTTTGGCAAATATTAGTGGCCTTTTGGACTTTTCTAATGGAAAAATTTATAAAATAAATATTTATAAAATATATCTATAAAAGTTAAAGTGAATGTGCAAGAGCTATTTCTTCCTTTCCCAAATCTGGTGTCACCCTTATCTCCAATTTGACTCTGCTAGAATATTCTTTTCAAGGATATTCCATGATTGTACACGAACTCCCTTGCCTATTTCAAATTGCTTTCCCAAACTCCCTACCATGAAACGTACTATTTTGGGGGTATATAGCAGCAACTCATATCTGCCTCTGGACCTAGGCCATTAAACATCTAAATACCAATTCAGGTTATTTTTGTTTTAGTGTGTTGTTTGTACAACGTGTGTAAGCAGCCCAGAGGCTGGCCAACAACAGAAACAAAATCTAAACACACATGAGGGACAGAGTCAAACAAATGAGAAAACAGGAGAATAATTGCCTCTAGCCATCATTTTACAGTTTTTACATAAATTTTGAAAAAAATATTAACTCATTTCCCCCCTTAGTTATGTAGCCGCAGTCTCTGTGACTGTGAGAAAAGCAAAAACAACTGAGTGACATGGTCTTGGAGTTTATAAATGTCATCACTGCTACTGAAAGAGAATATCTCTTTTTACAGGTACTTAGGCTTGGTTTTTTTAAAAGCATTCGTCCTGTCAGGCAGCTCAATCCCCTACAGGACAGGTGGAATTCAAAGGAACAAATATCATGGTCTTCAGAGTAAATCTATTCATAATAAATAGAAAGGAAAACACTTGGGTAGGTTCCCAAAGATGATGAACAAATCAAGATACTCTGGGGTATATCCAATTTATGTTTTCTGTAAATTTTATCTATACAACTACAGCATTAAAAGCTCAATGGACTTTATCTTGCCTGGTATCATTGGCTGCTATCCAGTAAAGCACTTACACATTGCTAATTTTAAGGACATGATGCCCTGGTTTCAAACCACAGTACCCAGCAGCATATTGCAACAAACCAGTGACAACCAGTTTGACAAGCCCTGCAGCAAATACTATCCTGCTGCTTCTTAAAGACATCTATATGTAGTTGATTCAAACATATTTTAATGATACGTATTGAAGATACACCTAGATTATTCTTTTTTCCCCCATTTTTTTCAGTGCTAAACACAGTTAGCAGAATTGTTGCTCTTTCTGCAGTCTAACTCCAGATAAATAATAATTCACTTCTTCTGAATCTGTTTGATAAAAAAAATGGAAAAAAAGGGAGTGCTAATGTGCATTTCTGTGATGTCAGTTTCTCATTGCTGCTGTTGCTGAAATATAGACATAGCTTGTTAGATGAGGATTGCTGGAGATTGTCTGTTAATATATGTTTAGTTATTCCACCTTGTTATGAACATGTTATTAGATTTTCACATCTGTCATTTGCTTACCATAAATGCCAGCAGTTGCTTTTTCTTCCCCCTATATTTTTTGAAGTAAAATGATACTTTTGTCATCCAGCTTCAACCCAAATGACTAGATTAACAACAAAAGTGCACCCTAACACAACATTTTAATTTATTTCAAGCAAAACTCATGATTTAGAATAACTTCCTTTAGATGAATACACAACAATGAAAGCCATGTTCTTTCCAACCACCATCCAACCCATGGATGATAAGGGTTGCCAGTGTTAATTGCATTAAAGGATAAATTTCTATCTCCAGATTCTGTAAGGGCAGACAAGGCAGATTGTTTGATCGTAAGTCACCTTTTGGCTTTAAGTTCTGTAAGTCACATTAACAGTATTTCCATTCAGTGGCCAACCACATAGCACAATCTTAAATTCTCGGAGAGCGGTAATTCTTCCTATGGTACAAAGACACTGTTTTGTCACAAAATGGGACTATTAATTTAAACTACATTCTGTGAATAAACTGTATTTATGCACAAAACTCTTAGTTGGCCACCTGTGAGACCCTTTCAGATGGTTATTTTTACAATGCCAAGTTCTCTTGGTACTATGTCTTCAAGGAATGTTTCAAGAAGACAGTGTCTTAAATGAATCATAACTCTTTCTTTTGATATCCACATGCTAGCACTCCGGTCTGTGTGGGGGATTTGCCCTGATACCAGCTGGCGTGGTTTTGGGTCACATCAAAGGAAAAGCAATGTTGACTGAACAAACAGTTATTAGGGCTGTTGGAAATTTGGGATTTATTCACTATGTGGCATTTTTGTATAACGAAGCATTCCTACTGTTTTGTGGGCATTTGAACAAGATCAGCCAAACCCTAATCCAGTGTCCCGAGGGATCTCTAGGCAATTTCCTCCTCTTTTGTGCATGTACTTGAACACTTCTTTCAGAATAAAAGGCGTGTGACAATACAGAGGAGAGGATTGTTTATATAAAAAGTAGCTGGAAACTGAACTTGCTAGGAAAGCCAGCCAGCCACTAGGAAATCTTAAAAAATTCCTTGGTTCAGGTGCTAAAAAGGATTTGAGGTTTTCTTTCTCTATTAGCTTCAACACATGAGGTCTAGGGGTCATGCCTAGTCCCTCCTGGCTCCACTATCTCAAGAGGACGCTGCCTCATCTATGGGTAGTTCTCAGTCTGGGGAACAGTTAACTTTAGTTGACTTTGCTATTGGTAGACCTGTATAATACACAATATTACCAACATCCTCAACATAAATCTCATCTGAGTTATTTTAAGACAATGCAAGAACCACTTCCCTTCTTTTTTTTTTTTTATTGAAGCAGAATGATAATCAATACACTACTCAGTTATCAGCAGGTAGTATACTATATTTCTTTACAGCCACATTCATGTCACGGTGTACATATGGGTTGGGTAAGCAACTTCATATAAATCAGTCTTATGATCAGGTCATCTAAAGCCCTTTGAAATGATTGAGCAATTTGGCTATGGCAGAGAAGTCCTGCACTGACCATTAGTATTTGTTGCTGATGCATTACGCAGGTGTGAGTGATTAATAGTGGTGGTCTGCTTATGTGGAATGGTAACATTTTGAGCTACAGCAGGACAGTGCTGTATCATTTTTTCCTAATTTGTCCATCTGTTTGAATCATACCATCCTCAGTAATACCTGGCTCTGCATTTTTTCCAGGTATTGAGTCCTTCTGACCGGGTTAAGAAGTAAGTGTTGCCCCCTTTACTACTGAAGAGCTTCCACATTTCATCATGAAGTTGGCTGCATTTTGCTAAAGCTGGAAAGTGGTGTGATGTACTGAATTGTATTATCCCAATAGGGGAGAATTTTTATGTATAGATTTAACAAAAGAATACAGTGAAAATTTCAACACACCATGCACCTTCTTATGACCTTCATAAATCTCCATTTTCTCTGGATTTTCTCCTTGTTCCAATGAAAATATTAATTCTAACTTGAATAATATTGAACAACTTCTTTTGAATGTCTGCAGTCTCCTAGAAGAAAGTGAGAGAGAGGGGTTTTTTCCATCATCTTCAATACTGTTGGTACAGCCAGAAAAAAAAAGGCCCAAGAAGGTTAAGCTACTGATTAGCATGAGGCAAAAGCAAAACAGCGAAAAGAAGCCCATGTCTCCTACCTCAGGGTCCTCTCTTAGCCACTACACTGAACTTCTGTACATGAACTCTTTTCCAGTGAGAGTTGAGTGGTGAATACCATGTTGCTACATGAATATAATTTATTATTTGGTCACAGATCCATTAAACAGCTTCTGATGGAAATATATTTATAGCTGAGTGTGTAATGTTGCATATTTGCTTCACTTAACTGTGATTAGCTGAGGCAATGCCAATTAAAACTGAAACTAAAAAAAGCGTGTGTATGATCATTTAGTTTCATCTTCTTTGTGTTTTTCTAACTGCTACTTGCAGTCCAATTAGTGGCATAGGCCATTGATAAATTCAAGGTCAAATTATATTACCTTTCCTAAAAATAAGAGGGAAATGAGCTAGAGGACTTGGAAATACCAGCAAGGCAAAGCTCAAGGACCCTAATAGATTTACTGACCTTTACTCCTGAGATGGGTTAGTAGTCATTATAGTGCTGCGAATGTTTCCTTAAATAATTTAGATACCATTGCTTGCTTCTTGGAGGCACTTCATCAAGGTTCTGTGAAGGCAGCAAAGCATGGATAAGTATGGACACTCCTCAGAAATAAAATAGACAAAATTGCTGCTCCGTTACATCCTAGGTAGATACCTTTAAGTTTCTGCTCAGCTGTTAAAAGAACTTCCAACATGGTCCTGAATAATTAGTTCAATAATGATGTGCATCCTGAAGGAGAAAAACATGAAGTGACAAAAAGCCCATTTATGCATCTGTTCACACTGAAATGTTTTCTATTTTCATTTTAGCAAAATTCCTTTAGCATGGGTGGCCCAATGAGAAAGATATCAGGTAAAGAAAAGCCATAGCTTAAACCACATTGTTGCCATATGTGAAATAAAACCAAAACTTTAGAACTTAATGTAAAATATTGAACTTCTAATTAAACTTCAGAGAGTAATTTCTTTTTTCACAGATGGATTGAATGTAAGTACCTCCAGTCTCCCTTATGAATCACATCTATTCCACTGTTGTGTACATTTGAAGAACAGACTCATAAAGGGGACCTTTGAGTACAACATCTGGGTTCCCGTGGCTTTTGCAATGACGGGGTCCTGAAGTCTAGATATGCAATAATGCCCACACTTCTGCTGCCTGACATGCCCGAAGACACCAAGCTGAGCAGAAGCCATGAACTAGGACTGCTTCCTGGTAGCTACTTATTGGTTCCCGCCTTTTCAGAATCCTCCCCAGCCAATATTCAAAATGCATTACAAGTAGCAAAGGACATAAAAGATAAGACAAAAAATTGTTTAACAAATGAATTAAAAGGAATATAAAGTGTAGGCCATAACTTACAGGGTAAGAAGAGCAATTCATGATGTCACCGAGAAGACAAAATCTTCAGTCTTTTTACTTTTGTTTTAATTTTCATACAAAAGGTCGGTTGTGACCAGATGCGCAATACATTGAAGTTGTTAAGGGTATAGGAAACAAGCCAGAATAGGAAAAGAACAGGTGAATGAACATTGGATAGGTACGATTTACTCAGACCAGGGATAACTGATCAAATTTGCCCTCTTGAGTACTTAAGGAATCTACATGAAACAATTTCTGAATAACTAGCACTTGTTTGTGAGGCCTCATAGCAGATGGTGAGGTCTGCCACGAGTAAAGAAAGATCAACTAAATGTGTCAAACTCACTCTGATATCCAGAAAGCTACTAAAAAAAGTAATTAAATAATCAATTTTAAAGAAGATAAGAAACAGCCAACACTAATTTGTGAAGAGCAAGTCATGTCGGAGAAAACAATTCCTTCTCTGACTACCCGGTGACTTTGACTGGTCCAGTAGATGAGAAAGCAATAAAAATTATGTATCTTGGTTTTAGAAAGACTTTTGTTCCATTATGTTCTCTTAAGTAAATTAGGGTGGTATGACCTACAAGAAAAATATATAGTGTGGGCATACATCTGTGTTCAAAATCTGCACTCAAGAAACAGGGGTCACTTTCTAAAAAGGGGAGGCGTACACCCAATAGGTTATCTCGGAGAACACTGTGGTTCCAAGGTTCCAGTAACATTAGTTTAATCTGTGATTTAGATCATGTATAAGGGAATGATATAATAAAATCTGCAGGTAACAGAAATGTTTTATTGGTTGTGAGCTCTTTGGAGACAGGTTTAGAATTCAAAACCAAATTTCTAAATAGGGTAAATGCTCTGAAATTAAAAAAAATATTAATTTAGTTAAGATAAGTGCAGAGAGCTGTATTTAGCAAGGCAATACCAATTGTACACATAAAAAATGGGGACATAGAATCATAGAATGGTTTGAGTTGGAAG